>CM018697.1:92953355-93413238 GCA_009363875.1 Mikania micrantha | reverse complement strand
TTTTACGTAAAAACACTACTAAAATATTAAAAATGCTAAAAAAAAACCAATCACTCTTTATCCTTCGTCATCTTCCTCCCTAACCTAAAATACATCCCTCACACCAATTCAAGATTATATTTCATGCATCATCATTTGAATCTACCTCTTTATTAAAAACTCCACCCTAGCTTGAGTCAAGTGAAAACATTATAAAGTTACATAACTTTTATTCGTAAATTCATGTAATGCGTATGTTTATAATATAGTATTGTAATGTGTTCATTATTTAATATAAAGGGTGGGAACCATAGGGGTATTTTGGTTCATAAAATTAACTAAATGTGACATTGTTAGGATGTTAGGTTAAAACTACAAAATGAAAACCAAATAGGGAAAAAAAAAAAAAAAAAGATGATTGTTGTAAATTGGACTATACACAAGAACGAAAATAGTACAAGTTTTAAAAATAAGGATGATAGATGATTTATTTTTAGCATTTTAATGTCAAAACAACTTAATACTACTTCAAAACTCAATAAATAAATAGAAGCCAATATATATTATTTTGTGAATGCTAACAAGTGTTAATGATGTCAACATGAATAATAATGGTTCGCACTAGTTGACGTAAAAAGATTCGTGTTGACCTTAGCTTAAATTCTCACACCCTCTATACGTCTCGTATAGGAGGGAACCCTCCTACAGCCCCGACACGGTGGTCCACAGAAAAGAGCAACCATCGGGGAAATCAATCAAGAATCACAAGCCGATTTGGTTAAAATATTGTGATGAATGGAAATTGAAGATGATTTGATAGATCAGAAGCACCATACCCTCCGTACCCACGGTCCTTTCAAACCCACTCCCCTCACTAATAAGCAATCCAAGTCGGAGAGCCAGAGTCTACCTTCCAGATACGCCCGCACCTGAACATAACTTCCAGGCACACGTGGCCAAAAAATATAACCTGTGTGTGCACACAAGCAGGAACATAACTTCCGGACCTTCCGGTTTCCTCAGATATATGCCATCTACGGATCGCATCATATCATGAAGACATGAACATTCAGCACTAAATGAACCTCAACTTCTGTTACAGATACGTCATATTTGATCAATCAACTCTAATATTTATTACCACAGCTACATTCCATTATTCTTTATTCTCACATGAGAGCTGGCCAGGCATAAACTCCACAGCAGAGAGGCTACCAGTAACCAGTGTTTCTTTTTGTGCAGAACCAACCTCCAAAAGTGGTCAGTCTTGATGAACAACACTTGTGCACAGAGCGCTGAACAACTCTTGGTTGTGGATACAATTGTAGAAACACCAACTCAAAATAATCACACAATCTAAGGTATAAAGAAAGAATATCATGAAGTGGACTTCCTTTTGGGGACAATAACGCAGCAACAAAATACGCATATGACAAGGATATGTTTCTATGCTAAAAAGCACTTTAAAATACATCGATTTCATGCTTAGAATCCCAAAACAGTTGCATCCTAGATATTACACAACAAGTTATATGTAAATTAGAAGGCTTTTAATAAAAATATGAACAAATAATAATTTACCCGCTAATGTTTTCAGCAGAAACATCATTACATCAAAAACCTGCTTTGTAATTTGGTAATCTCAGCTTGTGCTCTATCAAGTATTTGCCTTTTCTGCAATTCTAGATCTTTATGAAAATCCATCTTCATTTTCTCCAGCTCTAACATTTGTGTGTATCTTCCTATTTTCAATCTTTTCATATATATCACTAAATTTATTGATCGAGTCTGCGAGCAATTTGAATGAGCTTCTGGGATTTGATTTCTTGGGTGAAAGAAGCAAATCTGAATCATCATTATCATCATCATCATCATTATCATCGTCATCATCATCATCATGAGAATATGAATTCCAGAAGTACCCTTCGCTTCATCAACTCTGTTTGTGTTATTTAGATTGATACTAGGGTTTATGAAAGCATTCCCACCTGATGACAGTAACATATCCATTTTCTTGAAATTACCCATTTGGTATTTATGATTCTGCCTGCATTTAAATTGGCTTTCTCCTTTTTGTACTTTTTCTTCAAAGTATCCAAACGGTTTCTACATTGAGAATCTGTTCTTTCTATTTTTGATTCTTGAGAAACTCTGTCTGCAACCTCTAGCCATTCTTCAGATCTGAGACTTTTCTTCCACTTTTTATAAACCGACCGCCCCAAGCATCTAATAGCACAAATGTCTCATGTTCACTCCAGTCTGTAAGCGTATTTCTTCCGCCAAACGACAGTTTTGGTGCAGAAGTAGGAGGTGGGACCCGAGGTGCAAATTCATAACTAGATATCAAGCTCTTCAACTTCCTTTTCTTCGGATGCCTTTGCTGATTAACTTTATCATTTCTCTTTCTCCCATTATGATCTTCACCACCACCACCACCACCATCATCATCACCACCACCACCACCACCACCATCACCATCACTACCATATCATCACCATCATCATCATCATCATAATCGTCATCCTCATTTGTTTCATTCAATTCATTATCACCAAATTTGTTTCATCTTGTTCTTTTATCATCTTCCACTTCATCATCATCTTCCTGAACATACTTTCCATCAATTTGAGACTCAGTGTAATTTACATCATTAACTGACACTTTATGGAGCTGCGACGACCCATATCCTTGATATACACCATATTCACGAGTGTATCCATCAAAGCACAACAATAGCAATCACAGATTACAGTATCTAGCAAAAATCAAATTGTCCAGTCAAAATTCAGGAAACTGAACCAACAATGCAACAACAGCATAAAACCCAAAAAGATTAAAATTTCTCCTCCGTAACAAAATCATGTAATTGAAAAACTAAATCATCTCCTCTATGACAAAACGCACGACTCGATTTCACAAAAAATGCGCAACTTTTACCCGGAATCACGAATCAACCCATTTTAGTAGCAAACAAAATATTCTTATTAGGAACTAATATAGGGCTATTAAATAACCATACACCAAACACAATCAAATTAACAGGTAATTCAATCTAAATATCCTTCCATCTGAGTATCGTGACAATTTAACAAGCTATATAAATGAATTTTACCTAGATTAAACGAATTGAATACAGATAAACAGCAAGTTCATACTTTTGTGATCGAGAACAGCAAGAGCAGTGATTTAATTGATAGAAACCCTAGCTTCGACCTGAGTGATAAATCAAGAACAGTTGTGTTTGAGATATGCAACAAAATGAGAAAGTGGACAGTGTGCATCGAAAGAGGTTTACATTTTTATTTGGGCCGTCATGTAACGGATTAACAATCCGGGTGAAGGGACCCACCCGATGAAATGTGGGGCATCCGATGTTCTCATCTGGCCTCACTTAAACAGTTAAACTGAATACATAGTCTTCACTAAAGGACTCTTTGGTAAGCTATTAATAGTTATTAAGATAGATATTTGTTAATAGATTATAATTGTTAATAGTTAAGTTATAATTTTAATTTTTTATTGTTAAGAGGTAATAATATAAGGTTATAAATCATTAAAAGGTATTATTTTAATAACCATTAAAAAACTATCAAACAGCTCCTCAGTCTATATATAAAGAGAGGCTTGAAGATTGCTTGATTAAGTGTCACATAGGTGTTACACAATAGAAGTGATGGTTAGTGAGTATGTAAAAATATGCAATGATAAGATTTAATTGATGAAAATATAACGTTAATGTCTTTTATTGGTTTACAAAAAAAACACATTTTGTTAAACCGTGACCATGATTGCATGAATGTCACACCTACGATGGTGGTCGTTATGACCGCCAGGTGGGTTGGTAACGTGAGAGGTCACACCTCATTATACATGCTGTTATAAACTCTTTTAAAGTAATGGTTATGTTATGAGTGAAAAAAATGATTCATAAATATAATTATATTGTTATCTATTTTTAAAAATTTTTATATCAATTTCAAGTGTCAATCTATTTTCCTATTTGTTTTTCCTAGCATAAGAAAAAAAAGGAACATAAGAAAAAAAGGAAAAAAAGCAACAGAAGTTTCAAGTTTAGTCTAACAGTCTACTATCTCTAATCATCGCAGCTGGTGAGCATTTGACCCTGGGCCATAACATATTTTTTTATTGAAAGTTTGAACTATTTTTATGCCCATCTTTGTATTTTATAAAATGTTACGTTGACTCTTCAAATATTTATTTAAAATTTTATCCATTGTAGTAAATACAATTTGATTTTTACTTGATAACTTTATGCCGCCTCTTTGGCCTTAAGAACGTTGGTTCTAAGAATGAGTGACTGCTCTTCTCCGATTGGAAGACCTTGCGTTATATCAGCATATCTTGGATCTCGGAGACCCACCAAAGCACGAAAGCCCAGGAAGCCAAAAGATGGTGAAGAGAGGAGCTTTCTGTTAATTAAAAAAAATAATAATCATGAGTTATATGAACCGACAATAACGCGTTGGTATTGTGTAACATGAGACCATCAAATGAAAAACATCAATACTATAATATAACTATGTTTTCTAATAAATTACATTTTCAAATTCATATATCACACATCCTAAACATAATAATGTTGTTTATATACGTTTCAATTTGCACAGTTGATCCGTTATGACTTCGTATGTTTTTTAATCGTACTACCACATTGGTACACACATGTTTTAATCGTATCGATCGTCGTAACGTAAGTAACTTTTCTCGTTAAACTTAAATTACAAGTATTATAAATCATAACATATGTTGAGTAGAGATGTGATAAAATTTTACAAGTATTAGATACATGTTATAATTTCAAAAGTATAATATATTTTCGACTAAAGCATGTATATTTGTAAGCGAAAAGTCATTCATGATTAAAGTTATGATAATAATATTTTTAAAATTAAGATTGATAACAAGTATCATATAACATTGTCAGTATTTCACTTTTGATTATAACTCTAAAGACATCACGTATGTGTCGTGAATGCTGACTCAACTGTCATTTTTTGACCCTTTAGATAGATGAATATTAGAAAACCTCAAAAGTTAACGTAAAATAACAAATTTTCATTGCGTTTAATAAGAAAAAAATGACAACATAACAAACTACCACTTTAGGGTAGATCCTTCGTCGAAGTCGACTTGATTTTTTGTACGAACCCTTTTGTCAGAAGACGAGCCTTATACTTGTTGATGCTTCCATCGATCATCAACATTCCTTTTCACCTAGTATACTCCTTTCAACCCAATTGCTTTCTTGCCTTTCGAGAGATCGGTTAATTTACATATTCTATTTGTCTCAAATAAAAGTATTTCAATCAACATTCAACATGGCCTTTTATCATCGTACTTTGTATATCCTACCATTAGCAAAGTTAAGGTAGGGTATGAGTCGAGTAAGCTGTAAATGACCTTACCTCTATCCTTTAGGAATAAAGAGGTTGTTTTCAATAATACCTCCAGCTCATAATGCCTGATTAACCGACTAACCCAACGCTTTTAACGTTATTTTCACAAAAGTTAAGTAAAACAACGTTAAAACCACAATTTTACTTTTCCCCTCGAGGGCCGACTACATTACATGCACGCACATCAAACGGGACATAAGGTAGGGTATGAGGAGGACAAGATGCAAATAGTCTTATCTCTATTCCGTATAAAAAGAGAGACTGCTTCTAGGTAGACCTTGAATCCGTAAGAAACTAATGATTGAATTATGATTGTTGGTGAGAACCGGATAATCTTTAGCTGCTTTAAAAAAAACCCAGAAATTAAACAAACATGAAATGTTGTTTTATATATAGTTAAACAAAGTTTTTTGAAGACTCGTACGTGTGTTGATATAATGATTTGTACGTATTTCTGCGGTGTTTTTATGCGTACATTTATATATAAACACATAAACTAGATAATAAATAATTAGTTTGGCTAAAAATAACAAGACATGTAAAAAGTATACAAAAAATCTTAAAACACTCATAACTGGTTCATATGAACTCTGATTTAACCCATTCTAGCGACGTTAGAACCGTCTCGTCAAACTCTACGTTCTTAGCTTTTAGAGTTCAGTTTTTTTTTTTTTTGGTGGGGGGAAGGTGGTTTAGGTTTTTGAGGGTGGGGGTTAGGTTTTTGGGGGTGGGGGATTATATTGGGTTCGAAAAGACGATTATAACGCAACTTGAACGAGTTAAATTAGAATTCGTATGAGCCGATTATAAACAATTTTTTAACCTTTTAAAATATCACTTCCTGTAAATAATATATCGCATGTCCGTTGATAAGATGTCAATCTAGCAAACGCATTAAATGTGTAGATAAAATTTAAAATGACATGTGATGTTGATGATGAGATGGCAATCTTGCAAACACCCAATGTGGATAAAATATCTGTAGGAGAATCCACTTATATTACCCAAATCTCTATTTAAATTTCTTGTATCATGCTTCTGGTAAAAACCACAAGAATATAATAAGATTTTAGTTACCTACAAACTCTTTCAAACAAACTTCAATTAAGCTCATTTCAACAAATGATAACGAGTAAAAGGAGACAATAATTAGCTGTAAACATAAATTTTAATATTTTAAAACAAAAATCTAAACACAAAAGCTAAGTTCTCTCCGTTCTAACGTCGATTGAACGAGTTCAATCGAAATTTGTTTGAGTAAGTTTATAAGCCAATAAAAATAAAATTCCTTTCCATCTTTTCTACTATAAGAAAGCTTTTTTTTAGAATAAATTTACTCTTACTTAAAACAATATTAGGACGGTTAAAAATCACCATATTAATATTTTTTGTATCAAAAATATCTTATTTTTTAACAGCAAACGTTCGGTCACCCATGATTACCCTGACAAATAGATCACCCTTCTGCCCGAATAACAGAGCGTGTTGACCTAACCCACTCGTCTAGAAGAAAACCTACAACTAAGAAAACTCTCTGGCTCAACCCAGGATCTCTCATAAGATAAATCAAGGAGTTACCACTAGACTATAATTCCTTTGGTATCAAAAATATTACATGATCTATTCAATCACCCATTATTATGTCAAACTCATTTTGACTTATTTGCTACGTGGGTTATTTAAGTGCACGGAGTGAGGGTCAATCAGATCGCTATTTGGGGAGTTCGGGCTTAAAACATCGACAATGAAAACTACTTCAAAATTTGAATGAGATTGTTCGCCAAACGTTCACAGATTAATCCTTTTTTCAGCATATCAAAATTTAGGGTTATGTTAAACTAAATATGTTTCTTATCATAAAAAGTGTAAGAAGAATCATGAGTTATTAGATCAGTAATCAATTACTATGATTAAATCAAGTTGTTAAAGAATATTTTAGTAATAACAATTTTTTGTTAACTTTTTTTTTCAAATTTCTCCATCTTTTTTAATCGTTCATAATTTTTACATATGTCATTATTTTCTGAAAAAAATATATCATCAAAAACAACTATTTTTTTATTTAAAAAAATGGTTATAGTGTTGCTATAGAAAAAAATTGATTCTTTCAGTTCATTGTGTCTTTTGTGCAGACCATTGAGTCTTTTATGTTTTATGATCAATGTTGTGTTTTTCTTAACAATTCAAGACACATTGATGCTACAAAATACATAATATTAAGCAAGGATGAGTGGATGACTCAATTGCAAGTACAAATGTCACAATGGCCTTTAAGAAAGACATAATGACCTGTAATAAAGACAAAATTACATGTAAGAAAACATAAAAAAGATGATTATACACAAACGTTTAACATGGATACAATAATGATAATTAGACACAATAAAGTGAAAAAAAGAATCTTTTTATAGCAACAATATACTTATTTTAAAGATAAAAAATGTTCGTTTTTATGAATATATTTTTTTAAAATAAAGATGGAAGGAAAGTGATCATGACTAAATTACTTTGAACAACTTTTTAATTTAAAATTTTGAATTTTCACTCTTAAATTTGATCTCATAGATCTAATGATTAGCCAATGTGGGACTAGCCCATTTGGTAGAGACTTTGCCTCTTAAAATGGAAGGTCATGAATTCTAATTAATGCAATAGTGTAATTATGGTTGTTTGTTTACCTCTTAATAGAATCATTCAACACTTAACCATTCAACGTGTTTGTTTTAAATTAAATTACCTCTTAATGATTCAGTTAAACACTTAACCATTCAGCACCGATAAAATGCTGAATGGAAAATACATACCATTCAACACTTAATGATTAAGTTCAGCACTTAACCATTCAGTTCAGCATTTAACCATTCAGTTCAGCATTCAATGGTTCAAACCCTCTTAACCATTCAGACATCTTAATCATTCAGCACTTAATGATTCAGATCTACCAAATAGCCCCTTAGTTTGGAGTGGTTAAGGAGGAGATAACATTTGTTGTTCAAAAAAAAAAAGGTCTAATGATTAATACATTTCTCACACTTTTTAAGATAATGAGCCTATTTAGTTGTACATAACCCTCAAAATTAATAAAATAAAAAGTTTTATATTTTTTATATTTAATTATATGATTAATTGTTTGAAATTATTTATATTTAATATTATATTGATACAAGAAAAAAAGTTTGTATTATTTCTCTTAATTTAGTAGTGGAATAAAATAAAAAGATTAACTTTTATTCAAGTTATTTAGTGAGTCTTTCTTTTAACAACAACAACAAACCCAGAATATCATCAAACAAGACTCGAATCATATGACATCACCTAAACCCATATACTTCACCTTAGAGGGGGACTCTTTCGGAAAACCTCCTGACCCAAGCCTCAATATGCCTTGAGAGGGACAATAATTGTTTGTTATAATTTTTCATTGTTATTGATTGAATTTTCTATACGCCTTGTAAAAACGTATACGTCTCGTATAGATCATATATGAGGCATATAAGATCAATTATCATCGAAAAAAGACTATACAAATCCTATAAGATCGATGGTGTTAAAATAGACATGTTTGGTGTATAAACAATTGACTTTTTTTTTTTGAACGACAAACTAATTAACTATCGGGTATTTTGTACGCGACCCCCAATGGTTAAAGGATGCCCAAGCTGGCAACTAGTCCAGACGGACGGAGCCCCTAGCCCACCAGCCACCAATTCCCAAAAAAACCCGACCCAAACACCCATCTAAAAATACGACGGTGAAAAGTCGGTAAAACTATTTACCCTATTTAATTGAGAAACAAATGAACAGGCGGTAAAAAGACAAAGCTCACAAACACATCACAGAAGACTGAAAACTAAACTTAGAGAAAGCACAATCATAATCTCATTCTCATTTGTTGATGATGGGGTTTGCAATGGCAGTCTCCCCCCCTTCACATTCTGCATCTTATCAATCTCTTTTTCCTTCAATCTCATCTTCTTTACAGCCCCCTTTCTGCCATACAAAACCACTTGATTTCAGTAAAAGAAGACATGTATACGCTACTATACAACGCCACGACCTCAACGACGACGTTTCCCGCCACAGAAGAGCGATCCTTTTCGTGGGTTTTTCCTTTATTCCCTTCTTGAATTTGAAGGCAAAAGCTCTTCAAAATTCTGCTTCCGATGAATCCGGTATGTTCGATTTGAAATTGTTTCAATATGTAACACGTTTTCTTTGCTTTTTCCCCAAATTACTTTCCAAATGTGTGTCTAGGGTTTGTATCTTTTAGCTTGATTTAGGAGAATATAGTAAGTATGGTAATTGGGTTCTTGAATCTTGATTGTGTAGTGTAACCTATGTCATTTTTTAGTTTTATTTTTTAGAAAGTTTTGTGACATTGGTATATGGGTTCTTAAATACGTGATAGGAAAAGATGTTACATTGTGATTTTTTTGAAATTTATGACTCAATTATTCTGGATTACTCCCCTAAATCTTATCTTTAGCCATTGCGTTTGTAACTTTGCATCTTTGTTGGGGTTGTAGTTGGGTGAATTTGAAGATTGACACAGCAGTTTATTTTTTAAACCAAGAAACAGAATGCAAGTTAACATAATCCACAAGGTTAAGTCCTAAAGATGATTAAATTTTCCCCAAATATAAAGAACTACAGTATGTAAATAAGAGCAAAAGAAATAAAGTGTAAAACAGGAAAATTTGTGGTTTCTAATCCTTGAACTCTTTTTTAGTTTGAAAGTAGAAGATTATACTCATACACTTGGGAGGACTAGATCTAGTTCTGTAGTGCAGGCTTGATTCTTATGAGATGTAATTAAATTAAAACCTTTCAAATAAATAATTACAAATTAGCATTCTTTATTAGGAACACAGTTAATTATTAGAGGCCAAGATTAGGCTAAAAATATACAGATTACATTTAGTGATTCTTATAGATTCTACGGCAGCTCAGTCTAGACTTGGCATGCCCTTTGATGAGCTGGCTTTCTCAACTACACCCTACTTTCATAACTTCTCTATTTTTTTGCTTGGCTGAAGAAGGCTTACGAAAACATGTGCTAATTAAGTCTTGATTCTGTTAACTTTCAGAACATCCTGCAAGGGAACAGGTGCTTAATCAAATAGCAGAGGTCTGTCACTATGCTTGTTAATTTTCAATTTTATGTAGGTGTACTTTGTCTTGTTAAAGACCAACGTATTAAAGGGAAAAGTGTGTTAAATAGAAACCGACTTTACACTTTTTCCCAAATTATAGCAACCAACTATAAAGGACAAAGTGCTCGGGGGTTGTTTGGTTCATTAAGTGTTGAGTCGATAAGATGTCTGAATAATTTTGACTTCGTTTAAAGCTTAATGTTTAAGAGGCTAGGTGACTAATTCAAAGGTATTTTTTTAGCGTAACAAACAGTTATAACCTCTGACAGATTCAGTGATAGCCTCATTATGAGGCTATCAAACAACCCCTAAATAGAAACCAACTTTAAATTTGGCAGAAAACATAACTTGGTTGCTAAAATCAGCCGTAAGTTATATGTTGATTTCTTACACCTAATTAAAGTTGGTTGTTTAACTGGGAAAAAGGTATAAGATTTTTATGTATGGGACAAAATGTGTAAGGATTTTTTTTTGTATTTCATGCAGTTTGCGCTACTATAAAAACATTTAGATGATTTTAAATTTTTTCTCTTAGGTACCAACTCATGTAGATGCATCATCAAACCCCTTTATTACCCTTTCGAGTGGACTTGGAATAATTGCTTCAGGCGTGCTTGGTGCTTTTTATGCATTGGCTCAGAAGGAAAAGTCAGCCAACATTGCAACTATAGAATCTGTAAGCCTTAAATTCTTGTGTCTTTTCCTGATTTAGTAAAATTTTGGGCTATAAAACTTCCAAAAAACAGCTTAGTGTGGCTGTAAATACTATAATTTAATATAAACCTACTAGTCATATATAGTTAATATGAGAAGCACCCACATGGAGATCATTATTTTAGCATGGTTTTGTCTGTGAATTCATGCAAAAAATAAAATAAAATAAAATAAAAGTTAAACTTTGTAAAAGAAGTCAAGAAGCACGTAAGTGCTTTATGTATATTGTAAACTAAACAATTTCTTAAAATTTGAGGTGAAAAGAAGATCACAGGAATCTTAGATCAAATTTTGTCACATCATTTTTTTCTGATGTTTTCAATATGAGTATCTGTTATAAAATTTTAATCATGTGAAGGTGCGTTTAACTTAATTATTGGTTATTTACTTATTTGGGAAGTTCTAATCAGAATCAAAGATGTAAACGAAAACAATCTGTTTCACCTAACAAGTCAATGCGAGCTTACATTTTTGTATAATCGTGCAGATGAAAACTAAACTAGCAGAAAAAGAAGCTGGAACTGTTTCAATGCAGAAAAGTTATGAATCAAAACTACAGAAATTAAAGGAAGAGAAAAATGAGCAAATTAGAAAGTCAAATCAAGAAAAAGAGTCTTTAATTGGTCAATTAACTTCAGCAAATGACACGGTTAGCAGGTTAGGAAAAGAGCTTCAAAAAGAGAAAAAAGTAATCCTAGAACTCGAAAACCAGATTGATCATCTTACGGTTGGCCTAAAAAAAGCTTCAGATGATAAAGAAGAACTTCAGGTACAGTTAAAGGATAAGCTTTTTTCCATTGATGCCCTGCAAGAAAGGATAAGCATGCTTAATGCTGAGATTAAAGATAAAGAAGACAATCTTGCAAATGTCAGTTCTGCCCTTGCTGTTAAAGAATCTGAGTTCAAAAAATTGGGTTCTATGTATGAAGAAACTGTGGCTGATTTGTCTGGGACCAAGTTAAAGATTGAAAAGCTGAAACAAGAAATATTAGAACGTGAAAAAGATTTAGAAATGAAAAGTTCAAATATTGATGATTTGAATGCCAAAATTCGTTCTTTGTGTGACGAAAAGGACATTATTTCTAGAGAGTTGGAGTCTTATAAAAATGAGTACAATGAGTTGAAGATTTATTCTGAAAGGCAAGCAGATTCTGATGCTAAGCTTTTGGAAGATAGTGGAAAGAAACTTGAAGAGCTTAAAGAAAAGCTTGAGTTGACTTTGACCGATGTTGCCAAAAAAGAAGAATTAGTCAACGAATTGATCAATGAAAGAGACAGCTTGACAAAGACTTTGGCTGTTGAAATGGGAAAATTCAAGAGTCTAGAAAATGAGCTTCAGGTCACACAGAAAATGTTAGAGGACACGAGAAACGAGGCTGCTGAGCTAACAGGACTTCTAGAACATTCTCAGGATACATGCAAAAACCTTGAGAAAGAACTTTCTAAAGTTCAAGCCGAGTTTTCTGAATCGAAAACCGCATTACAGGAAAGCATTGATAGTTTAAAACAAACTGCTGAAATATTGACTAACGAGCTTGGGTCAACTAAAGATGCTTATGTAAAAACAAAGGAAGAATTGAATCGGGTGTTGGTTGAAATTCAAGAAATATCAGAAATCCGTGACAACTCAAGTAAAGAACTAATGGAGACGTATACAAAGCTTGAAAATGCGATTAACGAGCTTAAAGAAGAAAAGCAAAATGTTGCTTCTTTGACTAAAGAAGTCAACTCTTTAAAAACCGAGAGTTTGGAAGACAAGGAGTCAAGAAAGTCACTGGCAAGTGATCTTGAAGAGGCAACAAAAGCACTCGATGAGATGAATCAAAACACCAAGATTCTAACACGGGAATTGGATACTTCAAGAATCAAGATTTCTGGGCTTGAAGATGAAAAAGAAGTTTTGTACAAATCTCTCCATGAACAGAAACAGGCCATTCAAGAAGCCCGGGAAAACATGGAGGATGCTCATAGTATGATTGTGAAATTGGGGAAAGAGCGGGAACATTTAGAGAATAAAGGGAGCAAGCTTGAGAAGGAATTAGCAGCTGCTAAAGGCGAGATCTTGCGGTTAAGAAACGAGTCGAGTGATTCAAAACCTGTAAAAAAGGTAGTCAAGAATGTAGCTGAAGAAAATGCAGAAGAGGTAAACAACAGTGCAAGTGAAGATGAAAAAGCACCTGCTGTGAAGAAGAAAGCTGGGAGGAGGAAGAAGGTGGTATCACAACAGAAAGAATTATGAGGATTGGTGGTGATTTGGAGATTGCCTAGAAGTTAAGGGAGGCATTTGTAATATTTGATTCTTGGAGGGTAGATTGTAGAGGTAGCATTTGTAACTTTCAACACTTTTTTTTTGGTCAAAGATAAAACATAAAAAAAAAAAAGTAAAATGAAATATGCCCTCACGTGATTTACCTCCCTCATATTGGTCGTGGAACCAGTCGGTAAGAGACATCTAATGGTGGCGCTCACCATTCTGTAGATCCGGGGGGTGAAAGTGTGAAGCTGTCTAAAACTGGATCAAATCGAGTTGAAGTTGAATTTAAATCTTTTGAAACCAAAAACCTTATCTTGGTGCTGGTTGGAACCGATTTGGTTCCAAACCACATTAAGAACTAGAAAAATATAAAGAAAAGAAATCTAACCATAGACGTGTTTTGGTTTGCTTATAAACGGTTTGGGCCAAGTTTTGAACCTATTAACAATTACTATTCTATATATATAACTAAAAACCATGTTATTACAACCTTCAATTATCTTAAATAAATGGTTCTTTTGATCATGTTTTTATTAAAATTTAAAAAATAATGGGTTAAAAAACATCGACCACAGTGGGAGTCGAACCCACGACCTTTTGATCCGAAGTCAAACGCGCTAATCCACTGCGCTATGCGGTCATTTTGTTCTAAGCTTTGGTAACATTATTTATAAATAAACGACCACATTAGTCAATCTTCAAATCCAACCTTGCATCTTCTTTTGAATTTAAACTATTAGAATCATCTTCTTCATCGATAGCCCAGTAAGAGCTTGTTCCACAAATAGACACACCTTTTCATTAGAAACAATACCATCATCGTCGTCGTCGTCATCATATCAATATTCACCGTTCGAGTCTTTCATGTTCGTTTTCTCATACGCCATGATTGAAAAGTGTTGTAGACTTGAACGCTTTGTAGTTGTAGGACGGAGAAGAATAGAAATATATCATGCAGTAGCGGAGCTTGACCAACAAATTAGGGGGGACAAAATTGTTTTTTTTTCAGGGGGGCGAAATAAAGGATTTTAAAAAATTTTACACTACGTATCGGGAAATATACACTACTGCACAAAAAAACAGGGGGGCGGTTGCCCCCCAGTCCTAACAAAGGTTCGCCCCTGATATCATGTTTCAGCTTTGATGTCAGATGTTGTAAATTCGGTTATGATAACAATAAAAGTAAATTACCGATATGATCCTTGAGGTTTGTTACAATTTCACTTTTGGTCCTCAGATTTTATAAATTACTCATATGGTCTCAAACTTTAGACACTTGCAACACATATAATCCTTATGTCACCAAAGTACCCTTACATAACTGACCAAATTACCCTTACATAAGAACTATATGTGTTACAAATGTTTAAAGTTTTTGACCATATGGGTAATTTATGAAGCCTAGGAACCAAAAATAAAATACTAATAAACCAAATAGATCATGTCAGTAATTTACTCTAACAATTATGATTAAGACTTTTGAATACAAGACATAGACAAATGATTGATTTGAGATACATGTTCACCCTCAAACAATCTACAGGACAAAACTAAATAAAATTCAAGATATCATAACTCCAATCCAAAATGTGATTAATATCCAAAGAATACCATTCAAACTAGCCAAGTTTGATCTAGAAAAAATTACAAAAACAACTTTTCGATTATGTTTTAAAATTTTAATTTCGTTTTTATAATCTTTGTAAAAAAGTTAGGCTTGTAAACTTACGAGCGCCGCCTGTACATTTTACAAATCACGAAATTATGTCACGTCGTTTGAGACACCTGCTAACAAAATAACAAAAAAAATGTTTACATGTGCCGCTACTAGTGTCAATTGTATAAGAATGGGGTCAGCGTCCATGATAAAAGTATGAAATATATGGATGTCTATCGTAGTTGTGGATGCCAACACCTCTAAATGACACATGACGTGTTTTGATGCGTTGTTTTTGCAGACGGCGCCCGTATATATAAAGGCGTCGACGCCCATACGTAGAGTGAGCATTTTCTGGTATGTGGGGATTTTTTAAAAAAAAATGTTAAGGAATTGGCTTAAACAAAATAAACAAATGTTATAATAATATTGGTGTAAACAATCATATCATCGCTGACCTACCTCTTGTTTGTGATTAATTAGGCAAAATCAGCATAATCTGTGTTTTATGTCATTTAAAACAATAAAATTTCTAGGGTTCTTCCCATTCGTTCACCAGTTGATCCGATAACAAATCAATCTGTTTTCTTCAGATTGCGTTTCCATCAAACACCTAACAGCTCCGATCGATGCAGTTCTCTTGAATGCACTTTCAATTTGGTTTGTAATCCCTTCGTTTTCATTTAAATTGTTGGTTTCAAGACCAACATTGATGATCATATCTGGTGATCGCGCTTAGAAATTAAGCTTTGATCGGAGTTGCCGATCATTTGTTTCGAAAGTTAGTTTTTTTTTTGCATAATTAGGGTGTTACTCGGTAGTCATGTTCTATGGATCAGTCGTATGGGATCCAAGGCTAATTGTTGCTCAAATTGTATGCATTCAGTGCTTGTACTATCTTACGCTGGGATTTTTCATGACGGTTCTTGTTGGGACTAGGGTTTCGAGAATAAGCCTCGTTTACTTCTTTGACTACGCGACGATTACACTCTCAACCATTACGGGCTGGTGTGTCATCGCTTCTTTCATTCTCAGTTCCATTGCCGGGTAAGAGTTATGATTTCTTCATTCCTGTGCATAATTTGACTATTTCTTTTGGTTTTAGAGTGTTTATTGTTCAATGTGGATGCTGTTTTGTAATATTTTTTGAATTGCTAGAATAAAATTATGTGAAAATGGATACTTTTTGCCCCCTGTATTGACAAGGTTTTAATGTTTATTCAGCGGTGATGGGATTGCTTATTGAATCTGTTTATCTGCTTTTTCAAACGGCCTTGTGATTATATGTGAGGCAAATAAGGGCAGTTTGTAGCTGCTTGACACTAGTTTAGCAAACATTAAACTGTTAACATGTTACACTATTTTGGTGCTGTCACCAATATCATTGCTACAATGCTACTTACTAACAGAAAGATTTTGATGGCGTCACTTGTATGACGTTGTCGACTTGTCGTGTTTTGTTTTACTTGTCAATCTTGGATACACACACACACCGTCAGTTCCCTATTCAATTTATATGGTAGTATTCTACTTTTGCTGACTTGTTTAGTAACTGGTCTTAAAACATGGCATTACAATAGTTTGGTTCTATAGATAGCCATTTATTTTTATTGCCACTGTTATTACCATAAGATAATATACACTGGTTCAGATCTGTTATATAATTATGATATATATGAAAGTATAATGATTGGTTCCTTGTCATGCATTTTAAAAAAAATCAAGTTTTGTTACTACTTAGTATCGCATGATCTCTTTTATTATAATATGAAAGGCATAGTTAATCATTCATAATGTTTACGGTATGATTTATGTTGAATCAGTATAGTAATGACTTGCAACAATGTTATACGCAACACAAATTAAGCTCAATTCATAATTAAGTGACATATTAAGTAGCACAATAATGATGTGAGCCTTAAATAATAAAGGATTGTAATGTAATCTGATTGTTGTAAATTTGTAATTTTTCCGTTGGTGATTGGTGTAACTATAGCACTACACTAAAGTCAGTAAGGCTGGAGAAGGGAAAGACTATATGATTGAATTTTGTATTTATGCTTTTATAGTATTGTTACCAATCACCTTCTCAGAAATATAAGTATTTTTCCAGGCAAAGTATTTGAAACAAATTTTACAGTTTACACTTTTTCAAGCTACATTTTATTGTTGATTCTAACAAGTGACTTGTTTAACGTGACTAGGCCATTTTATTTGTCATTTTAGTATATTTGTCATGTGATATTTAATATTTATATCTGAACATGTAAATAATTTTTGTTCAAGCTTTTAGACAAGCATTTGGCATTAAGCCATGCCACATGTGCGATGTACAAGTAAAATTCGTTAAAATGAGGTTGGTTCAGGGAAAAATATTCTTTATTTTGCCTTAAAAACCTTTACATGAAATCCTGACAAGAGTAAAACGAAATGTTGAATTCTGTTTAAGCACCTTTTAACCTTCTTTCTTCTGAATGTTCAACAGAGCTGGCTTCTTGCTTTATTTGATTGAAAGAGCAAAAAAGTGCCTAGATTTCTCAGCCACACTTTACATAATCCATTTAGGCTTATGCGTCTTATATGGAGGTTGGCCTTCATCAATAACTTGGTGGGTTGTCAACGGTACGGGATTGGCAATAATGGCTTTGCTAGGAGAATATTTATGTATAAAATATCGTGAATTACGAGAAATTCCCATTTCAAGACCTAGATCAAGTGAGTGAATTTCTCAAGTTTACAATTTAACAGAGCTTTTTTTTTTTTTTTTTTCCATTTGTTTCCGTTTCCCTTTTAGTTTCTTGACAGTGGGCTGTGCAGCTGTTGTATTTCTTGGATGAATTATATGTCTTTTATTAGACAATGTATGCAAAGGCCACCCAAGTATGTACCTGATGACGAAAGTTTCCCTATAATGTTTGTAAAAACAAAAAATGCTGTTGAAGAAGCGTCAAAATATCATAGATTTAGGGAGAATTGCATATATTTCCTTCTAAACCTTCTTATCGAGTTGTAAATTATGTCTTTCTATCTCTTTTATAGATTTATATAGTTGAAAACTCGAACATTCATGCGTATGCATACATACACTTAGTCATGTCTATGCATATCTATATATAGATATATAAATATGTCGAGATGTGTTATAAACTTATAATAAATCTAAAAAGTTAGGTTAAAATGTGGTAGGGTAGTTTATAGGATTTACATTTTGTTGAATATAAAAATATTTTTCAAATTGAATTGATATTTAGTTTGTAAAAATGCTGGTCAAGTCTCCAAACCATCTTGTAATAATATAATTAAATAGGGAATATTGTTGATTAGTCAGTCAATTACAATCAATTTGTTGCAAGATGATGGTGGGTGAATAACTTCATAGGACACCCTAAAGTGGAATCGATTGCAAACTTCATTGGAGTACTTACTGTCCATAGTTTATTTTGTGAACTTATTGAAATCAAGGCTGGTTTAAGCTTTGTGGATGCCTAAAGGGGAAACAAAACTAAGGCCCTTTTGTAACCAAAAAAAAAAGAAAAAGAAGAAAAAAATATTTTTTTCTTATATATTGGTGGACGAAAACACTTGCCAATTTCAGCATGAGCCCAATTTAACTTTTAGCTCAATTGTATATATAAACCCAAATACCTATAAAAATAGAGAACTTTACAATTTTTGTGGTCCTAGGCCCTAAATTTTGTTGATTGGTCCGTTGGGCCGGTCATGTGCGATATTAAATAATAATATCTAAGAAATTTGAGTAAAACTAGATATCATGATGTTTTGATATAGTCAAAAAATCAAGGCTAATACTTATCTTGAAAGACGAAAATAGGATACTAGAAACTCAATTCCTTTTGTATGTGGGTTTAGTCTGCAAGGTTTTTTTTCTAGAAAAGAAATGCTTAGATATAGGAATAAATAAATAAACATGCAATGGAAATATATTCTGCCCATAAATTGGTGTAACACGTGACTGGTCATGAGGTTCAAGGAGAGTGAGTTTGGGCCCATTAAGTGAAATTGTGTTCGTTGAAAATTAAATTAAAATTTGTGCTTTAAAATCATTCCATATAAATTAATTAAGTAAAGTCAGGTAAAGGAAGATGCAAAGGTAATTGTTTACATTAAGAATAAATTCTCACTAAATTGGAGGAATTTGTCAGTGTTTATATTCTACTGGATATATTTTTTTTGGCCCTACTCTGTTTACACACATACACACTCACACACACATATAATTAATAAGAACCAACAAGTTGTAAACAATTAAAAAGAACCATATTTATAATAACAATATTTTAGGGGTATAAAAGTAATTTTCTTTTAAAGAAAGGTTCCGCCTTGCCCATCTTTCCAACTCCATCTTGCCAACTCTAGCAAAAAAAATGTTTTTATATAAGACAGTCACATACAACATGCATGGTTAGTTTTGAGTGTGTCTGGCATGTAGGTGTTTGGCAGACAAGAACAAGCTCAAGATACCATTAACAGCATACTAATGGCTTTAATGAAGTCCCGAGATGAATGCGTTTTTTATTAAAGAAAAGGACTTAAGAAATTAGAATTGGTCGAGTGTAATTTGCATATTGCATAACAATAGGTTTAATTTTGATAATAAAAAAACAAAACAATAAGCATACCCAGTAAAAAATCTCACTCATAATAAAAAACAGACTTAATTCATATTTTGATGCTTGTTCTCAGTTTGGTCGTATGATCTTATCTTGTGTGCAAAACATGGCCTATAAGTTTTACATTTCCTTTACACATGCATAATCCTTCTAATCCATGATAATGTTTGTTTGCATAATCTTTGCTGCAATTGGAAACATTAACATACACATTTTTGCCATTTGTTTTTTTATTTCCAACAATCTTCTATAAATAATTAATGTGATAGCTATAAAGCCTATAATTGTAAGGACATTATTGTTACATCTGAATGACAAACAAGCCGATATGTGGGTGATCTTCAACCTGTTTGACGTCTATGACCGATTGACCGGGTCCCTCGTTTAGCTCCGTTCTTTTTTTTTTACAGGCTTGAGATGAAGCATAGGCAAGATCAACCCATTCACAATAAGAGAGAATTTTAACCAATGGTTAATATAATCATCTGTTATAGAAAAAAAGAGCTTAATGCATGTGACTATTACATACCACTTAAGCATTAAGCACTGACTCACTGGGTTTACACCCTCTCTTCCTAACCTGTAAACTAAATAAAAGAAACTGATTTAAGGATTTTTAGTAATCTACTAATCTTTTCTTCAATTACACATTTCATGTTCATGGTTGAGACTTCCATGATGATGATATGTCTGCCACAGCTTCATCAATCGTCAAGTACACACCTTCCAACCCGAACGACTCCAATATGTTTGATTGGTGTAGCTTTTCCGTCACGCTCCCTCCAGGATTTGCCAACACTAACTGCATTTTCATTAGAAACCAACATATGTAAGTTCCATATCAAACACTTGGGTCAAATATCATATAACCAAGAGTTCTAGTTTGTATGGGCCATGTCAATTTAATCTAGTCTGTAAGATATTATCCGGCAATTCCGATGATATATGGAAAACAGGGGTATAATTGCCAGTTTAAATTGATTAATATATAATTATGAGTAAGGTTTTATATTGTTATGTAATTACTTTACTTTGAAACGGGTTGAAACAGACATGAGAGAAATTGAAAGCCAACTTATGATAGAAACTGAAAATTAACCTGAAGCGAACGTTTCTCTAGCATTCTTTTAAGGTCTTTCATCATTGCAAGACCACTTGTATCGATACCTGTAACAGCTGCAAGATTTGCCAAAAAGATAAATAAATACTTATATGATGCCCATACAAAATACGCATTGTAAAATCCACAACTTACCAGTCATGTCGATAATTACACATCTCAAAGAACTGCCATTATTGGCTGCTAACCAGTCTTCCTCTTCCCTAATCCATCTCAATATCCTGCAACAGAAAACATGAGTTTCAACAACCTGAGATGCATTCCCAACTTGTACCTTCAGCATCAACGAGTTTACATCATACCTTTCTTGTAGGTAAGTAGAGTTTGCAAAGTAGATGGGGGCCTCAATACCAAGTATTGCAAAAGAAGGAACCCTTTTTGCTTCTCTGTATCTGTTGACATTTTGGTAAATCTGAGTTCCTGGGATGTTTCCTAAAACACCTGTGTTTGGTCTTGTGACATGTAACAGAATCTTAAAAACTGAAACCCCAACCTATGACAAACAAAGAACAGTGTTAAACAAATCAATGAGCTTAGAATCCTCAAAAAGAAAAAAATGTATGAAAGCTTACTGCGATTGCTAGACCGATTGGGACTGAAATCATGAGTACACCAAGAAACGAAGACAGACAGGCTAGAAAATCAAGTTTGTCAACTTTCCAAAGTCTGATTGCACTCTGGTAGTCAATTAGCCCAATCACAGCAGTTATGATAATTGCAGCCAAAATCAGGTTCGGTGTGTAGTGAAAAAGGGGCATCAAGAACAGGAGTGTTACAAGCACCGTTGATGCCATTATTATGTTTGACACCACGGTTTTAGCCCCAGCATTGGCGTTCACAGCAGACCGAGAAAACGAGCCTGCATAATTTATGTTTATTAAGCTAATTTCAAGGTTGGCTTTTTATGAGTTCTTGAATGCCATTATATATTTATATGGTTACCTGTAGTGACATAACAAGAGGAACAAGAACCCGCCATGTTCATTAGGCCAATGGCTATCATTTCTTTGTTGCCATCAACTTGGTAATCATTTAAAGTAGCAAATGTTCTTCCAACTGCAATCCCTTCCTGTTAGTTGCATTATACACAATCAGTATTTAATGCATTATGAAATTACACAAGACAAAATAACCATTCATGAAACTTACTGTAAGCGACAATATTCCAGTTATTATGCCGGTTTTGATGGCTACCCCAAGAAATTTTCCATGAAAGTAAAGCATGTTTGATGATGGTGGATTTAATCCCTTTGCCAAGTGACCAATCTGTTGAGCAATTGCTAATTTTTTCAAATTTTCGTAATATTAAATCCTGAAGATTTAAAATAGCTAAGATAAAGTTTCAGATGGCCTTAGGTGAAAAACTTACAGTTGCAATGTCATGAAGCTTTGATCTGAAAAGAGTGACTAAAAGGGTTGAGAGGATGACTGATGCCAATGGAGCTGCTGCTGATACCCAAAAAAGCTTTGGTTTTCGCATACCCTGCATTGTTTGGTTGTACATTAAGTTCATCAGCCATTAGTACATCATAGTTTTCCGTTACTATGGTTTGGTTTTTGTTTACTTACAACATGTCTTGTAGCCAGTAAGAAGGCCAAAAAGCAAAAGCCCATCACAATTGTTTGCCAAGACCACTGCAAAAATACAATATAAATTAGAAAACACACGTAATTTTATAAAAACAAATTATAATAGCATATATCTTATTGCCAAGTTTTTGTTGCAGACCTCGTTTCTGTGTTGAATGGCAGATGATAAAACGGGGATAATTTGCATTTTACTGGTGAAATGAATGATTCCGAATAGCCCTTTTAGTTGCTGCAAAGATACAATAACTGCTGCCCCAGCCATGAAACCAACAAGGGTCGCCTTTGATAAGAAATCTATCACGAACCCTAATCTATAAAACATAGTAAAATGCATGTGTCACTTTTTACCGCCTTTGCAGTTCAAATTTGTGTCAAATGATTTATTTTTCTGGCAATGAATCTGACTACAAAAACTAGTGAAGCAACCATCACTTTTCAATCAGGTCATAAGATTGTCCTTTTACCAAAGGGCATTTGTCCCAATGGTATCAAGGTGTGGTTAAGGTGTCCTACCTAAAATAGGTTGAGGGTTCCAGTCTCATAGTGGACAAAAGGTGGAAAAAATTTGCTGTTTAAAAAAAAATAAGATTGTCCTTTTATATAAATATTTTAGACATTTTGAAGATCAAAACTACAAAAATATAAATATTTTAGACATTGACGGACCCAATATTTATAGGTATGGGGTCGATCGATCCTGTGAACTTTTTATTTTTACTAATACACACACACACAGAGTCTGATCTTAACCGATCTCTAAAAAATTTTCACCAACCCCCAATAAAATTTGACGACTATGATGAAGCTTATTTAGAACCAAAATTAACTCAAATAACACAATATGCATTACTCGTGATAAAGTCCATTTACCAGTATACACCATTGACCTTCAAATCACAACAACCGCAATTTATAGATTGATTAATTATGGTATAATTTTAAAAGTAAAAATTTGTTAGCATAATAAAAATCTTAGTTGATTTTGATATAATTTGTATATTTAGATAATATGGAATAATTTTTTAAAAGAAAACTTAAGCCTTCACCTTCTTTGAATATCAAATTTATTAATTTGAATAGTATTTTATTGAATCATGTCAGAAAAAATAAATTTTATCATATCATCTTAATTAACAAGATGACAATTTGAAGTGCTTTTATTATGTATTTGTTATTTAATTTATCATTTGTTTAGGTGATCCGACTTAACCTGATTCGAACCGGTCCAAAATATAATAAAATACTTAATGACAAATAATTATCAACAAAAAATTTCCGACTCTATAAAAAACTTTTCGATGTTTCTTTTTAATAGAAAATGAACCTCCAAACCCACTATTTCCGGCCGCCTATATGAATGAATTGTTTTACTGTTTGAATTATTTCCCACTACTAATAAATTTTTAAGTTGCATGGGAGTGAAACCAATAACGCACTCAAGAAGAAAATATTTGTATAAACAACGCTTTGCTTGTTTACAAGTGCCACCTTTATTAGTTCTCAAAGGATATTCCTTATTAAACTTTTAATGGTGGCCATTGCATAAAGCTAAAATCATGTTTTTCATCACCAAGGAACCAGCTTCTACCATAATCCAAAAAGAGTGTTTTTGCAACATATATTTAGGGGATCTTTTTTTTTCCTAAAAATTTGTTTTAATATAATCATGAGTTGTTTTGAGTGTTTAAGAATATCAATCATATCGATTGTGTGGGATGATATTTAATTAAGTCGTGTTTTATAACTAACCGATGAGTAAAAGTAAAACGTGTACCTAAGAAGTCCTAAAGTCGCTTGAAAGACGCCTGCAAAGAAAGTTGCAGTAAAAGCCAATTTCAAGTACAGGACTGGATCTTGGTTGTATGGAACTGCTTCGGTTAGCATTGTTCCCATAACCAATGAGGCTATTGACACAGGCCCAACTGCAAGATGCTTTGAACTCCCGAGCACAGAATACATCAGTGGTGGCACAAAGCTCGAGTCTGGTCAAAATTTCAAACAAGGATCATTCAAGAGTTAACTTAATTTGGTCCTTAAATAACACATACATGCCCACAATATAAAATTATTAGTCTTTTACTTCAAATTAATTGGTTTCATGTTTGAACATGTTTTTTTGTAACGGTTAATTTTTTGGATCACCTATCATCATGTCACAAGCAGTTTCATCTTATCATATTCATCAACAAGTTACTAATTTCGAAGAAAACTCAATACTTTAAGAAAACATCTTGTGGGATTCAAACTCAGGACCATTTGGTTCCTGAGCTCTCTCACCACCAAAATACCGCTAGAAACTTGCTTTGTAAAACTATGACTCTTTGTGTTGATTTGAATCAAATCGAGACATATTTGTTGAGATCGATATGTAAGGAAGAATTAAAACGTTGATTTTATTCTAAAATATAATAAAGAGTGACAAAAAAACTCACATAGCCCAATTATAGGAGGCAAGTTTGCAAGTTTTGCATAGCTAATTCCCTGAAAAATAAATGGAAAACATATTCAGTTATTACAAGCCCCGAGAAACACGATGCCGAATTGCCGATCGTCTTCCCCATTTCTCTCTCTCACACACACTGTGTGTGCGCGCGAGAGTGACGAAGTTGCAATGCATCGGCATCTAATTTCAACCGTAATCGTAATTGCTTTATACCTGAGGGATTGCTAGACTAGCAATGGTGAGACCTGAAACGACGTCAGATCGAAGTAGCGTAAAACTGTAATTAGGCGCCCATTCGAAGATCGGCATGAAGAATTGAAGAGCCAGTACCAGTTTCCTTAACCGCGATTGGTTCTTAAATCCATGGAGTGGATCGTCGGGGAAGAAAACCTCCGACAACCGGTGCCGGAGTTTCTGTAAAGTGCTTTTTTGAGGCGGCAAACAAACATTGTGCACCGTCAGTGACGTCATTGCTTCGCCGGAAACTGTTATAGTTACCGGAGCAGTTGTTGTATCGGTCGTCTGACCTTGATTTGCATGACCCGAATCCGAATAGTGATCCACCCGGTTCGAATTTATGCCCATGAGGATGAAATGCGTGTGTGTAAGAAGGTGGTAGGGGGGATGAGAGGGCGGTTGGTGGTTGCTGCAAAACGTAGTGTGTTTGGGTTTATATAGGAGTCTATTAACGAGGGGTATAAATGGAAAATTGTTGAGGATATCAAGGGTAATATGGGAAATTGAAGTTGACACTTAATCTGATACTGTGGAAAACGCAATACACCACCTGGCTGATTTTTATCCCTAACAAATAATATTTGAAAAAGTTATTGGCATGATTTAAAAACATGAAGGAACGTTTATTAGTTTAAACTTAATGCAATATATAATCAGTGGCGGATGCAACTATGCAAGTATAGGGAAATTTATCAATAAGATTTTTATCCCTAACAAATAATATTTGAAAATGTTAGGGTGAATCATGAGGTGAACCCAATAAGATTTTTAAGAGTGAATTCTTAATGTAATTTTCACATCAATTTATCAACTTGATTGAGACAAGTGATATTTGTTGCAGAAATCTCGATAATCAATGATTAGATTTCTATACAATCGTGTTAAAATTACTTTCAGGTCATATAAACTTAGCAAGCAAAATGGTAGTTTTTAGTGGTTAAACCCTTGGATCAAGTTAATTTTGGTCATACAAACTTAGCAAATTTCGTTTAGGTTTCGGGACGTTGCCCCAAACCCTACAACGGACGCTGCCCCCTTGACCCATGCCTGCTGAATGGCCCGTAGGACTGCCACCTTGGACTCCGCAAGGGTGCGTGACCCCCTTGACACCCGCTTGATCTGAAGCTCAGAAATCTTAAACGAAAATGCACTCTGTACCTTCGAACTTTTTAATGACGACGTTTTTTAATTTTAATCATTGACTTAATATATCGTACTGTTATTACGTGAAGAACATTACAAGACCCAAACCGTCAATCCGACCCGAAAATTTTTATTTCCGGTTCCATTTAATTAAAACGCCAGAAAATGGTGAACCCACTGAAAAAATTCCTGGATCCGCCACTGTATATAATCATATTTTTTCTCTCTATTTATTTTACGCTTCATATTTAAATCTACTAGTTTCTTTATTATTTGTAACATTTCTTTACTTGAAGATTGGAATCTTTCTATTCTGTACATATCTGTTCCCGAGAGATACAAATATATTATCTTAAAATAAGTGACGGAGCTTGACAATAAACCTTAAGGGAACCGAAGGACTTTTAGGAAACGGAGGATGTCGGACTCAATACTTATAAAATTTTCTGACGAAATACTACTAAATCAATTATTTTGAGTGGAAAACAGGCATAGGCCGGGGCACCCCTAGGCCCTTCAAAAGCTTCGCCCCTGCTTAAAATATTAGTACACATTAGACATGGGCAAAAAAACCGGTTTCCAAACCGGTCCGAACCGTAGGTTTGGGATAGGTTTGACATCCTCATCTCATAAACCGATTTCCAAACCGGTTTCATAGGTTTGACATCCTCAATCTCTCAAACCGGTTTCCAAACCAAACCAGTTTTCACCCAAACCGGTTTTGACCATCCTTTGACCAAACCGGATCGGTTTGAGCAAAAAAACCGGTTTGTGCACCCCTAGTACACATGTATTACTCGTGTCATACTGAAATATTAAATAATTATTAATAAATATTTCAAAAATACAAAACAATATTTTGGGATAAAATATTAGTAATATTAATTGTAATCTTATAAAACTTGTTTTTTAAAAGAAGATTTTAAAATATTTCATACCTTCAAAAAAATTATGTGACAGAAAATTTCATCTTTTTAATTTTTTTTTCAATTTACAACAATGTTTTTCATTAATAAGTATTTTTTTAATGAAAATATCTTTTTAATATATTACAAAATATACTTTATTTCTTAAAAAGGTGTAAATAAATAATGAGTAAATTACAGTTTTGGTTCAACCGTTCAAGTGGTTTAAGTATTTTAACTATTTCGGCTCAAAATAGAATCTTTTATTAATTTAGCCCCTGTAATTTATACAACTATCGGTTTTGGCCCCTCAAACTTTACTATTATAACGATTTTGACCCAAAATTCTAACTATGGTTGTGGGTCAAAATCGTTAATTGTCTAAACCATAGGGGTTGAATTGTTAGAAGATTTTTTTTTGCCGAAATAGTTAAAACACTTAAACCACAGAGGCCAAAACCGTAATTTACTCATAAATAATTAATATTTAATTTTATAAAGACGGTGGAGAGAGATTAAAAATTTTTTTTATTTCTTAGATTGTACTTGTATTTGGCGTCCATTTGTGACGCACACATAACTATAGTCATGACCATGCTTTTAAGGCATGTGAACACAATCTCGTATTCTTTTACTTGTGATATATCGTTATCAGCATGTTGTTGTTATGGCATTACAATATAGCGGTGACTAGGGGTGTTTAAATTTGGATATCCGGTGATTCGTATATTCGAAAATTTCTGATAGTGATTATCAATATTCAAATTCGAAATTCGGATTTCCAAATACCCGAAAAATATACGAAATATCCGAAAAACTATCAGAAAAAAATAACTATTTCAAAATTTCTGTATCCGAATCCAAATTTTTCGGATATTTCAGGGTCGGATTTTTGGATATATCGTTTTCGGATACGGATTTTTTGAACTGATGTGTTGCAAAACACATCTGTTTTTCCATTTGTTTCTATTGAGTTTCTGTTTAGTTTACTAGTTTTTAGAGTCGATTTATGCTGGTTCTTCACAATTTGGTAATTTCATGCTTGCAGGTAATAAACATGTCATTTTAGCATAAAAGATCAAGAAAACGAGTGTCCGGGTGAACGAGAACAATTACACGAACAAAGAAAACAAGAATTCTGGATTCTCAACTCCTCGCGCTACGCGAGGACCAAATGAAACCCTGTCGCGCTACGCGACAGGTGGAAATGACAGTTTTACCCCTCACTTAATGATGCCGGTTGACCCGACTATTTTGTCGGGTAGCGAAACCCGTCGCGCTACGCGACGGGTGTGTCTGTGTGTGTCGCGGTACGCGACGCGGGGAAAAATTCAGAAAAACGATTTCTTTTCATTAAAACAGCTGGAGACGAGATTTTTAGGTTATCATCGAATAGGAGAGACGGCAGAGGCGACCAGGGGGTGATTTTGGAGGTTTTGAAAGCTAAGGATTGAAGAATCAAGGCTTAGGATCGAAGATATCGGGTGTTCATCATTCGGTTTATTCGGTTTCTTTGTTTTTATTCGATTCCTATGTTTTTCATTTACATTAAACAGATTATGGTTTGTTTTCATATGATGTTTAGTGGCTAAACTTTTAGAACTATCTAGGTTAGAAGATTATGCATGTTTGATTTTGGTTTGATTCGGTTTTGGAACAACATGATGTGATGGATTTATGATTTAAAGATTTGATTTTGAATATTGGATGTGTATGTATGTCTTTGATTGTTGAATGATTGATGTTATGTTCCTCATGTGTCTTGGCGATTGTCTGTCGCGAAATAGGTGCATGCTAGAATCAATTACTGTGTGTTCTTGATTAGTGGATGAGTTGCTTAGGCCGAGTGATTCATAGGAATGTTTTGTTATGTTTTAGACGATTAAGATGTGCAACTAACTTTAATAGCCGTGAGGTGAGAAGTTGTCGATAAGTCTTGGTTTTTAGATTGCTAGGTTAGAGCCTTCGTGAGAAGATCAATCTAATTTGTCTATTAAACCTTGTTTATTGAGTCCAATAGGAAAATCCAAGTTGTCCCTAGCATTTAAGTGAACTGTAACTGTCGCGCCGTGAGGTAGATTGTTTAACGGTTATTTCTTAGGTGTTTTGAGATTATTATGCTGTGAGGTAGATAATCTAGTGGATATTTCATAAATAGTTGGATGACCTGTGAGGGAAATCCATGTATCCGGTGGTTTAACGGCTTGTAGGAACTTTAGTTGACTATCCTTGAGAAGGGTCGAGGGTGCTCTAGATTTCCTGTGAGTTTAGTATTATAAGATCCCGGTATCACATTAGTTCCAATCCTCGATAGAAACTTGTCAAGCATGTATATGATTCAAGCCTAGGTAGTGTTTCTTTTTCTCCTCTGATTTAGTCTTTGTTTGCTCGTCTGTTTTAGTCTATTTAAGTCATTATTAGTTTTACTAGAAAACCCCCCTTCTTTATTATTATTTTAGTTAAGTATAAATTTTGTATAGATAAGTCCTTGAGTCTAGTTAGTACAGTCTGTAGAAGTCTGTGGGTTCGATATCCGGACTTACTTTTGTCTTGCTACATACGATAGGTACACTTGCCTGTCGGTAGCTTAGGTTTTAGAGAGTCTAGATTTATTACTTTTTGTCTAGTTTTAGAGTCGGTTTTTAGTTAGTTTATTAGCTAAGCTCCGTCGACATCATGAACACTTCTAGCCGTGACCACAACTTATGTATATACATCCTATTTCTATATTTTTTTTGGTGCTACCTGCTTTTGGTATTACATTGTTAGCTTATTTCAGTTGCAATTAATAAACTTCAGAATTAAATTTTAAGATAAACTTTTAAAAATTCCATCCAATTAAATTAAAGATAAATAATATGTAAAAAATGGTAACCGTCGAGTGTATGATTTGGTTTTAAGCAAAGAATGTGCACCGAATGTTCCCGTGGCAGCAGCAGTTAGTCAACCAAGCTACTTGCACCAACCAAATATTTAGCATAATTAGAAATTTAGAATATTTGACATGACGAACAGACTGAAAGTTGCATAATATTTGTGTTTAATATATGAGGGATCGTATTGGAATTCATAGCGTAATATGTTGACATAAAACCTAGTATACAACTGATGTGGTCTATATGGTTTACTAGTGTTTCACTCTTGGTCCTACATTTCATAAATTACTCATATAGTCTCAAACTTTAAACATTTGTAGCACATATAATTCTTAGGTCACCAAATTACCCTAACATACATGACCAAATTATCCTAACATAAGAATCATATGTGTTACAAATGTTTAAACGTATGTGACCATATGGTTAATTTATAAAACATAAGGACCAAAAGTGACCATCTCAGTAATTTGCTCTATATTATATAAACATTTGTTTGATGTACGTTTTGTATCACGGGAATGTTGCGAAATGTTATATATGATGAAACGATTATGAGTTTGATACCATGGTTCACGATCAAAGATTAGATCTGCTATTTGAATAAAATGTGTACAAAGATTTACTTTAGTAGTATGTTTCTTTAATTTTTAGTTTTTAAACACTTGCGCAAACACGCACAAACACCTCGTCAATTAACAATAACACATACATGTAGTGATACTAACAGTTGAGGATCCAGAAATTTTCTTTTAATGATGTCACGGTGTTTGTATGTTCTGGTTTCATAGTACCGGATATACATTTTTCGAGTCGGTTTTACAGTTCGGGTCGAGTAATGCTTGTCACATATTATAAAAACCCATCAAATAAAAATCTTGAATAGAAACTAAAAAACGCATAATATAAATTTGATAGTTTTTACAAATTAAAAACAATCATATAGGTATTCACTACTTGTTTTTATCCTTTGAAAGCATTGAATTACATCTTTAACCAAACCTTTTTGAAATAACTCTTTTCAACATAACAATGCAATAATCATTTAAGTATCTATCTCCCATCCTCTTATGTAATACCGTCTTCACATGTTTTATTAAAGAAAAAGTTCTTTTAACACCAATCGTTACAACTGGTGTTGTCACTATTTCAAAAACCGATATCGTCACTTGAAAAAACTGCTCATAAATGTCCATATACGCTTAAAAATCGATGTTGTCTCAAGACATCGGTCCCATATAAATACCTCCGCCCATACGCTCCAAAAGAGGAGCCGACAGAAAATTCACTTTGCGCAGCCTGCAAACACACCGCTATAGGTGAATGTTTCGTCGGAACAGTCATGTAACAGTGTTAACCGTTAAAAACCGGCCAAGCGTATATTTTAAACGGTTCATATTTTGTTTTAAGATGATAAACGATAGATCCAGATCGATTATGACTTCAGTTACGAAGACCGGTGTGGAGGTGTGTGTCTGTGTATTGAAAGCACAAGTTTAATGTTGTCTTCAACTGCTATATATATACATACACCCGATATCATCAAAAAATTAAATGTCAACTGATTTTCATTTTTTAAAATCCAAAACCTAGCCGACCAACTTTTGTTGTTTTCTTGTGAAATACATAGATTCGTTCTTAGACTAAAACTAACAGAAAACAACCGAAACAATGAAAATTCAAAACACAGAGAAAAAAATAAAATTGGATTTAAATAATCCAAACTTTTATCGATTGTCGCTGACGGTCCCAACTATGAAAACCCCCAATAACGGTACGAACTTTGGTCATATTTTCCTCTGGTGGACCGCTGTCAAAAAAACTATAACGGCGTTAACTTTTTTTCGAGTTTCGAACGGATTTTTGAGGGCTTTTGTTCAAATAGTGAATACGAGTCGAATAACGTATAACTTACATCGAAACGTTGCTCCAAATTTACTAATTTTGCTGTTTAAACTTTCAATTCATCAAAGAAATCATCAAATTGGGAAATTTGAAGCAACGTTTCGACATAAGTTATACGTCATTCAACTCGTATTCTCCATCTGAACAAAAGCGCTCAAAAATCCGTTCGAAACTCGAAAAAAAGTTAACGCCGTTAGGGTTTTTTTTACGGCGGTCCGCCAGAGGTAAATATGTCGAAAGTTAGGACCGTTATTGAGGATTTTCATAGTTAGGACCGACAGCGGCCAATGGATCAAAGTTTGGATTATTTAAAGTCAATTTGCCTAAAGGAAATTAATGAATGCAGAAGTAGGGGTGTAAACGAACCAAGACAGCTCATGAAATACTCATGATCGGATTGGTAAAAAGCTCGAACGAGCCGGGCCTTAACGAGCCCGAGCTCAAAAATATGGTCCGTTTAGTTATCGAGCCCGAGCCCGAGCTTTACATACCAAGCTCAAGCCGGCTCGCGAGCCTTAACGAGCTTTCCGAATATATAATTTTTATTTATTATATTAAGTGTTTATTTATAAAATTAATTATTTTTATATATAAAATTATGATAAATATATATAAATCAAATATTTTATGTTAAATTTAGAAAATATAATTATAAATATAACTATATTAATAATTAAAGTAAATAAATTAAATAAATAAAATCTAAACGAGTCGAGCCGAGCTCGTGCCTAAAAATTTTCTAACGAGCCGAGATCGAGCCTAGTAAATAAAGCTCTTAACAATCCGAGCTCGAGCCCGAGTTTATCTAAACGAGCCGAGCTCGAGCCTTAACGAGCTCGGGATCGGCTCGGCTCGTTTACATCCCTATGCAGAAGGAAGGTATATAATCATCTTTTTTTCTTTTCTTTTTTTTTTATTTTGAATGGTTTGGAACGCAAAGATTCAAGATGAGATTTCAATTATTTCCTCGGCTTTGGCTCTCTAAGTAAAGCCAATGGCCTTAGCTCAAACAAATATGTCTTGGCTTGAATTTGAGTTTGAGAGCTTCCACCGAAAAATCAAGGTGCAACCATGGCGAAAATCAAAAGAATATATTTCCTTCGTGTCGATTTAGTTCACCACAAGGTGTTGGAAATTGGAATAGTTTCAAATTTAATATGAATTAAAATCAAACACTTTTCATATTACTCAATTAAATCAAGACTATTCAAATTACATATATTGATTATATGTATTATGTCAAGACTCTTGGTATCACCTTCATGTAGTATACATAGAAGACATATGTTGTCTTGTTAAGTTGTTGAAAAAGAATACTACATCTCATCTCATACAAACTTTGAAAAATTTTCAACTTTCTCAACTCTTCAAGCTCTTGTTTAAGATATATTTTTCAGGTGCTATGTTAATCCCGACAGTACACAAACTGTTTCAGTTGTTATACCCTAGAAGACATACGCTTTCGTCTTGAGAAGAGGCGCGCAATCGTTTTAAGGGAAGCGTATTGAATACGTGCCTCAACCACAATCGTCAACACGTTTAATCCATGTTGCAGTGAAGAATCAGTGAAAGACACACTAGGTGGAAAACATCGTCAAGATGCTTGATTGAACACTCGACATTAATCACGCTCTACTCAAGGAAGCTATTTGGAGTACCCAACAAAGGCATGGATCAAAACAAGTTTTGTATATAAATTATTAATTTACATTCTTTTATTTTAGTCTTGTAACCGGTAATGTACTAGATTATTTCTTACTAATAACGAGAGAAACGTTATTATTTATATTTGATTATTGTTTTATAATAAAAAAGTTAACTCATTTCCTACACAAGGGTGCGACGATTTGCGGTCATGATGATCCGACAACTCCATTTGAATTGACAGTATATGTTAAAAACGTTAAGAAAGACTTGCTTGTTTGGAGGATAGTTCGAGCTGAGGAGGCTGCCGCCTCACTATTTTTTTGCTCCGTAGTGTAATTTTATACATTATTTGTCCGAAAATTTAATACGTAATGAGTGAGTCCCCTAGATTTATGAGTTCGCCCCGGCCTCTATTTTATATCGAGTCAAGCCCCGTCACAGACTATATTTACTTTGAACAAAGTTTACATGAAAAGACATTGTTTGCACTAAACTATTCATGCCAAAGAGAACTACGTCTTACCGTTACTACGTGATATATCGTTACAACGTGAAAACACATTGTTTACAAGCTTTTTTATTTTTTTTCTTCATTTAATAATCAACCTAACTTTTGAACGCACTACAATATAAGAATCCATTTGCAAGCTTATAACGCGTTAAAATATGTTGGAGAAATTCGTCAATAACCGCTTAAAAATCTATTGGATCGTGTATTAAATCAGTATCCAAAATCTATATTTTTACTCTTTCAAGTTCAAGAAACTTGATTTTGGAATTCTGTAATACAAATTTGGATTGTTTTCTTCATCTGCGAATTCGTTTTCTGATAAACACCAACCAACCGCAAGGCAGTTGGCGGTTGGTTTTGACAGGTCAATTCTCGGGTCAAGGTAATTCCAATCACAAGAAATAAGTAAATTTCGTTTAGGCTTCAGGGCGTTGGCCCGAACCCCACAAGAAGCGTTGCCCTCTTAACTCCTGTCTGCAGACTGGCCAGTAGCTAGGGCCGCCACCAGGAGCTCTGCTCCTTGAACCCCTCTAGGGAGTAGGGCCTCCCCCTAGGACCCCGCGCGCAGCCCCCCTTGACCTCTACGTTTGGTTAGGAGCTTAGAAATATTAAACGAGTGTGTACTTCGCACCTCTAACTTTTTAATATTCTTTTACATCAAATTACACTAAAATATACTATAAAATAATCATGTGAGCTTGACATGTTTCGGATTAACCAAGACTATAACCCTACAACCAACGGTCTAGGTTATACAGTTTTTAAGTTAAATCATAAGGCACCAGACTATTAGTAATGAATTTTGATTACAAAAAAAGTAAAGCGTAATTGCTGATACAAAAAACCTAACTTAACATGCATATAATTATGCTTAGGACATAAGTAAACAATGATATATTCCGAATGGTAGGATGTAATTTGGCTTGTCACACATCTCATCGTACGAGCGGTCGTGTTTCTCTTATGTTTAGTCTACGTGACACTACTCACGCACTCTCATGAGGTATAGCAGACGCCCTTCGGGGTACAATTATTGGCAAAAAGATCACAAAAAAGTTTGAATAAAATGATTTACAGCTTCAAACACGTTAACATATAAGAAGGTAAATTATGGTTTTTTTTCGGCATGATTTAAGTGTTTTAACTATTTCAACCTAAAATAAAATATTTTATCAATACAACCCATGTGGTTTAAATAACTAACGATTCTGACCCACAACTATAGTTAGGTTTGCGGGTCCAATAACCGTACTTGTTTAAACTACATGGGTTATATTGATAGAAGATTTTGGTTGAAATAGTTCAAACAATAAAATAACACGTGACAAAACTGTAATCTTCTCATGTTAACAAGCTTTATATGTAAGTCATATTTAATAATTAATAATGGATATGGATAAAGTCGAAGTTGTAATCTTAGCGTCACTTCAAGTTTGTTTTAATACCCATAAATCCCATTTTCTACATAATTTCAATGCCAGACAAACTCCACATCATAACTTGCGTTTTGATGTATATTACATAAATTTGAATATTTAAAATTGAGTAAGTTGACACTTTCGTCCATGTAATTTGGTTAGTTTTGTCATTTTAGTTCAAAAATTTTAATTTTAAGAGTTTTGTTCTTATAGTTTACATTTTATTGTCATTCACTAGACTAAAATGATAATATAAGGAAAATCACAAGGAAGAAAATTAGTGAAATTTTCATTCTAAGGTCTCTTTGGCCTTACCGGGTTCTCTATTATCAGTTTTGCCAGACTTCTATAGATGGTTTGATTGTCTGTCAGCCTTGATTAGACTAAAATGACAAAAGTAAACTAAACATGGCCGAAATGAGAATTTAGTTTTTAAAATTAAATGTGTTTAATTAAAAGTCGCATAATGTTATGATGAAATGTTTGAGATTTTGATGATCTTTTATTAATTTGTTTATTTTTTTCCATTATAATCAAAAACTTAATACTAATATAATCACACGTTAAATCGAGTAATACTTAACTTAACGATTACTATAGCAACGGAGAAAATCGTTAACCTTCGAAAACATTGAATGTGCAGAATTCAAAGGCGAAAAAAATGAGATGGTTGAAATGATGGAGAATATTCCGTCCGATGTGTCAAACTTTGCAAAAGGAGTTAGTTAAAAATAAAATAAAAAACACAATTCTGACAGAACTTTACATGGCTTGAGGTTTAAGATGGACAAAAAACCGCTTAACCAAACAGGTACTGGTTCGTAACTGGTTTTTAAACCAATTATTCGTATCGGTTATAGGTTTCTGAAAAAACCGGATGTTGATGACCGGTTTGAGGTTTCAAGAGATAAAACCGGTTAATAAAAAACCGGTTGACGGGTCCATCTTAGTAAAAAATCGGTTATTTTGCGGTTAACAGGTTTCGATTATTATATCTGTTTCGGTTTTGGAGGTTGAAAAACCGGTTATTGGAAAAAACCGGTTGGTAGAACTTTGACCGGTTAACCGGTTTGGTTATAACACTTTTGGGCGGGTTTTATAAAGTCCATTTATGAGACCTATTACGAAACTAGAACGAACCCACGAATGGTTTTCGGGTGTGGTTTATACTTGGAATATACCGTTTCTTTTCACGCATTCGCTTTCCAGTCACTCATCATGTCTCTTTTGACTTTTTGGTCAACTTTTTCCATGTTTTTATCATTACCGTCAACTCAGGTCAAAATTAAGCCTGCATAATGACCAGAGTCATAACATAATGACCGGAGTCATAGCATAATGATGAAGCTTAACCCTAGGAACATTCATTTTCAATTTTCAAGCTAATAAAGTAACAATAATTGCATGTTTGTCGATTATTGTCATCATTTTATAACGATAATAATATATGGGATTGGTTATTCACACACCCCACTTTTTTAATTCAACACCCCAACCTTTTCTGAGACGCCACGTATAGATCTCTACGTGGCGTACAGCACCTGTCGGACGCCACGTACAGTACTGTACGTGGAGTACGACATCTGACATAATGAAAACCTTAAATTCTGAGATGTGATGGCTTAAATTCCATGTTGTACGCCACGTAGAGAACTGTACGTGGCGTATAGGTTTGTTGAATAAAATGCCATGCCTTTTTACATAACAATTGAAGTATTATACGTGTAGTAGGGTACTATACGACACGTCTAAGTATAAAAAAAAATTTTTTCTTAAAATTGAAATAAAATTTTTAATTTTATAAATTTGAACTTTTTTAACGTTTAATGATTTAAGCACCTTTTATACATTATTATTAACGTTTTTAATTTCTAATAAATTTGTGTCATTAATATTGTCGTTTTGCCAAAAATTAACATCAAACAGCACAAATACAGTTTATATACAAATTAAAACGATAAACGAACAAACAACCAAAACAAATCACAATATATACATAAACAGTGTTTGTACAGTACAAGGAAAGCAAATAAACTACGGATCCTGTCGGGGAGGTGATGGCGGAAGGGGAGGAGGCTCGATACCTGCCTGCCTGGACCTCTCGATCTCGCGATCGATCATCCAGCGCAGCATATCGCTCTGCCGAGACAGGATCCGATCGTGCTCCCTAGATCGTGTAGAAAGATCCTGGAGTATCTGATCGTGCACCCTGGATCGTGCAGAAAGATCCTGCAGTATCGTACAGGGTACAGGACCAAAAAGTCATTAAACAGCAGACTCAACATATGTACGCCACGTATAGGACCCTACGTGGCGGCCATACTCCACCCTGTACGCCACGTAGGGTTCTCTACGTGGCGTACAGGACCAAAAAGTCATTAAACAGCAGACTCAACATATGTACGCCACGTAAGGTGCTATACGTGGCGTACAGGAACAAAGAATTCATAAATTTTTTTTGTTTTTTATAAAATAACTTTTTATTCGTGTTAAACAAAGTTACATTTAAAATAAATCAATATAATTGACGTGTCCTTTTTCACGACATATTTCTACGAATTGTTGTATGCGTTGTCTATATATTTCTTCCCAAGAAGACGCGTTTGCTTTGTGATACTTATTCCAAACTGCACTTATTGTTGGCATCGGATAATCTCCTTCCAACTTGATGTTGACGAAATGATTGTTGTGTACATATAAGAACGACACGACCTGATGAGGGATGACAGCTTCACTCTCTGCGCTTATCCATAGTGGAAAATATGTCTGAGAACTTTTTATATTTATTAGGTGAACAATCACACCAAATCTTTGAGCGATGAGAATTCCGGTGTAAGGCATTTGCATCCAATGTTTAAATGGTGCAGCTTGAACTTGCTGCCAGTTAATGCTATTATAAATGAAATTATACATTCCCTTTTGTATATTTTCAAATATCATCCGATATGCATCCCTGTGTGTTTCCATCTCGTCTAACAGTTGCTGTCGGACATAGAGCCACATGTTTTCATCAAAACCTAAACCCACGGCAACAGCTCGGAAACCACAGTTTCCGTCGGGCATTACGTCCTGTATGCGTGAAACGTGACTGTGAAACAAAACTGGTATTAAGCTTTTAAACCTGTTAAAATTCCAGATACTCTCGTTTTCAATGACCGATTGAAATGAATGAGACTCTTGTGATAGTTGGATAGGGTCGTTTTTTGCTTTAGCTTTCCCCTTTGAAGATGTTGATCGACTACGCTGTAGTGTAGTAGTCTGATCTTTAACCTTGGAATGTGTGTAAGAACTATGTCTGGGTGGTTCAAAGACGCTGTGTTGTGAGTCCTGTTTCTTTTCTTGCTGCAATTTAGAACTAGGGCGTCCACGAACGTCTTTTTGAACAACAGGCGGTTTCTTATCACTTTTCCAAGGAAAAGCTGTAGCCAGTATTTTTTTCATCATACTTTTTTTCACTTCTGTCGGTTGTGTTATTATTTGTTGTTTCACGGCTTGTAACTGTTCTTCGACATTAATTTCTTCTTCGTCTAAAAATAACGGACGAGTATCAAGTTTGGTCCAGAACATATCTACGGCAGAAAGTGGAATTTTGGTATCTGGAACAATTTTGATTATCAAAATTTGTAACAAATTAAAGACGTTTACTATAATAATAATGTACGTGATGTTTATAATGTTACCAGCTTACACGCATTCATCAATGCAAGATCTCGGTCTGTTATTATTACACGGGGCTCCATACACTTGTTTAACATTTCTTTCAGCTTCTGTATTACCCACAGGTAATTATCTTCACGTTCTTTTGTTATAAACGCATGTGCAATACAAAACGTATGGTGTGTTGAAGTCACACCAACAATTTGTACAAACGGTATTCTGTACATGTTCGTTTTGTATGTCGCGTCAATCATCAGCACATGAGGGAATGCTCGCCAATATGTGTACGACTTTGGATGACAGAAGAACACTTCCTCGACGGCATTTGTTGCAGGATCTTCTCTGGTATAATACACATAGCCCTTGGAATGCAGTAGGTTTTCCAGAATCTGCATTGGAGTGGTACCTACTTTCTTTTCATTTTTTATTTTCTGTTGGGCATTGTATATGTCCCTGATTATAGAGACATTATCAGGATTTTGCTTCTTGATAGTTGACAGAATATTGCGCGGGTCCATATGTTGTTCTGTCAGCTGTGCCACCATCTTTTGTTCGTCTTGAGACAACCTTCTTACAAATGGATGCCCTTCTAGATGTTGAGCGGCCTCATGGTTATGCTCGTCATTTCGGACCTCTAACTGCCAAACAAGACGCTTTTCGTTGTAAACCCCAACCAGTTTAAATGGACAGCCAATTTTCTTGCTGCCGGATCGTCTACGCGTCGCAACGGCCTTGTGTTCGCCACCACGATCACAAACTAGCCATACCTTCTTTACAACGTCTCCTTTCTTTTTAGATCGAGCGGTGACTACAATATAACCGTTGTCAACCGCTCTGCTTTTTACCCAGGCAACCAGCTCATCATGAGACATAAATTCCTGATCGGTATTCCAAACCACTTTACCATGATGGCCCCCATCATAATAATCATGCCCGCTATTTTGTGTTTCTGAATATACTTCATTAGCTTCATGTTTGTAAGAAGGCTGACTTTCTCATCCAAATTCTTGCTTGTTTTCGTAACTGTAAAAAGACTCAACGCAAGGATCCTCATTTAAATCAGGAATCCTATTAGCGTTGTATGCTTGAAAGTTGGGTTCTTCGTTTAAATCAGGCAGCTCCTGAGGTTTACTGTCACCATAATAAGATCGACCGACAGAATCTTGTTCTATCTTGTCGTCTCCAAAGAAGAAATTCACGTCCCAAAATGACATTATATGAATACAATAAACAACTGATCAAAATCAAATACGAATTCGTAGTAAAAAAAACGAGAATGACGAAATATAAACGTTCGTTCATTATATATATAAGAAATGGAATCTTACGTCATTTCCTTGTTTGTACCACATTTCAATTGAAAATTTTTATACGTGTCGTATAGTACTGTACGTGGCGTATAAGCCAATGTCAGTACAGTCACGAGAGTCCAAAATCAATTATTTGTCCTCTATACTCCACGTACAGTAATGTACGTGGCGTATAGCATTCACATCATTTCAGGTACCAGACTGCTCTTCTCAAATTATTGTCCTTTATACGCGACATATAGCACTCTACGTAGCGTACAACATCACATCATTGTGCAGAGGTGTCAGTACTTTTTGTCCGCTGTTATCTACGTCGCGTACAGTACTGTACGTGGCGTACAACATCTAATAACTGACACAATGTCAGAGTAGAATGTTGTTGTATATGGCGTAGAGATCTCTATGACACGTCTTCAGGGTGTGAAAATATAGAATTGGGTGTGGGATTAACACAACCCTAATATATTTAAATGAAACCAAATTAATATATTCATAATAAAATTAGATAAAAAGTTTATTTTACCTAAAAAGACTAAAAACGATTTTTAAAACCTTAAAAACCGACGCAAACGAACTCCGATTGTACTCCTTTAGATATCAGTGGAACCGTCTCTTCGAATCTTACAATATTAGCTTTTGGGTTTTAACTTTAACAACTAGGCTTAGAGTTTAGATTTTAGGGCTTAGTTTTTAGCTTAAAGTTTTTATCTTTTAAGATTAGGGTTTGTTTTAAAATTTTGTTTTAATATTAGGGTTTATTGTTTATGATTTTAGCTTTGGGTTTTAGGATTTGACAGACCTATTCCAATAATGCAAAAATGAATTCAATAAAAGTTTGTTTGAGTCGGTTTTTGAGTCTTTAAAAATTCTTTTTAGCATTATTGGCAAAATAGACTTTTTTAAGAACACATTTCTAAGGCTATGTGTTATGCAATGACCACCATCACTCCACGTAGGCGCCACGTGGGCGCCACATAATCAACCAACACCATCACCCCCTTATCACTCTACATCATCTTTTCCTATGTTATCCATCACTCTCCTATCACTTCCCTATCACTCCACGTCATCACCATCTTTTTCCCCATTTTTCTCCTCTTTCTTCTCCTTCACCCGGTGAAGAGCCTCATGGCTGAACCACCACTTGGTGGTCACGCCCCGAGTGGCATGGGGATGGTGGCGTGAGGGGGCGTGACCTAGGAGCATCACGCCTAGGTCACCGTCGATAACACATAGCCTAAATATCCATGTATATACGTCTAATAAATAAGTTATAAGAAAATAAATAGTTACTCTGATATAAAATGTGAGCCCCACTCCACCCCTTTTATCATTCCCTCTACCCCTTTATGGTCTAACCTGGGACTAAGTTGTCATCTATGTTTTTACGTCCCCTTGAGCCAAAAACAACTAAAATGTTCCATCCAAGTTAAGTATCATTGTTGTCCTGTGAACATCGTTGTAAAAGTCGCTAGACGCTAGTCGGGTGACGAGGTACCGCCTAAGGATTAATCGGCACTATTGTGTTATTTAAGGACCTAATTAAGTTAACTCTTGAATGATCCTTGTTTGAAATTTTGGCCAGACTCGAGCTTTGTGCCACCAATGATGTATTCTGTGCTCGGGAGTTCTAAGCATCTTGCAGTTGGGCCTGTGTCAATAGCCTCATTGGTTATGGGAACAATGCTAACCGAAGCAGTTCCATACAACCAAGATCCAGTTCTCTACTTGAAGTTGGCTTTTACTGCAACTTTCTTTGCAGGCGTCTTTCAAGCGACTTTAGGACTTCTTAGGTACACGTTTTACTTTTACTCATCGGTTACTTATAAAACACGACTTAAATAAATACATTGGCGGCCCGGGGGAGGGGCAAACCCGACCCCCGTCCAGGGCCCATTTTTTAGGCTGGCGCAAAATTTTTTAAATATACGTATATGTAGAAATTTATTCAAATAAGAATTAATAAGGCGAATCGAATTAAAAATAAGCATTTATAAACACATTATTTAATGGGTGAAAAAACTTATTTTTTTAAAGTATAAAAAGTTACTCTAATGCCCTTTGAACTAAGTATGTCCATTGGTTTGGTTAACGGTTTATTCGTTCTGGTTTAATCGGTTTTTAATTTTTTTCTCTATCAAAAATCGATCCGAATTCGAGAAGTGATTCGGTTCTAATTTTGGTTGAAACCAAATAAACAGATTGAAAGCCAAATAAACCGCTTAAGCGTCGAATAAACCGATCCAAATAAATCGAATTCAATCGAATAAACCGATTAAAACCAAATAAACTGAATAAACCGATCTGAATAAATCGAATTCAACCGAGTAAACTGAATTCAATCTTATATATTATTAATAAGATAATAAATTTAAATTTAAATTCGGTTTAATCGGTTAACCAAACAAACTAAATTTATAAAAAAATTGGAATTAAAAACCGAAATTCGGATATGGTTAGGTACAAATCTTGTTTAAACTTTTGGGTTTTGATTTTTTTAGAAAATTGTTTTTATATAATTTTTATTTTCAAAATCTATATTTTAATATAAAGATTTGATTTGTAATTTATTAAAAAGTTACTATTAATATAAAAATGTATAATTAAAATCATTAGTTGTTGTATTTAATTTAATTATTTAATATGAAAAAGAATATATAAGCATTTAATATGAGAGATAATTGCATAACATAGTTAGAATGTGACATATGTCAAAAATTGTTTAAGAATTTGAGAAGTGTCATTAAATGTTTTAAGAATTTTACAAGTGTCATTTGAGTTACTTGTTTACCATAGGTAGAAGATTTTTAACATTTATCACTCTTATATTTATTTGTCATTAATCATTAATCTTTGACACATGTCATTATTATATTCATCTCTCATTTAATTATATTTAATTAACATTCTCTTCTATTTAATGTTAATAACTTTAAACAATTAAATGTAAAAAAAATATGATATGTATATGATGAGGATCTTGTAGAAACATTAGAACCATTGCTATATATTCAAACTCTTTACAAAGTCACGAATTAAATAGAGGTTCTAAGACAACTTTTAAAAGTTAGGAGAATGTCTCTTACCCTATCCAAATCACACAAATTATCTACATAATTAACTAATATTATGATTTGTCCTGCGAATTTAGCCTACTGGTTGGGGTTTCAACTTGTGACCGAGAGGTCATGAGTTCGAGTCCTGTCAGAGGCAATTAAAAGGACATTCAGGTGATGTCACACCCCCTCCTCTCGTCACCTCATCATGATGTCACTGAAATGGTTGCGGAAGCATAGTGGTGATGTCTCCGAGATGAGGGGTGACTTACTTGATCCGATATCACAAGCACACAGATTAACTTAACAGAAATACATTACAAGGATGTCGTAATCACAACCAATATTACATTATATAATCTAAGTTTATTACATTTATTTAATTACAAGTGTTTAAAGTGCTGCCTCACCGGTTGGTCACTGTCTTCCTACAAAAGATTTAAATTTGAAACGTCAGCACAAAGCTGGTGAGATCATACAGTTCAAGTTCCACAATATGATATGATATGTAATTATAAGTTCTCAAAATGTTCAGTTCCAGATAACCATGGGACCTGTATCCAGTTCCTTTCTGATGTTCTTGTTCTATAAGATACTACCCGTCGGTAACATCTTAATGCCTCATTATCTTAATGTCTATCACAACATTAAGAAGTTCTAAAACAGGAAACAAACATTCACACAAGGGGAGTTGCAGCTCCCAGCAAATGGGTGGTCAGCCGATAGTACTATCATTGTTTCCCCATTCGGCCCCACATGGGTTCACTAGATACAGTTCAAAAATGAGGACTTTTAAGTTCTGTGATAGTGTTCTGTTCTCAGGCAAAATCCCATGAAATCCACAAGTTCTCAACAATCACATGAAATCACTCAGATAACAGTGATACATATCATATAGTTCTAAAAAGTTCAACAGTGTTCCCCGATGTTTATAAAAGATTAAAAAGAAAAGGGGTTGTACGAAACTCACCTGATAATACAGATGTAGCAGAATACCTCACAACTGGTAATAAAAGGGTGATTCTGCATTTATTTATGTTTAATGAGTTATTTATGGTTTCAACTTACTGATTAGACCTTTTTAAACGTTCAATGTCAAAGACATTGCTTTGCAAGTCATCAAACCGATATCAAGTATTTAATTGGTTAATTTTGATATTGTATCATACAATGTATGATAATGTAGGAACCTACATTGTATTAGATTCCCAATATAAGGTTGATGACACTCTTGATTAATCAGAATAACCTAGGATTAACCAAATAGTAAATGTTGTTGATTATAATGCTAAAACAGTTTCTAGATGGTTTAATGGCTTAGGAATGATTAATCCTTGTTATTGATTACCCAAATATCATGAAATATCACAATGTAGCATTAGGATAGGTGTAATAACCATGTTTAACATACTAATCTGACTGTTATCATAAACATCAGATAATCGTTCCAATGAGTATGTTAATGATTGTGATTAGTTTGAAACACTTAGATTTAACCTTTGCATTTCAAAGATTAATCAAACTAATCACCTACATTGTCATAATCAAATGGTTTAAACCATTATAATCATGGGTATGATTTCATGCAAACCGGGCATTACAACGGATCAAAACAAGGATTTAACCGTTAAAACATCGTGTTCTTTACTTATAATCAATCCTAGCCATCATCTAGGCAATAATCAACAACCCTAACTATCTCATTACGTTCAAAAACAAGATCTAATCAATCAAAATCAAATTAGAAGGTTAAAACGAACCGTTACCTGATCTGACGGATTTCTGCGGTTAAAACAACGATCAGGGCTTGTAACAACGTTCCTGGAGGCGATCCATGCGATCAAAAGACTTTGAAATGGTTATTTTATGGTTTAGGATGCTCAACTTTCGTATGGAAAGGAAGAAAAGTCGAATAGAAGGATAAAATGAAGTTCCCCATGCGATCTGATCCGTTTTAAAAAAATTTGCTGACATATGGACCCGGGCGCATCGCCCCAACTGGGTGCATGGCCCGGGGCGTACGGCCCCATGGGGGTTTCTTCCAATTTTGAGTTAATCTTCGTTTCGCGATTCCGGGAGCATACGAACTCCGTTTTGCGCACGGTTTTTGCCTACGTTCACGATTTTTCGAGCTCTTTCCAATGGTTATAATCTCAGGACCTAAAGAGTTCAAAATATTTGACCTCTTATCTATTGCTATATTCGATTCAGCGTATCTTGAAATCGGAGCCTCGTTTCGCGATTTCGCTTACACTCATTCTTTTTATTTTTGAGTTATGATTCTATACATGAAATCGGTTGGTCGCCTATTTGAATAAGCATTAGGTGATGGATGTTTCTTTGCGATCTACTAACATCATTTCTCACATCCTATCAACCTGTAATAATTACAATCATCAAATCAATGTGGATTTCTACAACGATCACATGTGGTCATATCATTGATGACGTAATTCTCAACTGCAATTGTCACAGGTGAGTGAAGTAATCTTGATCTTAAACTCGGATTTTGGACCAATGGGGGGCGAGGGTTTACCTATTCCAGAGGGTTCCCATGCATCTGGTGTGGCCACATCTTACCTCTGTCCGGTGTGACATGTTAACGCAACATACGCGATATGTAAGATCGCCGCCGTTCAAAAAAAACTAATATTATGATTTGGAATCGTGTAACATGTGGTTGACTTTTTTTCTTTAACGTGTTGAAGTCATTGTGTACAGTTGACCTCCACTTCCTAAAACCCACTCGAAGCTTACCACATTTGTTGTACTAAATTGAAAGTTGGCAAACGTCAATCATATTCCACTTCTGAGAACCCCCACTCGAAAATCATTTCAAAGTAAAATATAAAATATAAAATATTGTTATAGTGTTTCACTTTACATGTTTTTTACCTACCTTACCAAAAAAAAAAACTTTCAATTTTTTGTGTTAGAATGCGCGGTCACATTTTTAACGAGTGAAACAATAATTTCAGTAGCTATGATTAATACGAAAAAGTAATAGAAATATATATAATAATTGGAGTCATTTATATACTTTTTGAAGCAGCAACCACACACATCAGGACTAATGATCAGTATTCAGTAGGTATCAAGCTAGATATATAGAGTACTCCATTATCATTAAACTAGTTAGAGTACGGGCACTGCCGGCTCAACCAATTTGAAGTCTTTAATTAGGCGACATTAAAATGTGAGGCCGTTCTTTCATTATACAACTTGCATTCTTTTCTTACGTCTCTTTAATTCATTTGTTCTCTTACAAGCTTAATTAGGCGATCATTTATTAGGGGGTGTTTGTGGTCTGATTTTTAGGTGAAACCATAAATAATGGTTTATGAATAACTAAAACCAAAACCGAACATTTAAAAATAAAACCAAACCGTTATTAACGATTTGGTTTTACGGTTTGAGCTTTATGGGTTTCGGCTTTCTAGTATTGGTCTTTTTGAGAATCAAACCTAACCATTTTACGGTTTGAGGTAGCTAATCACATTGCAATTCCAGATATAATTTTTTTAATTGAATCACCTAAATTATCAACCCTATACATACATATATACATAATACATACATGGATACACATATGTATGTATGTGTGCATGCATGCATGCGTAAACACGCATGGTTCGGTTCGGTTTTTTGTAAAAACTGTAAAACAAACCGTTCACTACAGTTTCAAACTTTTGAAACCGTTTAACCAAATCTTTGTTTAAAAAACCGACCGCGAAACCGAACCACATGAGGCCCCAAAAAATATGGGTCCCTAGGTCATTGCCTAGATTTTTAATAGTGGGAGCCGGAGTACGTGAGAAGAGATTCGTGTAAGTGTCACGCCATATTATTAGACCGGCAGGCGGCAGCAGTGCGCCCGTGAGAGGGGTCGCACATGCTGGCGTGGAGGAGGATTGTGGGACGAGCACAGTGGAGAGGGAGCGGAGAAGAGGTTGCATGTTGGGTTTGCACATGAGGAAGTGCTTGAATGGGTAGCATAGAGGTGGGGTGTAATGCAATAAAAAACAATTTTTAAAATTAAAAAAAAAGGCCTAATAGCTCTTCAGCAAAAATAAATGATTATATAAAAGAGAGAGGATGCATATAAGAATGATAAGCTGACTAGAAAGAGAAAAGATGTTGCATGTGAGAAATACGCTCGCTTGCATTGCGGGAGTCTTAGTGGGTGTTACATGGTCACTTTTCTTATCATCTCATCAAGCCCATTAGGTTGTGTATGATGAGTCTATATATTTTCAGTCGGATTTATTTAGACCATATCTCTTCAATAACCAAAATAAAAGCAAGAACTAAAATTATATGATCCTTTAATTTACTTAAATATCATCCTAGTATTTAAAAAGAAATTAAATTTTAACCACCAAAACTCTACAACGATGTCGTGTACACCCAAAAGCAAAAGCTGACCGGACAGATGGAAGATATTATTTTATTTTATTTTATCTTATGATTATGATTATGATATGAGTTTACTTATAATATTTAAGCATTCGCCACAAATTAAAAAAAAAAATCGTTATCACGGTAGGTATGAGACGCAATACGCACCACCCACAAATGCAAAAGTAATTGAACGGCCTTCGTATCTTGAGAGTTCAAAAGATGGATACTTCCCATATAAAGATTAGATATGATATGATATAGATTTTTATGACTAGTTTGTGTTCAAATATTACATCCTATTTTCTGTCCCACATTCTAAGCCATCAACTCACAAATTATTTGGTCAAATAATTAAACTCATATGGTTTATGATGAATCAAATAAAAGTAACAGACTAACTAAACAACTTATATAAAGACAGATAATCATGTGGTTTGTAAAAATTGTATTTTTGGTTCCTATGTTTCATAAATTACTCATATGATCATAAGCTTTAAACATTTGTAACACATATATGGCCCCGCGCTGCTACTGCCGGTGGTAATAACTCGCAAAATAATCGGTGAGGCAGCGCACGAGGTACGGACTGTAATCAGCAGTACAAATAAAATAAATCATGTACGTGGCGTACCGTCCTTCATTCAGTCTAACCTATGACACCCAACCCTTTCCCACGGCAATCTAACACATTCTAACGGTTAAAATGTAAAGAAACTTGCCTATAACGTGTAGAAAACTCTTGGCTTGATTCCGGATGCGTATAGCTCGATATGCGAGAGAGAGGGTTGAGGTCGGAGGGCGTATATGGTGGTGGTTTGGGAGGCGCATGCCTGATCGTTAGTATTAATATAGATCTATAAGTGTCGTATAGATCCCTACATGACGTACAGAGTGAAGTATGACTAAATATATTTAACCCAGTTACAAGTTTAGTAAAAGCTAAAAGAAAGCCTTGTTTCTTAAACATTTGACTCAATAACTCATAGTAATTTAAAATTTAGGCAAAAACAAATTAACTCACTTCAAATTTAGCTACCAACGAATTGACACTTCAACTTTAGTTTCAAACAAATTACCTCACAAACACACACACATAAGAGCCTATTTTTAACATTCGCAAATAACCACTGTTTTGAAAACCGGACCGGCCGGTCGGACCAGTCGCACCGGCAACCGGTGGGTGAAGTGGACAGGTTAGGGGTTCTGGGCCGTTTTGGGCGAACCGGTGGTTGAAACGGTTTTTTTATTTTTTTAATATTTTTTGATTATATATTTATAAAATGTTTATAAAATCATCCAGTTCTTAAATCTGGTTCGACCGGTCGGACCTCTGATCGGTAAGGAGACCGATTCGATGTCCGGTCCGTTTCTGAAAACATTACAAATAACATATAATCTCACAGAGACGACCCTGAGTATCAACACCTTTATTATTTACTAGGTTATTAGCCCGTGTATTAAATGGATTTAATATAAAATATTAAATAGTTATCAATATAAATTTAGCAATTATAAAATTATATTTTGATATAAAATGATTAATTTACAAATTAATAAATATTTTAAGTGATAAAAAAATAAATAAAAACTTTAATCATATACAAACGATATACGACCTTTTAATGCTTACAATTGATATCTTTGAAATAACTGACGTTAAAAACTTCAGTTATTATTATATAAAAAACTAACTTTTATAAATCAATAATATAAAATATAATTTTTATAATAACTAAATTTAAAAGACCCAATTTAAACATAACGGACCAAAAGTGTAACTTTTTCTATCATTTTTATAACTTTAATTTATAAATAAATTAAAAAATGTCATTTGTTTATGAAAATCTCATTGTTTAAAAAATTCTTTTATAGTATACTTTATTTTTAAAAAAAATATTTTTTAAGATAACTTATTTTTTACATAAATTTTGTTTTTTATGAAAATAAAATATTTCTTACTTTAAAAATTTTGGTTTTAGAAAATTTCGTTAACTATAAAAAAAATTTAAGTGTGTTTTATAATAAAATAAAAAGATAAATAATATATTGGTTATTAATATTATATTTATTTAATAAATATAAAAAATTTATTTAATAAGAGAGAAAATTAAATGGAATAATAATGAATTAACAAGTGTTAATGTGTTATTGTAGTGTAAGAATTTGATAAGTGAAAATAGTGTTGTAAGTAGGTGACATGTAACAAAATATTTAATCTTTTGTTATAAAGTATATATATATATATATATATATATATAGATTTTGTATTATCTTCTTTAGAAGTAGTATTATTATGTGTGTGTTTAACATTTGTTTAGATCTTTAAAATTTTTAACTCTTACGAATCAGTTTCTTTATCACATTTTGACACTAAGGATAGAGTTTGTCTTCATCTAACCTCTCTCAAACACTCAAACCCCACAAAATAAGAATTAATTAAGTATGTTTTTGTTTTGAATTTTAAAAATTCACCTAATGCTTGATTTGTAAGAAGAAAGTATTGTATTAGAATGTCATGCAGAATGCCAGAATGATTTAATCATCGGGAACAATGATAATGCACTTATCTTGTAGAAGAAAACGATAAAAAAGTTGATAACAACATAACAATCAAATACGGATTAAAAAACAACAACAGTGATTGCCAAGCCATTCTAAAACAGCAAATCAAACTCCGTCGTAAAACTCAAAACCAAAAATAAACGCGTAATGTTAGAAATCGTAGAACTAAAGCAATTAAAAAAAGCATGCTTGGTCGTAAAATTTAGTGTTAATAAACATGAATCTAACGTGATCACTTCACATAAAAAGCTCACGAACACAAATTTTTTTCTTTTCCTTTTATTTATTTTTTATTTCTTTCCATATAAACAAGTAGGGATGTTTATTTGATAAGATAGCATTGGACTGGACCTTCCGGTTTCGATCAGTTTTTGACCGGTTTCAGTTTAGGTTTTGGCCAGTGTTACCTACTTAACACTTACCGCTTTGCCCAATTAGTAGTTACAATTAAATTGTAATTTAAAATATGTGATGGGCGAGTAAAACTGCCCCAATTTTAAGAAAATAACCTTAAAAATGTTGAGTTGGTTGATTAACATGGTATTATGAGCTGGATATCTCACTAAAAGAAGTCTTTCTATTTTTATGAGATATATGTAAGGTTGTCAACGTCTTACTATTTTTAGACACTACCTTAATTTGCTAATACTGAGATATACTAAGTATGATAACGATGAATCAAATTGTAACAAGTAACTAACGAGAATGGTTCAAACCCGAATAACATATCCTCTCTCTCTCTCTCCCTCTCCCCCTTTCAGAAAAAAAAGGAAAAATTACACATTTGAACCTTTATGTTTGTAAGAAATAACAAATATGAACCTTTAACTATTTTAATTACGTTAAAAACCTTTAAGTATTTAAGTTGTTTCAACTTTCAACCTTTACATTAACCCCGGTTAGATTTACCAGTTAAATCTAGTCATGTGCAAAAAATGTGATGGGTATTCTAGGTATTTTGATCTTTTGTTATTTTTAAATATAAAACCCACTATTCTCGTGTTATCGTATTTTATTCAATAATTTACTCCAAATTGGGGTGTTCGAAAATTAGGGCTAAAACCCACCCCAGAAGTTCACGTGGTTCCTCCCTCTTCGGTTAGTGTTCACCCAGAAGTTCGCGTGGTTCCTCCATCTTCAGTAGGGCTGGCAATTTCAGACACGAACACGTTAACACGACACGACACGACACGACTTTAACATGTTTCGTGTTTACCCTTAACATGTTTCGTGTCTAAAACAGGTCGACACGTTAAGACCTGTTTATTTTTCGTGTCTAAACAGGTAAAACCCGCTAAGACCCGCTAAGACCCGTTAAGACCTGTTAAGACCTATTAAGACCTGTTAAGACCCATTAAGACCTGTTAAGACCTGTTTAAAATTTAAAATAAATAATATAATAAAATATATGGCCATATGTGTAACCGATTAGCTTAAAAAATTTCTAATTGTCTAACCTTAGTTCTTTAACATGTTCCTTAACAGGTTCTTTAACGGGTTTTAACAGGTTCTTTAACAGGTCATTTATCGTGTTAATTCTTAACAGGTTCCTTAACGGGTCTTTTCGTGTTTACGGGTTTTTAACGGGTCGTGTTCGTGTTTGAAAAAACAGACACGATAAGAATTCGTGTCGTGTTCGTGTCTTACCAGTTCGTGTTTCGTGTCTTAACGTGTCGTGTCTTAACGGGTCGTGTCTGACCCGTTATGACAGCCCTAATCTTCAGTTAGTGTTCGAAACCTAGTGTTGTAGTTGGATAGGATTTATCATTGTTACTACTGTCATTGTTACATAATGATAAAAAGAAAAATGATAAATCCTATCCAACTACAACATTAGGTTTCGAACACTAACTAAAGATGGATGAACCACGTGAACTTCTGGGTGAACACTAACCGAAGAGGAAGGATCACGTGAACTTCTGGGTGGGTTTTAGCCCTAATTTTTGAACACCCCAATTTGGAGTAAATTATTGAATAAGATACGATAATACGTGAATAGTGAGTTTTATATTTAAAAATAACAAAAGATCAAAATACCTAGAATACCCATCATATTTTTTGCACATGACTAGATTTAACTGGTAAATCTAACCGTGGTTAATGTAAAGGTTGAAAGTTGAAACAACTTAAATACTTAAAGGTTGTTTAGCGTAATTAACATAGTTAAAGGTTCATATTTGTTATTTCTTACAAACATAAAGGTTCAAATGTGTAATTTTTCCAAAAAAAATTAGGATTTATAACATTATTTAAAAAAAAAACTACTAAACCATATTTTTAAGAAAAAGATAATGTATGAGGTGGGTATTTGAGTATGTAACCTTTTTTCATCAAAACTATACTCATCAAAATTTGTTTATCACTCAAGCATGCATCCTGCATTCATAATTTCATACTAAGGGCGTAGGATTGTACTCATCCAAGGATTTTTAATTAAATTAAACACTCTTTTCAAGTAAAATTTAACTAACTTTTAAATAATAATATTTATACAAAAATATTTCATTTATACCCATACCCATTGGTCATTGTTGAAGGAAGTGCATCAAGATGCTTTTTCTAGGCCCGTGAATCTACGTGAAAAGACATTGTTGGGTTCAAAAAATATTTTTTTTTAAAAACACGTAGAACATTTAGAATAAAACTGACAACGGTTTGGTGTTTTTTACTCTTTTGAGATAGAAGAATAGGGACGAATGCAAGAAACGAAAAGGACATAAATATACAAAAAAATGATGTGATTAGTTAAAAGGTTATGTATAAATAAACGTTAATTGTAAGTCAAATATCCAGATATGATTGCGGAAAAAAGAAAAATAAAAAGAAAATTGTAAATATAGATATAAACAAAATTAGGAGGTTGAATGTTCAAACAAAGTTTGTAAATTTAACCATTAATGAAACAAAATTAAAAGGTTGTAAAATAATAAACTTGCAATTAATAAAAGTGAAAAATGTGTTTGTTTATTTACTGTTTTTGTATATAAATCGGAATTGTGGGACGCGTAACAAGCTACATGTTCTAGATAAGATTTTATTTAAAAGGGAGATGAGCATGTATATACTATACAAGTATATATAAATGAATAATTAAATAATAAGATATTTTTGTCTAAAAAGAATAGAAATCAATAAAAGTTTAACATGTAACATGTGATATGTTAAAAAAATGATTGAATGATAATTTAGACATAACATCTTTTTTTATATTAGATTTTTATTTTTTTAACAGAATTTTTTTGTTAGGATTTTTTATACTAAATTTTTTTTATACTTTTTTACTAGATTTTTTATTTTTTGTACTATATTTTTTTACTGGATTTCTGTTTTTGTGTTTTTAACATTTCATATGTTAAATTTTTATTGGTTCATGTCTTTTTTAGTCAAAATTCTCTTTCTAATTGATCCAAACCCCACACATTACTATATGTTATTAAGTTGATTTTTTTTAATGGCAATTTGGATCACTAACGGGTCATAAACTCACCCGATCATATTCACACCCAATAGGAGGAAACCCACATATGTGAGAGAAAACCCCTAGCCCAGCATGGAACCCCTATTTTGTCCATGTCATAACTTGAGCCCGTGACCTCCCAATATTAAAAACACAGGGTACCTTCCTCAACCACTTGAGCTGAGGATTATTGGTTATTATTAAGTTGATTAAAGTGTGAAATATATAGTGGTCGGAAGTTAAAGTTAGTGTCTTGATGACTACAAGACATAAAATCTTGAACATTAAGTTTTTTTTTTTGAACGGGTTCTGGCTGAACGACTGATTTAAGCCCAAACGGGCACACATCCAAGGGCAGGCTCAGTCGTCACCCCTTCACTCACCAGATAAGCTGGAACCGGATAAATCCGTAAACCATTTCTCCTGCTCAGGTTTGAACCCCTGACCTCAATGAGGTACAACTTCTCTCCTAAACCCTAAACATTAAGTAGTAAGACGCTTTTAGGACAAATCCTTAACATCATTTTCATAGAAGTTCTATGTATTTTCATTAAAAATAATTATATTATTTGGTTTAAGTTTAACTCGATACAAAAAAATAATTAAAAAAAGAATTAAATATACAAAATATTGCATTGATGACATGTTTGACTTATTTGCAAAAATTACATTATAAGACAGAGAGATCAGAGATGCATTAGTTTTTAGTACCACTTTCAAGATTTAAGATTACCAACTCGTAGATTCTGCTATGGGAATCATCTTTTTTTTAACCAACTACCCTGAATTATCATCAATATTCATTCTTGGTCCATAAATTATTGATGTTATTTTAAACATCCATAACAAGTAAAACATAATTCATCCCTGTAGTTTCTTCGTTCTTGATTCATTTTTTAATTGAACCAACCCACGCATTGAATTTCACCAAGTTTTCAAATATCAAAACAAAAAATAAAAAATGTAGCTTTAACGTAAAACCTAAAATACCCTAATCTTAAGATACTATCTAAACAAATGAACAACGTAAGGTTACATTCGAATAAATCTTTATTTACAAAGATTAGACATCTATACTTACAAAGATAACCCACACATCTATTTTACGAAAATGAAGTATCATATAAACCTCAATATCATGGGCAAAGCTTCTTTGGGGCTGGGGGTTGTAAATAAAGATTTACCACTCTTTCTCCATCCGTATTGTTAATTTTTCGGTCGAAATGTTATTTTTAGTTAAAAATAGGAGTTTCACCCCCTCCCCCGGTTCAAAAAATTAACATGTATTCTGGGTTTCAAAAATTTCCGCCCCCTCTTAAGTCGACCAAGCTCCGCCACTGCTCAATATCAATATTAGTATGATAGGGTTGTAAATAAATCGAAGATAGTACATTAATCGATCAAAGTATAAGGGTAATATAGACCAATTGAAGAACTTGAAGGACTTTTGAATGTAAATTTTCCTTGTAATTTCCCCATCTTTCTCCGTCCTCGCTTTCAGTTTCAGTCATCTCTCTGTCATTCTCACACGCAAGAACTCCATTGCAGGCTGGTGTTCATAAACTAATTTATACTCAGAAAAAGGGCGGGAACAGATTCGCATCTTGCTGTTTAGTTACAAGCTGCGAAAAGTTGAAAATCTGACGTTTTCGCCGTTCTCTGCTTCTAAAATCGTCGGACGATTGAACTGACATTGTTCATCCGTCGATCCATGGAAGAAAAACTAAACTGAAAGGATTAAACAGCCATACGTGGTGGAGTTTGCTTGCTCAGCTTCAGAAATCGTATCTTCGATCTGTCTGAACTTTTCGTCGGTCCGTTACAACTTACAGTTGAATCGAAATATCGAATTGATGTTTACTTTATTGAATTGCTTGTTTTCAAATTTCAATGCGAGTTGATTAGCAGGTGCAAAGGAATTTATATTATATTTGCGAAACATGTTATGTTGTGTTCATTTGACTAGAATATTTAAGGTAGTTCAAATTTGCATTGAGATGCTGCAGTAATTGGTTATTAAGCTGTATCTCAAAACATTTAGTTCTGAAGGAATTTTATGTGTAATACAACTCTAGGATCTGAATAAGAGTGATTTTATTAAGCTGTTTAATATAAGGACTGATGTTCTATGATCTTATGTTGCTTGAAATCCATCAAAAGAGGATATGGATGAACTTGATCGATTAGATGTGCAAAAAAACTCAGGAAGACATTCATCACGCCCGGTTTTAAAATCTGTATTATCAGGTAAGTCAACACCTAGAGGTAGAGGCTCACCTTCATTTAGAAGATTAAATTCTAGTCCAATTGCTAGAAGGGATGGGAGAACCAATGGATTTAATACCGATTGTTTCAGAAGTAATCGTATACTACTTTGGTTGCTTTTGATCACTCTTTGGGCTTATGCTGGATTTTGTATCCAATCAAGGTGGGCTCATGGTGATAACAAGGATGGTATTTTTGGGGGAAATGATGAAATAGAAAAAGGTTTTGAGTTGAGTGTGAGTAATGATGTGCTGACAGATGATATTATGATCGATGTCAATCAATCTGATGTGAAGACGATGAATATGAGCCATATGGCCAGGGAAATGAATGGAAGTCATGGTGTGTCGCATACCGTTTTATCTGTAAGGAAAAGGAGAAAAAGATCTAAGCGTAGTTCTAAACGCCTTAACAAGAAAAAGGCTTTGGAAACAAAAAACAATAATGAAGTTGAAGTACAAGAAGAAATTCCTCAAACAAATGCTACATATGGGATGCTTGTCGGCCCGTTTGGTTCAATTGAAGACAAAGTTGTGGAATGGAGTCCTGTGAATAGATCAGGAACATGCGATAGAAAAAGTCAATTTGCTCGGCTTGTTTGGTCAAGAAAATTTGTTTTGATATTCCATGAGCTTTCAATGACTGGAGCTCCACTTTCAATGATGGAGCTGGCTTCAGAGCTTCTGAGTTGTGGAGGTACAGTTTCTGTAGTTGCTCTGAGCAGAAAGGGTGGATTGCTTTCAGAACTTTCAAGAAAAAAGATCAAAGTTCTTGACGATAAAGATAAGCTCAGTTTTAAAGCTGCCATGAAGGCTGATCTTGTTATAGCAGGTTCAGCTGTCTGTGCGTCATGGATAGGTGAGTGCTCTCTTTCTCATATTCCTATATTTAATCTCTGGGTGCATTAAAATATAAATAATATAATTGTGCAAATAGTTGAAGAATTTATTTACTTTGAAAGTTAGCAACTTAGTATCTTATTACTCAACTGCATGAAGCATGTAATCTACAAGCAGTTTTAAAAATTAAGTCTCTAGGAATTCATACTTCAAAATAAATCAGTTAAACACTTTTCTTTTGTTTGCATTTTTGTGATATCAGTAACTTTTATGAATACAGAACAGTATCTTGACCACTCAGTGGCGGGAACACGACAACTTGTTTGGTGGATAATGGAAAACCGAAGGGAGTATTTTGATCGATCTAAGCTTGTTCTTAATCGTGTAAAACAGTTAGTATTTCTTTCTGAATCTCAATCGAAACAATGGATGTCTTGGTGTGAAGAAGAAAATATTAAATTTAAATCTTTACCCTCTATAGTTCCACTCTCAGTCAATGATGAACTAGCTTTTGTAGCTGGAATTTCGTGTTCCCTAAATACCCCTGCATTCACCACTGAGAAAATGTTGGAAAAAAGACTTTTGTTAAGAAAATCAGTCCGAGAAGAAATGGGAGTTAAAGATAGTGATATGCTTGTTATGTCATTAAGCAGTATAAACCCTGGAAAGGGTCATTTATTGCTTCTTGAATCTGTACACCAGGCAGCAATGAAAACCCCAAGTGGAATGATTGATGATGGCCAAAAATTCAAAAAGATGTTGAGAGGGATTGAAGAAAAGAAGGGAAGTGATATTAAGCTTCTTATTGGTTCGGTTGGGTCCAAGAGTAATAAGGTCATTTATGTCAAATCACTTCTCGGTTTCTTATCGAATCATTCAGATTTGCAACACTCAGTGATGTGGACTCCTGCAACAACACGGGTTGCCTCACTTTATTCTGCAGCAGATGTTTATGTTATAAATTCCCAGGTATTATACATCATGATACTACCTCAAGTAAATTGCAGATTATGTTTGCTTAAGTTGTGCTTTGTGTCTTTATCAAACGGCCCAAATAAAAATAAAAAAATAGCTAAAAGTGGGAACGGATCAAATGGGATAAAAGTTGCATTAAACCTATTTTTTACACATGTTATTTCGATCATTTTATTTAGAGATTTAGATTGTTTATGTAATTATATTCTTTTTATTACCCTATAAAAGTAACATTTTTATTACCATTTTTCTATAAGTTGGATTATATGTGTTATGGATCAGTCCGGTCTGTCATGTTTTGACGTCTCCTAAGAATGGCTCATTTTGATTTGAATTTTTTTAACCTGTATTATGAACACAGGGGATTGGAGAAACATTTGGAAGAGTGACAATCGAAGCGATGGCATATGGTATCCCGGTACGATGAATCCATATATTTGTTTCTTATGTTTTGTTTGGTTTTTTCAGTTAATATAATTGAAGAACATGTTATATCCGGTTCAATCTAATTTTCAAACAACTTTTCTTATATTCCCATTATACCCTTGTGTTTGTGGATTAGGTGCTTGGAACAGATGCAGGAGGTACAAAAGAAATTGTTGAACACAATGTGAGTGGTCTTTTACATCCCACTGGGCATCCAGGAACCACTATTCTTTCCAAACACATGCAATATCTGCTTGAAAACCCATCAGAACGACAACGTTTGGGATTTGAAGGGAGAGAAAAAGTGAAGAAAATGTACTTGAAAAAGCACATGTACAAGATCTTTTGGCAGGTTCTTTATAACACCATGAAAGTAAAGTAACAACAAAAACAAAAACTGATAAAAAAGCTTTTATTTAAGTTCTGTCTTGTTAAAAAAATAATTAAAAAGGTTTCTAGTTTGGTTTTGAAATTGATCAAAGGATTTTAAACTCATAATTATTTATAGTAAAACAGTTCATAAGAAATGGTGTGTGAATTTTCTGTAATGGTATTTTATAATTCCTTAAAATTTAAGATGTTACAGAATACAGAGACCCTTGGTTTAATTATAAGCACCAAATTGTTTCAACTTAAAAATCTCTTGAAACATTAATACAATACAACTTTACATTTTTGAATAGGTATAATGCCGAAAATCAAAAAACAATATTGAGTATATATTCAAAGTCAACTCTCATCATCTAACTCAAACGACTGTCTCCTCCTTAACGACTCAAGCACCGCCGCCGACCTCCCCTTCTGCCGAGCCACACCACCCGTCGACGACTTGAGCTTGGGCACATTCATGGCACTAAGTGACGGGGTCCCTGCACCATGGTTCACATCCCGCAAGACTGACTTAGCAGTGGCTTCAGCCAACGCACCAGCAACAGCTGAACTCACTTTAGAACACACATTCACACCCTTATCGACCGCCTCAGCGGCTGTTGATCTTGCTTTTTGTGACTCATACTTTTGCATGTCGTAAATGAGTTCTTTTTGCAACTGTTTGTCGGCAACAAGCATCTCTTCAATCTCGTTTTTGTAATCTTTAAGGAGGATTCTAAGACAGTCCATTAATGATCCTGTTAATGGGCTATTTTTGCTCTCTAGTAGACGTTTTAATTCGATGAAGATTGGGATTGTGTTTTGGATTAAGCTTTTCTTGACGACTTGAGTTATGACTCGGCCTTTAATGGCGGTTTCTGCAACGTCTTCTTCGAAATCTGCTGATTCGGTTGATGATGAACCTTTGTTTGTTGGGATTTTTATTTCTTTACAAGAAAGAATCTGGAATGCATCCTGTTGTTTTGATTACCAAAATGTAAGATGTAAAGGGTAATATGGTCATTATTTGTAATTTTCAGGAACAAGTCTATTCAAATATCCAAAAACTAGCATGGTTTTCACAAAAAATGTTTGGATTATAGTATGTGTATATATAGCTTCTAAATTTGTTAGCAGCAATTGCTCTTTCAAAATATAAAAAATGTATATCATGTTTATAAAATTTCATATGTTTATTGTTTGATTTTAAATTTTTAATAAATGATTTACATGAAATGGCCTTAGAAACTTTATTCCACTTTTATCCTGATGAATAATGCAATCTTAAGCTTATTTGGTTTAAAAAAAACAGAACAGACAAAACATGAAATGGCTTCAGTCAATTTTACCATAATTGCAGCTTGCTTTAAAAAAATAAAAATACAACAACCTTACCCAGTATATTCCCACTTTTCAATAGGGTAAAAATAATTTATAAAAATATTTAAAAGAAAAATAAGGTTTTTTGAGATTACCTGTAGAACAGACTGACTGGTAACATCCTCAATTTTGAGCATACCATCTGATGCAGAGGCTAAGATCTCTGCACATACTTTTGCAAATGTGGCCAAAAGATGCTCAGGAGCCATTTGTTTCAGCAAAGAAACATATATATGCATTCTTTGACTTCTTGACTTTTCATCATTGCCTCTAAAAAATCAACAAATAAAAAACAAAGTCTATCAGAAATTTAAAAAGTTAATTAAAGATTGACTCAAAAAAACAAACAAACAAACGTTACCGGATGCAAAAAAGTCGGTTTTCTTTTTGAGAACTCAAAGGATTGCTTTGCCCGGTATGGGCATTACAGTCGTTTAGCACGAAGATTGCTTCAACAAAGCTGTTATAAGCTAATAGTGGTGCCTTGACTGCAAGAAGATGGCATGTACATGTCAAATGAGCATATGAAAATTTGCAAGGGTAATATAGTCAACAAATTGTTTGAAAATTTTCACCTTTCAATATGTTCCCAAAAAGAAAATCAGCAAGTTGTCTTATTTTCTCTGATTCATCAACAAGTGACAACAGAAATCTAAGAAAAAGCACCCCTCTCCACTTCACATAGTCCCTCTAAACATAGAATAAACATCAATGTGTTATGCTGAATAATAACCATGTCATTGATCTTGAAATTGCACTAATTATAACGTTATTTTACTTAATTTTTGTGAAAATAACATTTAAAGCGTTGGGTTGGTCGGTTAATTAGGCATCATGAGCCAAGGGTTTCATTGGAAGCAGCTTCGTTATTTCCACTCAGTAGAGATAAGGCTATCTGCATCGTACCCTCCCTAGACGCTACTTTAGCTTTGTTAATGGTGGGATATACTGAGTAGAATGATAATGATCATTGATCTTGAAAGATAAAAAAAAAAAACTTAACACGATAATGTTTATTTAACTTTACCTGTAATAATCTGCAGAGAAGTGTGAAAGTTTGTCTTCTAACCAGCTCACATGGATCACGAAGACATTTAGTGATGTTTGGTATGTAACTATGAAAAGATACAAAAAAAATGTGAGTGTTTCATGATATATACATACATATATATTCACACATAATGAACTTGGTTTTAGGATGAAATAATGTGAATGAGCCTTACCAATCAACCAAAGCAGTATATCGTACACAAAAATCCGTCATCATTACCACAATATTGTTACGAAGTGATGCAATGTTGCTCTTTTCCATCTCCTGCATCAAGAACATTTATATTACATAGAAATAGTTGTGGAAAGATTATTGAAAATTTTCAAACCACAAGCCTTACAGAAACAGAATACAAGACAAGATGAGACTTTTGAACCAAGTGTGTATTTTTTGTTTCTTTTCTAGTAGTTTTTTAGTATTCACAATTGCATGGTTTATCACTATAGCTTGTTCTTGCAGTCTACCAATTTTTTTTAGCATTTCTCAAGCAATAATGGTACAAAAAGACAGCTGCCATAACATCATATTAGTTCTTACATAACGCTAAAAAAAATTATATTTACTCACTTCTTAGGAAATAAAATAAACAAATTATAATGATTTACTTCATTACATAAATGAAAAGAACCTTATGCATTGAGATGACTGACAATGATAAAGCCCCTGTGCGCGGTGCTCTCATATAATGTGATATATGTGTCGACCCTCGAGGGACAAAAGTAAAATTGTACTAATTTTAACATTATTTTACTTAATTTTTATAAAAATAACGTTAAAAGCGTTTGATTAGTTGGTTAATCAGGCATCATGAGCCGTTGGTCTCATTGGAAGCAGCCTCTCTATTCATACGGGATAGAGGTAAAGCTGTCTACATCTTACCCTCCTCAGACCCCACCTTAGCTTTGCTAATGGTGGAATATACTTAGTACGATGATGATGATGATGATGACTGACAATGATAACATTTTCTTTCATGTTCAATGAAACATATTGCTATAATGCTATATGTCACTAGCTTTAATTATTTCATAATAACAGAAACATGACATTTTTACTGTCTTCAAAGGGTAAATGCAACATAGTGAATTTTTAACTTAAGATATATCCAACAAGACTAACCTGCACAAACAGCGGAATATAACGTTTTGCAAGTTTACCATCAGCTAGACAAATTCTGCCCATTGCTAGCCAAGCTTGAATGTATAAAGAAGGAGCTGTTTGCTTGAAAGACACTAACACCCCTGGTGACTTTTTTTGTTTCGGGTCAGAAATTTCTGACGTGATGATATTATGAAGAATGGGAATGATTGTTTTCAAGTCAGCAGAATGGCAAACTATAACAAGTGACCCAATGGTGTAAACAGCAGTGACAGCTTGAGCTAATAACTTAGACGTTGTTGATGATCTGTAACCCTTATGGGTCCCATTTGGAGGTGTAAATAAGCTATTATTTTTGTTCATTTCCGAGTCTTTTGTCATATATGTTTGAAGAGTTTTGGAAGCTTTAGAAATTAGCTGATGAACCCACTTGTTCACAAGTGTATCAGCTTCCTGCGAGTTTTTAGCCTTTCGCTTGCATAAAGTTCTCAGTGTTCTCACATGAGCATCAACCTGCCATAATTTAACACTATTTTTCACATTATAAATTCATTGCAAATGAGCATTTGAATAAAAAGCACCATTGTGCAACCTGTAATTTGCTTTAAATTTTTATCTTTCATAAAAGCAACAATTACCTCCATAGAATGCATGCTGAAATCCTCAATTCTTTTAAGCAAATTATGAGCTAAATCAGCTGCAGCTTCAGCAGGCAGTTCAACAGATACATTAGAAATCGTTTGCAATAAAAATACACGATCTCCAGCCCAGTCAACAGAATTGGACTCTATATCTTCTTCAAGTGGTGTTTTTGATGCTTCTTGTGTATCAAGAAGCTGCCAATGGTGATACAAAAACTCCCAATCAACCGCTTTCAAAAGGAACCCAGAAACTTCTGACAACAAGAACCATGCACCAGGTGGTGCTATCCATTTTTCTATTGGTTTGGAATCGGCTAACCACATAGACTCAGACTTCATGATTATGTTTTGAAGAGATATTGCAATTTTGGGCTTAAGTTTCTTCTTTTTTCCAAGATTAGTGCAGATCTTTTTAACCCATGGGCTCACTTCACCATTGCAGATTTCTTTTAGCAGACCCAGAACTCCATCAGAGAGTGACAGGTCATCAACATTAGATCCAGCTCGTGAAATACAATCCAATACTAATTCTAGAAACAAATTTTCACATTCTTCTTGGATGCTTGTTTCATTGTCAGTTATTAAATTTGGAACCGAATGTAACCACTCTTTAATAACGTGTTCATCATCAAATTTCCTGAAGGTCTATCAAGAAAACACATGTTAAAGTAAGCTTCAAGCATTGTAGCAGTAGAAAAGCTTTAAAAGGGATGTTTGGCATTTACTTCTGAAAATGTTTTTAACTGATTATAGCATTTTTCAGTCAATATAATCAGTTTCTAGTGTTTGGGAATAGCAAAAGAGGAATCTGATCATTTTGGCGTACAATAATCAGTCTTGGATAATCAATTTAAAAAAATTGCAGCAAAACTAATTCTGAGACTCTGAATAAAAAGGTCATATTACATTCATATCTATAAATTACAAACTTTTAATCACTTAAAAAACCGATGACCAGATTATCACAAATTCATAATTTCAAAAGGTCAAGCACATCCAAATTCCAAACACCATCTCATGCAGCCATTGTCTGATTTTAGCTTATTATCTAATTCTGATTATTCCATGTCACAAAACAGAAAACAATGACACACCCATTAAAGATATTTTTGTTAGAATTGCATAAGGTAGCACAGCTAGAAAGGAAAAAAGGAAATTTAAAACTAAACCTCAGATAGTGCAGAAATTGCTGCTTTCCTTATGCTAACAAGTTGATCAGAACAAGCAACACCCATGATCTTTAACAACGTTTCATCAAATCCACAACCTTGACCTTGAAGAGCTGTCAGTTTGGAAATCAAAACAAGTGCTGATTTCCTAACAGCCGCCTTCTCGTCAACACACCGTTTTCTCAATAAATCATTAACTCCACCATCTTCTCCAAATCCCATTATTTTCATTAATACTGCTCTATTCTCATTATTCCCTGATAAAAACCCTACAAGTTGTGCCAAATTAGTAATAGCACGTGCTCTGATCCCTGCTATTGAATCTGAACATCTTTCTAAAAGTGCTTGCAGACACTTAATTCCCCAAGAACTTTCATGCCCTAACGGATTGTCTAACGACATTATCAAATTAAGAATAAGATCAACTGCTATTAGTCTAAGTTGGGGTTTCCCACAAGTCATCTTCACCACATGATCTGAAAATTCAATTTTATCTTTATAATCTAAAGATCCAACTACTTCAAGGATTGATTCAACAGCCAAGGATCTAAGTTCAGCCCTTTCAGGTGCTTTGCCAATCAAATACTTTGGAAAATTAACTAAGGATTTTCGGATCTCATCTGAGTCTTTTGCCATTACAGCCATTTTATTTACAACATATGATAACCCAAATGTTCTAGCCTGTGATTTTGACATGATAATCGAAGAAGAAAGAGACTTCAATACCTCAGCTGCGGTAACCCCTTTATCCCCATGCTCAGATTTCAACAATTCACTCAAAATCTCTGCACACAAGTTACATAGCCTGTTGAAATTCGATGAACCACCACAAGATTCAAGCGCGGTCACAGGAATCGCGCTCATGGTTTGAACCAAACCCTTCAAACAATCAGGAAATCTGTCCAAATGAATCAAACCCAAAACAAGATGCAATCTTTCAAACACAGGAAATAAAACCCTAACATCGAATTCTCTTGGTGCTTCTCTATCATCATCATCACCGTCAATACCCAATTCGACACGTTTACCCTTGTTCTTTGACTTACCCCTAATTCCTCTTTTATTTTTACCCGCATTACCAGACGATACAACCGACTGAGAATTCTTGAACGACAATCGGATTGTACGGAGTAGGGAGTGAAAAGCCACAGGATTAAAGAGGGATATAACAGGAAAATTTTTGGTTAGAAGAAGAGAAAGATAAACCTTGGAAGCGAGGAGAGAATGATGGGGTTCGCCGGAATCCATTGCGCCGGTGAGAGGGTGGAGGAGGGCCGTGGAAAGAGAAAGGTTCTTGGCGGAGAGTTCATCGGAAAGATTTTCGATTTCGATTGGATCATCCTTGTTGATAGTATAGTCTAAGAGAGTTTGAAGGGCTAGCAGAGTTGATTCTGTGATGAGTCTCTGTGAATGTGGATTGTTGTGGTGTTCTTCAAGCTCTGTGACTATCTGGTAGATGGCGTCTTCCATGGCCGCCGGCCAGTTGGGTCAGCCTGCATAAACTGAAAGCTTCAAATGGAAGAAGATGAGATCGGAGTGATATTGCAAGAGCGGGAGACGACGATGGGCATTCAAGGGGCGGGAATCAAATTTTTGAAACCAAAACTCTAAAAATAATAACAAGAGTAACTTACACATTTCGTTCCGTGTGCATTTTTTCAGGACACGTCATTTTCCTTTAAAAATGACTAAAATCATCCTTAATGTTTAAAATTTTTGTCCGATATGTCCTTTTTGTCTAGCCTCGTTAGTTTTAGATGGAAAGGTCACTCACATGCCCTCCATTTGAGGGCAAAATAGTCGTTATCCCCCTCCTCTTTCTAATTCTCTCTTCTTTATTACCATTCTGACTTTCTCCTATGTGTAGTCAAATGGATCTCAAATCTCAATCCCACCTTCTGATTATCCCTTTTAGAATGTAAATCCCCAAATACATCCCAACCCATTTCATATCTTCACCAAGAGTCTCAGCCAAAATCCTTGCAAGCCTTATAATCCTAACTCAAAGCGCTTCCATTTTCAATCTTTCAAACTCCTCCACCCCTTTTCCTGTGATAATTGCAGTTAAGAATTACGTCATTGATGACGGGATCACATTTGGTCGTTCTAGAAATCCTTTAATGATTGAAATTATTACAGATCGATAGTATGCGAGAAATGATGAACGTGGGCGAAAACCGTGTGCAAAACGGAGTCCTGGATTGCCTGGAATCGAAAAACGAAGAAAAATTTTTAAGTATTGAACGATTAGACTCGTCGCGGTACGCGAAGGAGGGGTCGAGGGTCCTCCGCGGTACGCGATGCATCAAAATATGTTAGATTCTTCCGGATTTCTTCGCGGTACGCGAAGCCATTTTGGCCTCTGGTCGCGGTACGCGACGGGTGAGGCGGTGCAATGAGTTGATCTTCTTTAGCAGATTTCATGCAGAAGTTTATTCTTCAAACCTCTCGAACACAGACGCTCAAACACACACACCAGACGAACTTTTCACCATCAAATCACCATTTTCAAGCTTTCTAATCGTGTGGATCGCACCAGAGAACGTGTTTACAAGTTCTGATCGTTATTTTTGTCACACCCCCAAATTTCAACTAACGGAATCATACCATTTGGGACGTGACAAACCAGGATCTCAGATCATTAGACATAACGAAGACCTCTATATGCTTTTCAAACATAACTTTGGTCTTAATTGAAAAATTCAGAGTTTAAAACATTGCGGAAGCGTTTGTAAAAAGTAAAACAATCCCATGTTTACAAAATGTAAATTACAACGATAAAGTCTCAAATGTTCAAATTCAAATCAACTATAATGTAAAATATGCATGAGACTCGATCTCCTAGTCCATGCTCATCTGTTCTTGTACCTTAGCGTCATGAGAAAACATGTAAATCAAGTCAACACAAAGGTTGGTGCATACACAGGTTTAAGTATTCACAAATGTTTGAAACAACTGTTTGAAATGAAATGTTTGCAGATAACATAATCACACATGCATAGTCATGATAGCTAGTCATTTGTACTATTTACATAAGCGGTCGACACCGAAGCTGACTGTTTGAATATTGGTTGCCTTTCCACTATTGTCTAGCACAAACAATAGTAATGTGAATTGGCTAGTCAAACACTTGTGTAGACCTACAATCTACCAAGTGAGGTTTGTCAAACCTAATAGATATATTTCCAACTACCACGCTTTGCACTACGGCAAACTAAACGGTTCGATATGTAAGGACTTGTAATGCTATGTTCGCACTTAATGTAAACAGCTAACTCATGCAAGTGATATGTATCTAAAATGTTTGTTGCACAATGTTTTCTCCCCCAAAACAGTAAAATAAGAAAAGGGGCCGTGTACGCACATTTGCTAGCAAACAGAATGATCACGTGTTCGCGAGAGTACGTAGAATAGCTTCTACGAAGGATCTGTGAAATTATAATAACGTGTCGTTATTTGAAATGTCTGAATCTTGTTTGTAGTCATATAAGTGTCAACACACTTATATTAAGTTGTTAGAAACGTTCATACGAAAATATGCACGATTTTTAGTTCATTCAGTTAAATCATAAAAGTATACGCGATTTCGTTTAAACACACGTAATTATACGCGATCATGTTTTCGGGTGAAAATATAAATTTTATTATTTTACTTTGTTCAGGATGAAATTCTGGTTCCAACGAAATTCGAACGGGTCGCATCGGAGTTAAAACGAGTAAGTTACGGGTTAAAAACCAAAAATGGTTTTTAAATACAAAGACCCGGCAGAAGCAGGATTCGAACCCTAGACCTTCTGGACCAACAACATAAGCCCAACCAGTTCCTCTTCATCAGATTTTGTTAACAGATTCAATTCTAACTTATTTTAACCACTAATGGTCGGGTTCCCCATTGTTTTTACTAAACCGAACCAACCTTGGTTCTAATTGGCCCCGATTCGAATCCTAATCACGTCTATCATCATGGGGCTATTGTTCTATGATTCAAAACGAGTTCAATGGCAAGTTTAATTCAATCAGTGCGTCAAAATCATATGGTTTTATACACTTGTTATGGTTCGAACGTGGATATCAAGCCCCACAATCCAATTGGATTGAATTTGCCTATGTTAGACTATAAAATCTTAGGGCTTTCATTTAGAATGAATTTTCGAAACCTTCTGATAGTTCTAATTTCATTTTCAAGTTCCTTTAAATCGAAATCTCCCAATTCGTTACTTTCTAAGAACCCTAGAATCAAAATCATTTGATAATCAATGGTTATATGAAATTAACATAGGCTTTTCATTAAGAAGAGGTTTTCGAAACTCTCTGTGTATAAAAATTTGATTATCAAACCTATTTGGACCGAAACCCCCAAACTGATTTATGTTAAGAACCCTAGAACTTGCAATCCCTCAATTCGTTGTTTAAAACCGAAATTAGCATATGGTTTTCAATGCACAGAGCATTTCGAAACTCTCTGTGTCATTTGATTTGGTTTTTAAAACCGTTTGAACAATAATCCCCAATTCGTTCTAGGTGATGAACCCTAGAACTAGATATCATATAATTCGATGTTAGAAGGCACAATTAGCATAGGGCTATGCTTAGTCGCATGTTTTAGTGTGTATAGGGATCGATTGTCACCTGATTTGAGATCGAATTCGCGTAGATCGACTTTAAGCTTGAGTTCGGTCACCCCACGATCGAATTCTTCTGTCTGGAACTCTTGAGAACGAATTGTTGTGTGAAACGGACTCTAAAGGAGCCGACTAGAGTTTCTGTAAGTTCGATTGTGAAGAGTTTGATCGATTATTATGAAATTGATGGTTAATGGCGACGGTTTCAACTCTTTGTATCATTTTTGATTCAATTCGATCGTTCATGGGTTAAGTAACTGATAGAAAATGTTAATAATCATCAATATGAGTTATTTAACCGATTAATTCGATTCATAACTGCATTTACTATGAAATTCGAATTTCAATTGCTATAATTTTGAAATTTTGACTTTGATAGTCAAAATTGAACATTCTTAATAATATTTAACATCTATTTTCATAATTTAAGTGTTTTATAAATTTATTTGTGTAAGTTTAATACTTCTAACTTAATATTGTACAATTTCAAGTCATTTATGTTAATTTTTGGTTAACGGAGTTAACCGCGAATTGTCGGATTGTCACATCATCCCCTTGTTGAAGGAATTTTCGTCCCGAAAATTGTAAAATGTTAGAAGTAGTTAGGAAACTACTTGCGAGTTCAGATTGTACGTGTTAGTGCGATGTCTGATCATTCTATGTGCTTGTGTGTACTCATACACAAAACCTAATGTTTGCAACATCACAGCTAAGTGTGATCGTTCTATGTAACTGTTTGCGTCCACACTAGTTAGTACACCTAACTTTGTATGTTTGTGTTTGATCATACTGTGAATGTTTGCAACTAATCAAGTTTGCACTACCATGCAATGTATCACATAAACTGTAGCACATAAAATGTAAAGCAGCACAATGTTTGTAACAAAACCAATTGTATAAAGTGTTTGTGCTTACAGTTTGAAATCTGAAGTGTTGATGTGTGAAGCATCACGTCATTCCCTTGTTGGAGGAAATTTCGTCCCGAAATTTAACGTGTCTTCACAGTGTTTGCAGTTGTTGTTTTGAACAGATGAGGATACTTCTTCATCATTTGATCTTCCCTTTCCCATGTGAATTCAGGTCCACGTCTTGAATTCCACCGGACTTTGACTATCGGAATCTTGCTTTGTTTAAGTTGTTTGACCTCTCGGTCCATGATTTCAGCTGGTAATGATTCATTTTAACCTTCTAGTTTGATTTTGATTGATTAGATCTTGATTTTGAACGTAATGACATAGTTAGGATTGTTGATTATTGCCTAGATGATGGCTAGGATTGATTATAAACAAAGAACACGAAGTTTTAACGGTTAAATTCTTGTTTTGATCCGTTGTAATGCCCGGTTTGCATGAAATCATATCCATGATTATAATGGTTTAAACCATTTGATTATGACAATGTAGGTGATTAGTTTGATTAATCTTTGAAATGCAAGGTTAAATCCAAGTGTTTCAAACTAATCACGATCATTAACATACTCATTGGAATGATTATCTGATGTTTATGATAACAGTCAGCTTAGTATGTTAAACATGATTATTACACCTATCCTAATACTACATTGTGGTATTTCATGATATTTGGGTAATCAATAACAAGGATTGATCATTCCTAAGCCATTAAATCATCTAGAAACTGTTTTAGCATTATAATCAACAACATTAACTATTTGGTTAATCCTAGATTATTCTGATCAATCAAGAGTGTCGTCAACCTTGTATTAGGAATCTAATTCAATGTAGGTTCCTACATTATCATACATTGTATGATACAACATCAAAATTAATCAATTAAATACTTAATATCGGTTTGATGACTTCCAAAGCAATGTCTTTAACATTGAACGTTCATAAAGGTCTAATCAGTAAATTAAAACCTAAATAACTCATTAAATATAAATAAATGCAGAAGCACCCCTTTATTATCAGTTTGGGAAGTACTCTGCTACCTCTATAATATCAGGTGAGTTTCGTACAACCCCTTTTATTTTAATTTTTTATAAACATCGGGGAACACTGTTGAACTTTTATTGAACATATGATATGTATCACTGTTATCTGCGTGATTTCATGTGATTGTTGAGAACTTGTGGATTTCATGGGATTTTTCCTGGAGAACAAGAACACTATCACAGAACTTAAAAGTCCTCATTTTTGAACTGTATATAGTGAACCCATGTGGGGCCGAACGGGGAAACAATGATAGTACTATCGGCTGACCACCCATTTGATGGGAGCTGCAACTCCCCTTGTGTGAATGTTTGTTTCTTGTTTTTAGAACTTCTTAATGTTGTGATAGACATTAAGATAATGAGGCATTAAGATGTTACCGACGGGTAGTATCTTATAGAACAAGAACGTCAGAAAGGAACTAGATATGGGTCCCATGGTTATCTGGAACTGAACATTTTGAGAACTTATAATTACATATCATATCATATTGTGGAACTTGAACTGTATGATCTCACCAGCTTTGTGCTGACGTTTCAATTTTAAATCTTTTTACAGGAAGACAGTGACCAACCGGTGAGGCAGCACTTTAAACACTTGTAATTAAATAAACGTAATAAACATAGATTATATAATGTAATATTGGTTGTGATTACGACATTCTTGTAATGTATTTCTTTTAAGTTAATCTGTGTGCTTGTGATATCGGATCAAGTAAGTCACCCCTCATCTCGGAGACATCACCACTATGCTTCCGCAACCGTTTCAGTGACATCATGATGAGGTGACGAGAGGTGGGGGTGTGACATTTTCTGTTATCAAATTGTACCTGAAATCAACCGTATCTACAAACCCCCTTCAAGGCCCGTTATCACTAAACCCTCGCCTCTCGTTTGATCCATGAAACGCCAGTGGTCTCCACCGCGCCTTCGTCATCTGGTTCCGCAGTGATCTCAGTGTTCATGATAATCGCCAGAAGTTTGAGACGCCGGAATTCCTACATCCTCCGGTGCTAGATCTGACTTACGGGCGACTTTGGTTGCCGGTTGCTTTCTTGGAGCTTTTCTGACCACGGATATGCGGGCTGTTTGCTTTTTTGTGTCATTGATGTGTTTGTTAACAATATGATTGGGTGGGTGCATAAATTAGGGTTTATGCAGGGTAATTTAGGGGGGAAGAAGACACAGATAAGCATAATAAAGAAGAAGGAATCATAAGGGTAAGAATACTGATTATTTTGCCCTTACATGAAAGGCACCTGAATGTTTCCGTCTAAAACTACGGGGTTAGGCAGAAATGACATATCGGACAGAAATTTTAAACATTAAGGATGATTTTTGACATTTTTGAAGGAAAATGACATGTACTGAAAAATACACTGAACATAAAAGACGAAATGTGTAATATACTCTAATAATAAATCAAAATATACGTGTTAATTTATAATTTATTATCAGGCTTGTTTTCTCGTTTCTTTTATTATTGTTTTTTTAACAGCAAACGTCTGTTACCCAGAAGGTTAGAATCATCATGTCAAATAGATCGCTCTTTCCTCTGAAGAACAGAGCGTGGTGATCTGACCCACCCGTTTAAGAGGAAAACTACAGTTAGGAAAAATCACATGTCTCAACCTAAAATAATATTTGTTTTAGGTGAGACTCCAACCCAAGATATTTTATAAAAGAAGTCATTATAAATTTTTCGGTATTTCTTTTATTAAATAAGTAGATATGGGTTCTTAAACAAACCTAGTTGCAAAATAAGTAATGTTTATGGGTTGGACGTGCATCATTTCGACACCGCTACTGGCAGAGAAGACGGCAGGTCGAAGAAAACTCCCGGGGTTAACTCAGCATTCATTGTGCTTCTTCTTAAGCTGAACTCAAGAGTCTGAATTTATTCCTAAAGGTAAAGTAAAAGCAAGGCCCCGATCGGTTCTTTCTATCAGTCTTTCCTGGATATCTGTTATCTAGTCATATAAATCATATGATTTTATGTTCTTGCCATCAGAAAACTTGAGACGTTCTTATGCCAATTTCTCCTATTAAGTGTTTACAATAAAAAAGGTATTTTATACAATTCCATCCAAATATACGTATGTTATTACAATATTAAATATTACAGATAGTTATTATATTATTAAAAAATTTATATGTTTTAAGCAATTATATTATTCTAGACAGCAATTAATAATTTGCTTCAATTTTTATTTACAAATTATTGAATTTAAAATGTTTTTTTATCATTTATTAAATTGTTTAATCGTTTAATAATTTTTTGACATCATTAATAGTTATTTAAATCCTTTTATTAAACTCGTGTAATAAATCAATTTTATTACCTGGTTTGTTTAATGTAAACTTACATGCCTAACATAAAATTACTTACATGTGTAATGTAAAACTAACTTTTAACATAACAAGCAAAAGCAAATAAAATAATTGTTTTATAAACTATTAAAATACAAAAATAGTAAGACACATTTTAAAATAAATCTGAGATTCTATGATTATATTTGGTAGAAAAGAAAATTATTATATATGCATGTTATAATTATTTAACAAGTTTTCAACTACAATATTTTCTGATATGCTTAGAAAAATTTAAAGTGTTGCACTAGAAAAGTGTCAAGAAGTAAATAAGTTTATATTTTGTTGGGGGCTTTTATGTTGTTTTATTTAAGTCATCCATTTGTTTGATGCATTCATGTTTAAAATGTGTTTTTATATTTGCATCAAGTTCTCATTCCTTGCGTACGAAAATTAGAGGTGAGCATTGTGGGGTTCGGTGTGGTTAATTGGTTATAGTTATTTTTAAAACTAAAACGATACTTCGGTAAATTATAAATCCATAATGATAAACAATTTATCGGTTAATCACTAATTATAGTTTGGTTTCAGTTAATAACAAAATTGTTCAAAAACTAGAAAGAATTGTAAATAAGCTTATAAATTAGAGATATATTAATTATGATAATCGACATAAAGCTCCTTTGGAGTGACTGAGAATGAGTGTACAAAAAGTAAAAATCACGTGAACACTAACACATCTTCTAATATATTTAGTCTCGTATGTGACACATAATATTTTCATATAATAAAAAGTTATGGGTCACCTTTGATACTTGACTTGCAGCATAACTTTTTTAAAGAAAACACACACATACACATTAAAGTATTAAAAATAACTAATATACAATAATATGGTTGGTTAAGTTAAAGTCGGCTAATGGCTTCGCTTATCCATAATCATAACCGATGGGCCGGTTAATAACTTTGTTTAACCATGATTGTTGGTTTTGGTTAAAATCGGTTATGATACGGAGCGGTTATCATTATTTTCGATTATGGTTATATTATGCTCACATCTAACGAAAACTTTAAAATTCGCCTCCAAAGTTCTTTTACCATTCACTTTTTTTTATCCTTATTAAAAAGGAACCTTTAGCCAGATAAACTTTTTATGTGAGTATGTATGAAAAATTTTTCTTTAACCTTGAACCTGCAAAAATTAATATTTTCTTAACATATTACATAAAATATTTTAGTTATAGAAATTATGATAATCAACCGACAAATCGGTTTAAAATATGAAACTAGCCCCTAACTTCCTTTCATGAAATTAACCAAATATTTATTCAGTCAACTTCGATTCCACAATTTGTCTTTTGTATAAAATAAGCGAGCAAGCATATTTATATAAAATAAATTCCTATAAATGATATTAATAATAATTTCAAAAGCTCTAAGGACATTTAGTATTAATCCACAGAAAATAATAACCCCTCCATAATTTCCTCCACAATTTTATCTTATATTTATTATCATTTATATTGTTGGCTGTATTTCCTGTTTTATGTAAATTACCTAAATTATAGATAGGAACATATTGTATTTAAATATTCTAATTCTCAATTGTAAAAATATACGAACATATCAGTTTATATGGTATCAGCCAGAACAGGCCGAACCACCACCCTTCTGCCCCAAATTTGCCCTTCATAATCCATTCCAAACTTCCGATCATGGCTCATGAACAACCCCATGAACAACCAGTAGTTATCAATTCAATCCCTGCCAATCCATCATCACTCACCATGGTTAGCTTCCCCTCATCCCTGAAGTTAACATCCTCTAATTACCTAAGCTGGAAAACCCAAATCGAAGCTTTCTTACAGGGTCTCGATCTATTCAAGTTCATCGATGGCTCTCATATAGCACCATCTCCGGTTAAACAACCTGATGGCACAACTCTTCCTCATGCTGATTTCACCAAATGGTTCAGACAAGATCGGCTTCTTTTCGGCGCTATTGTGAGTAGCCTATCTGCTCCAATCGTCCCCCTCGTCTCCAACGCATCTTCTTCATTCGACGCATGGAAGATCCTAGCAAATACATATGCTTCCGCTTCTCGGGGTCACATCAAACAGATCCAACACCGCCTGAAAACAACATCCAAAGCTCCTGACAAATCCATCACTGATTATATGCAATCAATTAAGGTACTTGTTGATGAACTAGCAAACCTTGGGAAAATCATGGACCTTGAAGATGTTACAGACATCATTCTTTCAGGACTGGATCAGAAAGCCTATAAACCAATTATTGAGTCAATCCATGCTCGTGATAACCCCATCCAGTTTGATGAATTACATGAAAAATTAATAAACCATGAACTCTCCCTTACACAACAATCCATCTCCACACCCAATCTTCATCAACCAATCACTGCTTTTGCTACTCATTCACGCCATAACCAAAAACCATGGTCTCCTCGGCTTAACCAGCCCACTTCAGGTCTTCTGCCCACCCCACAAACCAACCCCACCTTATCCCAAAAACCTTACCTTGGTAAATGTCAATGGTGTTTCACCAAAGGTCATTCTCTCACTTCCTGTTACAACTTCAAAAAGGCATATCCCACCATCCCATTACCAACATACCCTAAAAACACCCTAAACTCCAAACCAAAGGTTCACATGGCGACTCAAGGTACCTCAGATTCAGACTCATCATGGTTGTATGATAGTGGGGCCTCACATCATGTAACAAACGATCTTAGTGCTCTTTCATTGCACACTCCATATGATGGTACCGATGACTTGATCATCGGAGACGGTTCGTCTCTTAGCATTACTCATATTGGCAAAATGCAACTCTATTTCTCTAAAATTCCTATAGTTCTAACTAATGTTCTTTGTGTTCCATCTATATCTCGTAATATCATTTCCATATCTCGTTTATGTCTTGATAACCCAATACTAATCTCATTCTATTCTTTTTATTTTCTTATAAAGGATCTTCGCACCAACCGCTTACTCATCCAAGCAACGGTTAAACGTGGACTTTACGAACTTCGATCCACCAAGTCTCCTCATGCTTTTCACTTAGCATCCAATAAAGCATCTCCTTGGCATCATCGCCTAGGACATCCTCATTTACAAGTGCTTCAAAGACTTTCTTCAATTGTTCCTTTCATTTCTAATAATAAAGAATATTGTAATTCTTGTTGCATTAATAAGAGTCATAAACTCCCTTTTCATGATTCTAGTATTGTTTCTCATAAACCACTTCAACTTTTATATTCGGATGTTTGGTGTTCTCCTATTACATCTTATGATGGCTTCAAATATTACATAATTTTTGTTGACCATTTCACAAAATACATATGGCTTTATCCTCTAAAAAGAAAATCTGATTCACTACCAACTTTCACACGCTTTCAAGCACTTGTTGAAAATTATTTTCATACTAAAATTATACAATTTTACTCCGATAATGGTGGTGAATATATCAAACTAGCCTCGCATCTTGCTTCTTGTGGGATCACCCACCTTACTTCTCCCCCTCATACACCCGAACACAATGGTTATGCTGAACGTCGCCATCGCCATATTGTTGAAACAGGACTCACTCTACTTTCTCATGCCAACATGCCTACCACATATTGGCCCTTCGCATTCACCACCGCCACCTATCTCATAAACCGCCTCCCCACATCCACTCTACAACATGAGTCCCCATTCTCCAAATTATTCCATAAACTCCCCAATTACAACAAATTACGTTCCTTTGGTTGCCTTTCATACCCATGGCTTCGACCATACTCAAATCACAAGTTACAAGAACGGTCCAAACCTTGCATTTTTATAGGTTACTCCTCATCCCAAAGTGCCTATCATTTACTCGATCCTCTAACCAATCATGTATACACTTCAAGACATGTTCACTTTGTTGAACATGTTTTTCCATATCAATCACTCACAAATACTACTCAAGATCCACCTCCTGATATAAACATTTGGTCACCCCTGTCAATTTCTTCAATTCCTATATCCAGTCCTCCCCTACCAATATTCTTAATCCACAGAACATTAATTCCCTTCCACAACCTACTGCTCCAAAACCCATCATCACATATTCACGTGGCACCCACAATAAACACCCCCCAATTTACTCATCCAAATCCACTACTGACCAATCTACACCACTATCACCAAACATTAATTCCTTCACCACTTCACCACCTCTTTCTACATACTCTCAAACCAACGAACCAGCCAACTCATCACCTACTTCAACCCCTCCTCCTGTCACCAAAACACACACTCACATAACTCGACCCAATAAGAAACCCAATCCTAAATATCACAATAAAGACTATGTTTTATACCACACAAACATACACTCTCTACCTGAACCCTCAACTATCAACCAAGCATTAAAACAACCTCTGTGGCGCCAGGCAATGCAATCTGAAATTGACGCTTTATCACGTAACCAAACTTGGTCACTTGTTCCCCCAGATTCAGCACCAAACATTATTGGATGCAAATGGGTCTACCGCACTAAATTCAAATCTGATGGCACTGTCGAACGACTCAAAGCTCGATTAGTTGCTAAAGGATTTCATCAACGTCCTGGCCTTGATTACATAGAAACATTCAGCCCGGTTGTCAAACCGGGCACCCTTCGTCTCCTCCTCACTCTTGCCACCACATCTAACTGGTCCCTTCGACAGTTGGACATTAATAACGCATTTCTTCAAGGTCGCCTATCTGAATCCGTTTACATGCAACAACCACCCGGGTTCGTTGATTCTACACATCCCAATCATGTTTGTAAACTCTACAAGGCAATCTATGGTCTTCGCCAAGCATCTCGTGCTTGGTATCACGAGCTTAAATCGTATCTCTTATCAATCCATTTTCACTCAACGATCTCTGACCCGTCCCTTTTCATTAACAAATCTTCATCCCATCCCATATATCTCCTTGTCTACGTCGATGACATTATCATCACAGGTCCTAATCCACATCTTGTTCAATCCCTTATCACCTCTCTTGCAAATCGATTTTCTCTAAAAGATCTTGGCACCTTATCCTACTTTCTTGGTGTCGAAGTTATTCCACACAAAAATGGTCTTTTTCTCTCTCAAACAAAATACATAACTGATCTTTTGCATAAGGCCAATATGAATGAATGCAAGCCGGCAACAACTCCAATGTCTACATCGGTATCTCTTACTAAAATTGACACCCCTACTTTATCTTCCCCAACAGACTATCGCACCTTGGTTGGCTCACTACAATATCTAGCATTAACTCGACCGGATGTAGCTTTTTCTGTCAACCGATTGTCCCAGTTCATGCATCAACCAACAGAAAATCACTGGAGTGCACTTAAACGACTGTTAAGGTATCTTCATGGCACCATGCATTATGGATTGCTCATCAAACGCAACTCCCCGCTTCAACTACATGCGTTTACTGATGCTGATTGGGCAGGGGACAAACTTACATATCGTAGTACCACAGGATCATTGTCTACTTAGGATCAAATCCCCTTTCCTGGAGCTCAAAACGTCAACCGACTTTAGCTCGATCATCTACTGAAGCTGAATTCCGAGCCGTTGCCTCTACAACTACTGAACTTCAATGGTTTATGTCCCTAATGTCTGAACTTGGTTACAGCTCTACTGTCACACCCACTATTTATTGTGATAACCTAAGCGCTACTCACTACTCGGCAAATCCAGTTTTTCATTCTCGAATGAAACATCTCGCTTTGGACTTTCACTTTGTTAGGGAAAAGGTCCAAGATGGCACCATACGGGTTACTCACATTTCCGGTGATGATCAACTTGCGGATGCACTCACAAAACCACTATTAAAACCACGACATCAGCAATTATTTTCCAAGATCGGACTTCTCTCACGATCGTCCATCTTGCGGGGGAATATTAATCCACAGAAAATAATAACCCCTCCATAATTTCCTCCACAATTTTATCTTATATATATTATCATTTATATTGTTGGCTGTATTTCCTGTTTTATGTAAATTACCTAAATTATAGATAGGAACATATTGTATTTAAATATTCTAATTCTCAATTGTAAAAATATACGAACATATCAGTTTATATTTAGAACCACCCTTAGAATTCTTCATGTCCCTATAACAAGGGCATTCGTCCTTATGTCCATAAGTTCCGGAAGGCACACAATGACACTTCTCACAACATATTCCACAATACTTTAAACATCTATCTTTTAAACTTGCCTTCGAGCATCTCATCTCGCACTTTGTGTCACAAAAGCCTACAAATACACAACCCAAGTTTACCAACCACATGAGGTACAAACATCCAATACACAAATGAAAGTTTTTAAACATGTAAAGAATATTGAAAAACAGATAAATTTTAGCAGTTCAGTCATGTTTGATGCTTACTTTAACCAGCCACGATGGTTTGAAGTATAGAAGAGCCCAACACAAGGGTTACAAGCATAAATGTTGCCAGAAATGGCTTCATTTTTTATTTTTTGTTTTGAGTAACGTGGTATGTGTGTAATCTTTGAAGAAAGGGCTTGTATTTACAGTTTTTGAATGGTTGGTAAGTGATTAAATTTATATTAAAGATTAATGAGAAAATATTTTCCTATCCTGTTTAATAACATTGTTTTCGTCTCAAATGAATATACCATTTAATGTAATATATACGTAATACATTAATTTGTTATTAATAATAAAATAAAATGATAGAAAAATCCATTATTGTTAACATTGGTAATTATTACAAATTAAAATGATTTTTGTAGAATTTTAGTAGACAAGTTGCAAATTTACAGTCAATTTAATGAAAAGATATATCTTTGCAATATTGTTTGACACACATGAGTTAAAATATATAATCTAGTCTCATAAAATATGCGTATGCGTGTGAAATATTATGACATATTTATTAGACATGTAGTGCACATGAACACAAATACGTAATGAAATATCATAGCGATAAATGGTAAAATTGTGAAATGTGAATTATGACTAAATAAGTAGCCAAAAGCTTGAAAGGTTAAAAACCATTAAGTGAAACAAATTGCTACATAGATATGGATAGGAAATCAGGTGGCTATTGATGAAACAAAACTGTTACTTTAGCAAAAGTAAATAAACTTGTTGAAACTTGTTAAATATAATGAGCTACATCTACTATTAGACCTTCCGATGTGCTAAGTGAGTGGGCGTGGAAGAGGTGTGAAAGGGGCGTGGAACACCGCCCCCTCCGGGGCGTGGGCGGTGTCAAGAAAATACAAATATCGTAGATCAAATCTCAAGACCAGAACAACATTCATCAAGAACAATTTGACAAATACAAAAGAATTAAAGACAATCACTCATACTAGTGATACAAATCAAACAATAACACTCGATCTAAGAACAATTGACACAAACCCTAATCTTCATGATATCTGCATAACATAAGACTCAAGGATAAAATACAATACCATAAAACAAACACCAATCAGATACAAATATGATCTACAAGTGTAAAGACATACAGATTCACCAATACGATGCAATATGTACCAAACCCTAAGTCCAAAGCAGAAATTCAAGAAGAAGATGAAGATGAGAGATGAAGCGTTGATCGGACTCTCATCAGAATCAAAAGATGATAAACTTCCGGATACAAAAGATGATAAACTTCCAGATAATCTCCAATAATTAGAGATACCAAGATTATCTGCTTGATGAGTCTTTCTCAAAACCACGTATCATAGACATGAAGCCCAACTGCAGCTACAAGCCCAATCCATTCAGTTTCAGGCCCAGTAACAAACTCCTTAAGAGCACTTGTCAATTGCTAGCCTGCATAGAAAACACTTATGCAAAATAACAAGTTAACATATTCAAACTAACATAACCAACACTAACTGAATTACGAATTGTACAATTAACATATTTTTAACACCCCCCATAATTCAGTTAGTAAACATATTTAATGATGACATATGTTTTTACAGTCAGAATGCCACATCACTTGATGATAAGACTCTGAATTCAGAAGCAGCTTTGGATAGAAGCACTTCGAGGCTCATTGTATCTCTGTTGTACTGAGAACAAACTTGTGAGAACTACAGAGTGTGTTAAAAAACTTCATTCAATAGAGAAATCTGATAGAGTTGCGATATAGATTGTGACACCAATTAAGGTACCAAATTTGGCAGAAGAGTTGAACACCAGCTAGAGAAAAACATTGCTTAAAAAAAAAAAAATTCTCAAAGAAACAAGACTCAAGACTCTTGTTGATACAAGTAAACCATTCAAATTTGCAGAAATCTTTAAAGCACCAGAACACATTTACAAAACCTTCAAAATACAAGAAAAAACCCTTTAATGAAAAACTCATTATTTTGGATTTATTTCACACAACACATTTGACTATATAGCAAAAAACTTGTATGTAACTCAAATTATGAAGCTTTAGAACCCAAGTTAAACATGACCAAAAGATGTTTACATTTGAATTTATTAACTCCACAATTTTAACACACGCCCCCTCAATTAAAATGGTAAACATATCAAATGATCCAAGTTACGTTTATCAAGTCCTTAAAGAAAGAAAAGCATTAGCAATTTTCATTTCAGAGTTACTTTTTATAGTTTTCAATTATCCTAGCAGAAACATTTTTTTATTTTATAAATATTTGGATCTGTTGCATGAATAACAAAACCTGTTTTTAGTGAAAATCAAGTTACAGATACAAAAACAATCATAAATCAAACACAACTGCATGTGAAAACTTGACACAACTACAGAGTACTTTCAAATGAACTCAACACAAAATGATGATACAAATTTTCAGACTTTACAAGCAGAAACATGAAACTTAACATCAACAATGAGATATACATAAACATCAATATGATGGCGCTTAACATCTATATGAGCTGGAAAGTAAAACGCTCTTACATAACACAATTTATTTTAACAAAAAAAACATACCAACAACCACTGAAAATACAATTTACCATTTTCAAACAAACTTGAAAAATGAGCATACAACAAATCTCAAGCTTCAATTACTATATGAAAATCATCTCATAAAAGACCAAGTCACTAAAAACATACCAACTGTCTATAACAATCAGAAGAAAATCTTGGTCAACAACAAAACATATGATTATGTAATCAAATCATATTAGTATTCAATACACAAGAACCAATCAAACAACACAACACTGCACCAAGGAGTCACACGACTCTATAAAACTCAGAACGATGTCTGAAAACTTGAATCACTTGATTCAGAAACAACATCAGAAAACAATATGATAATACAAAGAAATATCATATGTTTCTATAACAATATCAGATACACATCTGATCAACAAAAAAGTCACACGACTTTTTAAAAACTTCAGAACTACGTCTGAAAAAAAAATTTGTAAAGAACATAAAGATTAATCTGATTTATTCAAAAACTTTTACAACTTTACAAGTTTACATCATGTCAAAACTTATAAAGAACCTAAAGACTAATTTGATAAAATCAAAAACTTTTACAACTTTACCAAACAATGAATCACAAGATTCAAACATATAAAAGTCACAAGACTCTATAAACTTCAAAAACAAGTCTAACAAATAAGTCACACGACTTTCAGAACTTGCACCACTATGAACAACATAAATCATAAATAAAATTCTGATTAAACACACTAATGAATCATATGATTCCATAAAACTATCAGAAACATATCTGACAAAAAAACATAAAAACCACACGGCCTTTAAAAAAAACTCAGAACCACGTCTGAAGACAAGAACTGTGAAGAACTTAAAGACTAATTTGACTTGATCAAAAACTTTTACAACTTTACAAAAAAACATAGAACTTGTAAAGAACATAAAGACTAATTTGAATCAAGCAAAAACTTTTACAACTTCACAACAAATATTGAATCATAGGCTTTAAGAAACAAGTCTGATAATAAGACTAGCATAAGAAAATATCAGACTATAAGACACAACCATCTTTAGCCCACACACAACAAACAAAGATAACTCCATCCATTAGATGAACCTTATCAAACAAGTTTAGACAAATTAGATTTTACCAAATTATGGTAGAAACCTAACAAAAAATGACTGGTATGAGAGGGAAACTGATCAGAGAAACTGAACAGAAAATGAATGAACTACATAGTTCAAACTAACCACTAATAGTCTAATAAGAATATCGTTAATACGATATGTGAGTCAACCAAGAAACCAAATGTAATAGAGATAAGACGTGATTATCATGATACAGTTTCAAAAAATAACAACTCATCAAAGACATGTTTGCAAACAATAAGACATACAAGTCAAGCAAACCATCACGAAATTAATCATGCTAGTAATCCACATAAGGTTATTCATGATATAAGATAAAAACACCATCAAGTTGTGATCATATTGACAAGAAATTTGTTTTTCACTAATCAAGATAAAATTGAATCGTGCTAGAAAGTCATAAATTTGAGAGCAGCGAAACAAATATTTAGACATATCATTTATATCCTTGATCAAAGACCCAGTTTAATACACAATACAATAATGTTAGTGTAATCCAAATTACTGATCAATATTGATAGCAAGACACACGAATATGTCATGCAAAAATTGCGTTCTACGATCACAACTTCTAAAAAATTTACCTTAACCACAAAAAGACACTTTATAAACTCAAATATATAAAAATAAGAAGAGTTTTCAAAAAGAATTTCCAACAAATTGTATAAACTTTGTGCCCGAACCCAAGCAAGACATAGGATCAATTCAATTTCAATTTTCAACTTAGATTGTGAAATTAAATAAGATAAATTGATAAAATCAGATTTTCAAGTTTTCTTTCTTTTAAACAAAGCCACATCAATTTTATAAGAATTCACAATCGGTTTGAAAAATTGATTATTTTTTTCTTCTTAACAGAAAACCACGTGAATGTTTGAATATTCTTTTTCAACTACAATTGATCGTAACCCATAAAAAAGCGCCATAGGGCATTTGTAACACAATCATACAGAACATGTTCTTCATAATAAAATCAACAAAATAAACATCAGTTCTTGTTCCCTTAACATACAAGAAAAAATGGCAAACAAAGATTTATACAGATCAAGATTGATAGAGATTGACAATAAGAATACCCTCAATCTTGACTATGATAACAGTTTTCAAACAATAATACCATTTTGTTTCCATTGCAACAACATAAACTAGTTCACATCAAATCCACATGAATATTAGTTTCTATTACTCACACATCAGGTGACAAAGACTTATGGGTGACACCCACAAACATAGAAAACCAATGGATATATCAAAAAACAGGCGTTAATGTATTCAATATGCCATGTTCGATTAACTCACATTGTCTTTATAACAATGTAGTTCAACCAACCCAAGCAAAATAATAAACAACTAATACATTGAGCTAGTATACTTTAAAGAACACAATCCAATTCATGAAGTATGGATTCATATAACCATTAATCACGATTTATGTGATAAAAAAATATAGAGATGAAAGAAGGGAACAAGAGGACTCACAAAAAAAATGACATAGTTGATATTGGAAGAATCACACTTATAGGAGTGGAATAATTATCGAGTCTTCAAGCTCAAATCACCTAGAGCAACAACTCATCTTCAATCAATCAAGCCTTGAAAAACTTAAACCCAAATGTGCCCAATTTATGGCGTTTATCGTAATCATGCCATCCTGATAAGAAAAATGGCACCCAAAGTTTGGAAGATCAAAAGCACCACCAGTAAACAACACAATAAAAATGAAGCCGTAATCAAGAATGCTTCAGATAAACAGGTCCCAAACCAACAACAATGCTTCAAGAAAACTGTTGTTGCTTCCGATCACCGTCAAGAAGAAGCCGGAATCATAAATCCTTCACATCGGTTCGAAAAAAAACTCCTCATGGACCTCATGCTTCCTCTTCGCGGAATCATCGTTCAGTGTGCACATCGTAGCCGGCCGGAGACCATTCCCAGAAACCGGCGTCCTGATTTCTGTTACGACAAGTTTCTCCTTTACAAGACACCCTTTAGTTTAGACTCCTTGACATTTCGCTTTGAAATATTTCATGTTGGATTGTGGTTTTCTGCCAAGTAATATAACTTGCAAGGAATTCTGACTAAAGTTATGGGAGATCACAGAAACAAGTTGTTGTTTACTTGGGATCAAGATCACTGAATCATCCGTGGTGTGATGAAGAATCCATCGCTTTGGTTCACAAAATAGATAATTAATGAAAAAACTTTATCTCTCTTATCTTCTGGAATCAACTATCTAGGGTTTCAGATCTAAAAACTCTAAAACTCTACCAACAAAAACTCAATCTATACAGCGGAAACTACACCAGAACCAGAACGACTACGGTAAGAGCACGATGGCTCTGATACCATGTCAAGAAAATACAAATATCGTAGATCAAATCTCAAGACCAGAATAACATTCATCAAGAACAATTTGACAAATACAAAAGAATTAAAGACAATCACTCATACTGGTGATACAAATCAAACAATAACACTCGATCTAAGAACAATTGACACAAACCCTAGTCTTCATGATATCTGCATAACATAAGACTCAAGGATAAAATACAATACCATAAAACAAACACCAATCAGATACAAATATGATCTACAAGTGTAAAGACATACAGATTCACCAATACGATGCAATATGTACCAAACCCTAAGTCCAAAGCAGAAATTCAAGAAGAAGATGAAGATGAGAGATGAAGCGTTGATCGGACTCTCATCAGAATCAAAAGATGATAAACTTCCGGATACAAAAGATGATAAACTTCCAGATAATCTCCAATAATTAGAGATACCAAGATTATCTGCTTGATGAGTCTTTCTCAAAACCACGTATCATAGACATGAAGCCCAACTGCAGCTACAAGCCCAATCCATTCAGTTTCAGGCCCAGTAACAAACTCCTTAAGAGCACTTGTCAATTGCTAGCCTGCATAGAAAACACTTATGCAAAATAACAAGTTAACATATTCAAACTAACATAACCAACACTAACTGAATTACGAATTGTACAATTAACATATTTTTAACAGGCGGGCGTGAGTGGGGCAACGACACTTTCAACCGTTGGAAGCCTACATCATTCGACCGTTAACCGTTTAAAATAATTAAAAAAAACGTATTTAAAAAAATACTATATATACAACCATCACACACACTCTTTTTTCTTCACATCACACAAAAAACAACAAACAAAAAAATTAGTATTTTTACAAAAATGCAGTTTTTACGGAAAAATGACGATTTTAGCAAAGGCGGATTTTTTAATCGAAGCCGCACAACTTACTATCGACATCATTAGACAACAAGTTGAAAGATTCGTTCTGACTAGAAGAGCACGAATTAATCGAGATCGTCTTGGAGCTCACGCACGTCTTGTTGACGATTATTTTTCAGAAAATCCGAAGTACCCCGAACATTTATTTGGGCGTCGTTTTCGGATGAGTCGGAATTTTTTTTCGAGAGTGCGTGATGATTTGGAACAAAACTTTGATTTTTTTCAACAAAGGTGAGACGGAAGAGGTAAGATCGGGTCTTCCGGTCTTCAGAAATGTACTTCTGCAATACGTCAATTAGCCTACGGCACTAGCAGCGATTTGTTTGATGAGTATCTACAGATGTCTGATAGAATGAGGCGAGAATGCATTTACAAATTTTGTAAAGGTAGATTTATTTATATAAATACATATGTTTATTTTTGTATTTTATATATGTTTATTTTACTTACAAACGTAATTAGATTGTACACGAAGAAATACTTGAGGAAACAAAATTCCCATGACGTCCAACAAATTTACACATTTTATGAATGGGTTCATGATTTTCCCGGTATGTTAGGTAGTTTCGATTGTACCAATTGGGAATGTGACAATTGCCCAACAGCATGGCAAGGTCAATTCCAACGAGGCGACCATCCAAGACCAAGTTTTATACTAGAAGCTGTTGCATCGCAATATCTTTGGATATGGAATGCCTTCTTTGGTGCATCGGGATCGAACAATGATATAAATGTTTAAGACCAGTCGCCATTTTCAACGATCTTATTTAAGGCATGACACCCGGTCAACAGTTTATTTGCAATGACACAACATACAAATACGAGTATTATCTAGTCAATGGTATTTATCCGCAATGGGCTACTTTCGTGAAATCGTTTACAACACGACAAACTGAAGATGATAGACGTAGGAGTGTTCAGAATAACCGAAAACCGTTTAAAAGCGTTGTTCGAACCGTATCCGTAGCCGAAAAAACCGAACCGAAATCTGAATTCGGTTTTCGGTTACACCTTTTTTTTTAATTTGGTTTGTTCGGTTATCCGTTTAAACCGAATATTTAATTAAATATATTAATTTTTATATATATTATATATAAATTAAAACCCTAGTTCAGTAGTTCACCACTACCGCTGAATCCCTTAATCCCCTCAAGATTCAAGATCCATCTCATTCTCTCAACTCTCAGGTCTCATTATCTCAACTCTCAAGATTCAAGATCGACCTCGACCTCCACTACCGGTCTACCTCTGAATCCCAACCTGCGCCATTCGCCTGTCGCCGTCGCCATCAGCCTATCTGCGCCATCGTTGGCTTGCCTCTCTGCTCCGTCGCCGACCGAGCCCTCTCAGATCTCTCGCGTTGAATCCACGTCTCATCTCCCTCTCAATCTCTCTCACAGAAAAACTCATGTTGATAAGGTTTTATATTTCACTTGCCATCAGCCCGTCGTCGTCGCCATCTGCGCCATCGTCGGCTTGCCTGACCGAGCCCTCTCAGATCTCTCGCGTTGAATCCACATCTCATCTCTTTCTCAATATCTCTCTCAGAAAAACTCATGTTGATAAGGTTTTATATTTCACTGTGATTTGTGTCATTGTTGATAATTATTTCACTGTTTTATATTTCACTGTGATTGTGGTTTTTGTTTGGATTGAGTGTTTAAAATTTTATTAGGACAAGAATGGATTGTGTTATTGTGGTGTTTGATACTTGACAGCCTTGTTGACTTGCTTCACAAGAAGGAAAATAGAGAATTGTGGTGTTTGCTTTATCTAGTTTGTTTATGATTTGTTTGAAAATTATAAAAGGTTGCTCCTTGGAGGCTTGGAATTTGGAAAGCAAGCTGGAAAACACAAATTTGGGGAAAAATAAAGAATTTGGTTGAATTGGACTGAATTCGGTTAGAACAGTTGAATTCGGTTTGTTCGGTTATAACCGAAAACCGAACCGTTTTGAATTCGGTTGGAATAACCATACAATGAATTTGGTTCGGTTAACGGATATGATTTAAAAAAAAAAAAACCGAACAAACCGTTAATCGAACCGATAAATACCCCTAGATAGACGCCTATATTTCCAGAATCGTCAAGAGGGGGCAAGAAATGATATTGAAAGAGCATTCAACGTTCTTAAACAGAAGTGACACATCATTCAACACCCTGTAAGAGCTTGGAAGCCAAGTCAGATCTGAAACGCGTTATACGCATGTGTGATACTACACAACATGATAATCGAAGATAACAGTCGAGCCAAATGTGAATTTTATGAAGAAGACGATCCGAATTTGGTGGAGCATGTGGAGATCAGCGACGAGGAAAAACAAGCAAACCGTCGAATGCTTCGAAACGAGGATACACATGCGAACCTCAATGCCGATTTGATTGAACATTTATGGAAAAATCGTGAAGTTTAATCTTAAATTTTAGTTATATTTGTTGTTATGTTTTTTTTTAAATATTTGATACAATTATTAATAATTAGCTTTTTTTTATTAAATTGTAATGTTTATTTATAATTTTATGTAATTTTTTAATTTATGATTAACTATATCTAATTATTTAATTTAAAAAAAAGAAAAGATGACGTGGAGTGGTTGGACCAAGTGGCATTTTCACCACTTTTGGTGGAGTGGGTGGTTGTGGTGGGTGCCTGCCTACGTGGCGCTTACGTGTCGCATATTTGAAGTGGTTGGACCAAGGGGCATACCCCATGGTCTTACTATTATACAATCACACCGGGTAATGTAACTAAAAGTAAAACTAAGATTGGATCAGACATGATTTCATAAGTAGAAAAGTTTTTACAATGCCTCTAAAACTCACTAAATGTATAATTTGATCATGAGCTACATAACATGAGAGTCAAATAGGTTAAATTATTTAAAATTTGGTTAAAGTTTGTATTTTCTAATAAAAAACAAAAAACGAATGAAATATTCTTTAACAGACAATAAACTAGGTTTTAGTAATCAAAATAATTCTTTTAACATCAACGAATCATGAATGTCTTGAGTCATCTTCTCATTAGCAATTCTTATGCTATATACATGTCTCTCATGGACACCATGGTCTCTTGCTTTTCAAGAGAACTCCCCTATTTAGACTATGTATTTCATGAAAAATCCATGTTAAATACCTCGTATAATAATAAAAAAAGTTAAGGGTTACCACTAGGCTATAAACATTTTAGTATCAACTTATCAATAATTTCTCGTACTTTTGGGTTTGATGGACTTTGATCCAAATCTCGTCGACTGTAATTTCTTTTTCCTCTTATTTTTTTTAACTTTTTTATATTAAATTATTTTCTAACTTTTTTGCATTGTGACATGTTTATTAAAAAGAAATGTTGCTTAGTTATTCTCTAGGCATGTCATACAACACATATTGTTCCCTGCTGACTTTACCCATACGGTAACACATCGATTTTGCAACAGTTTTGTTTCTTATATAAAATTTAGAATATTTATGAATGTTTGCGTACGAAATTATGTTCATGTCATTCTATATAAGAAACGAATTTTGCAATCGCGCACTTAACAATGTTAATGTCATCGTGGACCCGTTACAAGTGTACAACACATAACGTTTTTTTTTTTAAACGGCAAATGTTATCTCCTCCTAATCTACTCCAAACTAGTTACACCATTGCATGGGTTAGAACTCATGACCTCTCATTCTAAGAAGCAAAACCTCTACCAAGTAGACTAGTCTCACGTTGGCGTACAACACATAACGTTGCTTCTAACTTTTATTATAAATTTTCAAATAATTTTCATTATTTTTTATTTGTATGAAAGTCAACCATATAGGCATACAGCACCATAGGGTCCATAGTCATCGACTCATCGCATTCAATTTGTAACACGTGGATGTGGAACCGAGGACCAAACTGTAAAACCGTCGTTGTGTTGCCCGTGTATCGCTAGAGGAGCAAAGCCACCGGCGAAAAAGTCACCGGCGAAGCATTGGGTTTCACCGACGGTTACCGGAGCGACCAGTAAGTATGCGATTCACTGCAACCTGCTCAGTTTTCAGGGATATATTATGTTAATCATTTACAATCGGTGAAAATGCAATCTTCCTAATCATCAAGTCTGATCTAGGTTTGAATCTTCATTTCAACGATTGTGTGTCATTTGATTGCGGTTCAGGCATCAATTTATCTTCAACGGGTATTTTCCGACTTATTTCAATTCGGTACATTGTTTAATTTCATTATAAAACATCAAACAGATCGTATGTCATTTGTGGAGAAACCGATGAACTCATAATAAATCACTCATTTGCGAAGCTTTCCATATAGAAATTCGTTTACAGCTGCAAATTTTAGGGTTTAGATGGGATAGTTAGTTTGAACTGTGGCCGTTCTTGTGATTTTTGCTGTTTGACATCAGTCTTATTGTACAAAATTTTGACTGTTAACATGCTGGATGGTTCATAATCAGGTTAAAATTGCTGCAGGTAGGTGTCTTGACACTTAACATGCCTGATTCTGGAGGCCATAAGGCCAAAGGACGGGCTCTCCCTTCATGGATGAGCTCAAGGGGTGCTGATAAGAACTCTGAACATGAGGAACCAGCTAATGAAAAAGATAAACGGCATGCCAGCCAAACCTCAAAATCTACTGAATCAAGCATAGGCACTAATAAGTTTCCCAAAATCATGGTACAAGTTGGTCAATAACTCTATATCGCATTCTTTTTTGTCTTATGGTACATTTAATATCAGTAATTTTAATGCTTGTAGGAAGGGGTTGTATTTGTACTTTCAGGGTTTGTTAACCCTGAACGCAGCACATTACGGTCTCAAGCATTGGAAATGGGGGCTGAATATCAAGGTGATTGGAACACCAATTGCACCTTGCTAGTATGTGCATTTTCTAATACCCCAAAGTTTCGACAAGTTGAGGCTGATAATGGAACAATTGTTTCCAAGGTATAACTTTTATCACATTTTTCATTTAAAAATGTTTGTTCATTGTTGTGATATTGATTTTTGTGCATAAATTTGTTCAGTCTTGCTCAAACTTACAACCAAATGGTTTATTTCAAGGCCAGATACAGTTTCACACTGAACTTTCAATTAGCAGATCCATTGCTTTGTTATGTGCTATTTATTATTTGATATAGGACTTACAGTCTGTTGCAGAATATCTTACAAAGTTGATAATGTTATTTCAGGGTTGGATAGACGAGTGTTACAACCAGAAACAGCTTGTTGCGATTGAACCATTCCTTTTGCATGCTGGTAAACCTTGGAGACGTCAAAGTAGCTCTGGTGGACCTAGCCAAGGTCTCCCTATCTCTCTTTCTGCGGGTGTTCTCTCTCTCTATACACACATGTGTGTGTGTATTTATATGTGCGCGCTCACACACATGCAGTTAGTCATTGATAATTGCACTTGATATCAGCCATCCCAGCATTTCTATCATGTACATGTTCAATTGACATCTGGCACCATAAGTTTCTTCAATGTTAAAGCTTGTGTCTTCATTTATTTTTAATAATTTGTTTAGCAGTTCCCGCCTTCCCGGGTATAAATGTAGTACTAAAACTGTCCTAAGTTAGCATGTGACTAAGACTTGGAAATTTTGTGATTTTTGTCAAAAAAAATTTTGTATTTTTTTTTCTTCATGTCATTGCTAAGGGTTTGCTAAGTGTTAATGTTTTACATTTTCTAACAAGTATATTATTGGAGTCTGATTAAAATTGTGCTTGCAGATCCAAAACAACCTGCATCAAAGAGCTCTTACAAGCCAGCAGACAAGTCCGTGGATTCAAAATCAAGAGCTTCTTCCTCGAGCAAGGTTAATTTTGCTTTTGAATATAGTTATATTGAGCAACATTAGTTGTAATGACATTTTTGTATGTGATATTATCTGAACCAGACAGCCCATAAACCTGCTAAAAGGGAGTTTTTAACATCTGAAGTTAAGAAATGGGCAATAGATGACATGAGAAAAACGATGTCATGGTTGAACAGTCAAGACGAAAAGGTAAGGCTGATTGGTTTTTTGAGTTATGCTAAATAAGAAAACAAAATATGAAAAAAAAAACAATAAAGCTCACTCATATGCATCACTCAGCCTGATTCAAGTGAGATAAAGAAGATAGCAGCTGAAGGGATCTTGACATGTTTGCAGGATGCAATAGATTGTCTCAAAGAGGGACGGGTAAGTAATTTCTTATGTATACTAGTAAATTTATAAAGAAACGCTGCACCTTGTTCAAATTTTTTCCAAAGCACGGTCAGCAAAGATCACTCTTGAAAATTGGTGGAAGAAAGTACCACTTGCACGAAAGCACACATTCTTATATGTTAGAACGTATGAATTTCATACTTCCTCCTCAAATGTTGTCTTTTAAAACATAGTATTTGATTAATGTTTTTTTGATATATAAAGCTGATTTCCAAAAGAAATTAGAGCCTTCTGCAACAAAAAGTGTTTCTGGTCAAACCCAAAGCCTTCTCACTTACCTAAGATTACCCTCCTTGACCCGAACCTGTATTGACCCAAATCCAACCAACCTGACCCATTCGTTTACTGATGAATGAGTTTATTTAGGAGATGCTATTGTTCTACATGTCTTTTCTTTTTCTTTTTAATAAACCGCACACTTTTACAGTTTTATCACCTGTCTCCATTAAGTTCTTCGTTCTATATTTTAAATTGTTATAAATTTATGCCTACAGGGCTTGGGAAAAATACTTGAGGAATGGAGTTTTGTCCCACAGGTAGTTGAAGAGCTGAACAAGCTTGACACATCCGAAGATAATCTGGCTAAAAAAGACATCTACCACCAAGCTATCGCATGCAAAGCCATTTATGAATTTGAGCTTGGAAATTCAGAAGAAGAAAAAACAACAGACAAAAAGAAACGAGCAAAGATCGAAAAAAGTGAAAAATCAGTAAATTATGACAGTGATGATACAATTGAGATGACAGAAGATGAAATACAGGAAGCATTTTATAGAGTTGCCTCCAGCATTCATAAATGAGAACCACTTTGACCATAATTGATTGTTCCAAGTATTTGCCTGATCTTCTCATGGTTTTATGAACAGTCACTTTGTATTGTCTAAACAGAAGAAAGTTGTTAATTTGGCCATTTATGGTTCTTTGTCAAGTGGCTTGATACTTTTGGAGTCTAACAAGTTTCAGTAGCTGCTTGGACTACTATATGCTAAATTTTAGTGGATTAGGTACCTTGAATTCGATTTGAGGCACGTTTTTAGCACAATTTACAGTTCTGCCATAGTGAAAGCACTGATCTTTGTGGATCTCGTTAATATAATAACGTGTTTGGGTTCATATTCTGACACGAAGTTCAGGTTTGGGTTTTTGTTAAATTTTGGGTTTGTGTTATCTACATTATGTATAACCTGTCAAGATGTGATCATCAGAATATCCCCATCATACATCAAAGCCAAACATATGAGCAAACTACATAGCTATACTAAAAACAGCCGACAAGCATTCTGTCCGAATTTCAATATACTTTTGCAGTTTAGGTATCAAATAAATTCGAAAAATTCTAGATTTTTTGTATTGTGCTAAAGTTATACCTTCTATACGGCTATTGTATGACGGTACAAGCCGTACAACACATCTAATACAATAAGTGCACGGGGCGTATAGGTTTGTACATGCATACAAATATATATATGAGGATCGAACTATTAGAGAAATTCAAGAAAGAATACGAGGCGTATAGCTAAGTGAGTTGTACAACACATTTGATACGACCCGGCCGTATAGGTATTTACGAAGATACATACATATGAGCATCAAGCTATGAAAGAAATTCAAGACAGACAAAAGCCGTATAGGCAAGTGAGGGTGCATATATATATATATATATATATATATAGATTGGTGTGAGAATAAAATGGATATTTAAGAACAATTTAACTTATCATAAGACTATGTGTAGTAATGTGGGTAATCAGGGCGTGACTGATGACATGTGACCGTGGTCACAAGAATTAACCAATTTAACGTGACCAAGTTTTATGGTAACATATAGTGTGACTGATGACAAAAGGGTTGTTGAGGACCCAGTCCCCACTCGTTCTCGGTTCAACCCCAGCTGGTCGCCGCCCGTCTCAGTCGTCTCTCGGTTTAACCCCAACCGTCCTCGACGCTTGTCCTCAGTCGCTGCCTCCGTCGCATCCCCAATAGTGGCTAAATCAGGGTGCGATTGAGCGAGGGAAATACCACCGACGACCATCGCGGCGGCAGCGGTTCGGTCGAGCGATGGAAAGATGCAGAGAATGGTGCGGTCGACCATCGAGAGAACGAGGTGCGGTGGTTCAGTCGAGCAACGACAGTGGTGGCTCGTTGATGGCTGATTAGGGCAAGAAAAGAGTATGTATTCTTTATTTAGCGTGATATTGGTGCTGAACTGAATAATTAATAGGTTAATTTATTTCAAACAAAACACGCTGAATACTGAACAGTTAAGAATTACCCTCTTAGTAGTTATATTAAGAGGCTGGCAAACAACCTAAAACGAGTGATAAGAGTGGGTTTGTTGGAGTCTCACCTAGAGCAAATTTGTTCTGGGTGAGCCAGGGGGTTTTCCTAGTTGTAGGTTTTCTTCTGGGCAGGTGGGTCAGGTCATCACGCTCTGTTATTCGGGCGGAAGAGTGATCTATTTGCCAGGGTGATCCGGATGACCGGGCGTTTGCTGTTAAAAAAAAAAGAGTGGGTTTATTGGACTACACACCCCCTAGTGCTAGTAGTAGCAGAAGTCTTTCAACACCAAATAGCTTTCGTCTTCGCCCCTGAGTACCTGCTTCGAACACATCTTGCGACTAGGGTTTATTGGACAGACGCCACCGCTCACCTATTTCATCTGTCATTCTCTCTCTCTATCTACAACCCTAATTGAACCACCGAACCTCTGTGTGTGTGTTTTCTGCGTATACTTCCCGTCTCAATAACCATTTGATTTACAACACCAACAATGGGCGCTTCGCTTCCTCCCAAAGAGGCCAACCTCTTCAAGTTAATAGTCGTAAGTTCTTCAATCCTTATTGATTAATTAGCACATCGATTTGTTGTTTCTTTTAGAGCCCTAGGTTTTGTATAGCGTTTAACTTCTCGCTGAATTTGGATTACTTAAAATTAATTATGAAGGTTTGTTATTGCCGTGCATTAAAGCAATTATGCAGTTTTTACGTGAAGACTCATATGATAGAGAGTCTAGCAACATGCTGGCATTGTTACTGATCATGCAATTTGATATGTGAGACTGACTTTTCAGTGGATTGGAACTTATAGCTAAGTTTAGTTTGATGATTCAGACACTGTAGCAAATTGCGAATACACTATGCGGATTTTTTGTTGTTTCTGTAGCAAATTATATTTATCGACCCTTGTAAGGATGGTTAATTACTTACATCTCATTTGTGGTTAAAATGTGTAATAGCTATTTAAACTGATGCCACATGGTGTGATTAAGCATTGACATTACATTTTAATCAATATACAAGTATGTATACTTCAAAATATTGATTTCTAAATCATCTTGGTTTGGTATATTTGGTCGCTGTCATTATATATGTATATTGAATCAACATCATTGTCTGACTGTTGAGTGGTTTGCTAATGATATGATCACACGTTCTCTTGATTGTATGTTGGCAGAAATCTTACGAGACAAAGCAGTATAAGAAGGGGCTGAGGGCTGCAGATGCTATATTGAAGAAGTTCCCAGATCATGGAGGTATGTTAGGAAGTTATTACCTAATGCAAGTTTAGATTTTTAGCTTTGATGCTTTTCAGCCATCAAAGTAATTAGGAGATGTTACTTGCCTTGAAATTTCAATGACATGTTTAGGGAGGAAAAGTTCATTTAATTTTCTTTATTTTGTATTTTAGGGTCACCATGATCATTTGGTAAGAGTTATTGGAGAAGTAGGATAAAGGCTAGAGATTTTTAGAGTTTTCGAGGATAAAGGTTAGTGTTTTTTAGCTTTAAGTATGACCTTAGTATTAGGGATACCTTAGCTTAAATGTTACGCTTATTTGATTTCTATTTGCTACATGCATTACATTGTTTTTTTGTATGTTGATGCTTTTGCTTGTGTAATTGTGTAAAAAAAAGTAAAGTATATATTTATATATAATAAATCATAATAATAAATAAATAAAAGTATTGAGGCATATATGAGCCGAGAGTCTCTCTAGAAGCAACCTTTTTATTCCATTAAGGTAGGGGTAAGGTTTTCCTTTGTCCCGCTCCCTCATACCCTAATGCTTAGTGAGACCTTACTTGGTTTGTTTGTTTGTTTGTTTATGTAAGTTTTGGATTTTAGTTTTTTTAATAAAGAGTGCATCTCATACGGTCATACGTGATGCGCTCGCAACGCACAATTTAAAACTAATTTCCGAACACTTGTTCTCACAAAATTGAATCATGAATCTATTGGTGGAGTGGTTATGATTCTATTGTCATGTTTAAGTATTTTTGTTTTTGTCTGCCATTTATTAAAATGATTTCTTTTATGATATGTTGGATTATAGAAACTCTTTCGATGAAAGGATTGACACTGAACTGTATGGATCGTAAGCCAGAAGCATACGAGCTAGTACGGTTGGGGTTAAGGGTCAGAAATATTTTCCTTTAATTTCTCGCTAAATATTCCTGTAACTGCATTGTTTGTGTTATAATATGAATTTTGAAATATCTTTTTTTATCGTAGAATGATTTGAAGAGCCATGTTTGTTGGCACGTGTATGGTCTCCTCTATCGTTCAGATAGAGAATATAGGGAGGCAATCAAATGTTATCGGAATGCTCTGCGGATAGATCCAGATAACATCGAAATACTGAGGGACCTATCGCTACTGCAGGTGGATATTCTTACTCTAGCCTTTTGTAACACCATCTCACTAGGGGTGTCGTTCGGGTTGGTTCCTCGGGTTTCGGGTTGTTCGGGTCGGGTTATTCGGGTTTTTGTAATATGAAATTGGAACCGAGAACCGAACCATTTAACTTCGGTTTAATTGGTTCTCGGGTTTCGGTTCTCGGGTTTAATCGGGTTGGGTTAACCGGTTCTCGGGTAATACTTGAAAAACAAAATTCTATTTTTCAAACAAATAAATTTAAAATATGTTTAACCAAAACATATATTTTCTTAAAAATTTCAAATGTTTAACCATAACATAACTAAAACGTATTTAACTAAAACATACATTTCTTCAATAGTATCAAAACATATAGAGGATTTGAAAATAAAAAAATGTTACCGCCCCTTAGAACCCTAGTTCGGGTTATTCGGGTTTACCCGAACAAACCTCGTGGGTACCCAAGGACCGAACCATTCTAATTTTTCGGGTTCGGGTAATAGGCTTTTTCGGGTTGGGTATTTTCGGGTTCGGGTACGGGTTTTTCGGGTTGGTTCTTCGGGTTCGGGTAAAAAACACACCCCTACATCTCACCACTTATTCTTCTTTTTGTATGGAGTGATTATGAGTCTACTTGCTGATATGGAGATTATTGGGTGAACATCTTAGAAAATGACCAAAATGGGTCTGTAGCATTGCATTTACACCATTGATACTGCGATTTGTTTTTTAAGTTGATTTTTTTTGTACCTGTTTAGTACATAGCAGTTTTTGGCATTATTGCTACTTCATCAATGGTTTTGGTTAGCATTACCTTTTGCGCTTGTCTTTTGATGTGCTGCTTAGCGTTAGTGTACTACCTTTTTTTTTAAGTGTCAAGTATTTTGTAGAGATTAAATGATTATAATTTTATCTTTGGATGTTATAGTTGCATTAATTATTAATTTTTGGATGTGTACTCTTTTTTAATCTTATTCTCCACTTGTAGGCACAAATGCGGGACTTGGCTGGTTTTGTTGAAACTAGACAACAGCTGCTGACATTGAAACCAAGTCATCGAATGAATTGGATTGGTTTTGCAGTTTCTCAGCATTTGAACTCAAAGTAAGTTGTGATAATGTGATATTTTGTTGTATACCTGAACTTTCTTTTATCTTTTATACCATTTTAAGTATTAGTTTTTTTAGGTTCCATTTATTCATACCGTTGTCATCCATTTCAAGTTTTCCATCTTGTGGCTCACATAATCATTAGGATTTATTTCATTTTTGCTCTATTAAAAGTTTAAAAATTTTAATTTACCCCTCCAATATTGATAATGTGATATCTACCTTTATATTAGACTAAAGTGCTCATACTTCCTTTCAAAAGACTAAAAGTATCATATTTATGTGTTTCATAGCAAGGAAGCTAAAGGATTTTACTGGGCATGGATGTTGTTGTTGTTGTATAGCAAGGAAGCTAAAATTTATTACTTATACAACATGATTAACTGAATTGGAAAACAACGCTATTACTGCGAATCATCTCAGTGCATAATATTTGTTTTGTTTTGTATGTGAAATAAGATTGTTATAACTTGCAAGTAATTGATTTTATTTTAGACTATGGAGTGAGTAAATATAACAAGTTTAGTGTCTTCAACAGGAACTATAATTTTATGAAATTCCGACTAGTAAACACTAAACATGAAATTTTATATTTTAGATGGTTATATATAATATATTAACTTGCGCTCTTTATTATTACTGCATCAAATGAATAGGACCTACAATCACAATTTTAATTTTTCGTCAGAATTATGTGCATGACATTCAAATTTTATGGTTTCTTATTGACTCATCATGTTTGTTTTTGCTAGTATATCCAAAGCCATTGACATTCTAGAAGCATATGAAGGGACTCTTGAAAAAGATTATCCTCCAGATAATGAACGGTGTGAGCATGGTGAAATGCTGTTATACAAGGTAATATTTATAAGCTAACACCATTATAACTTAACTTGCATATAAATAGGTTATGAGTATTGCTGATACTAAAATACATGTTAAAATAATTGGTGATGCATCTTTGAGCAATAGTGTAGTTAAGTGTGGACTATATTTATATGCACACTGCATCTTTTGTTTTTGCATGTTTTCTCCTCCAGATATCCTTATTAGAGGAATGTGGATTGCTTGAGAAGGCTCTTCTGGAGTTACACAAGAAAGAATTAAAAATAGTATGTTCACCACTTCAAAATTTTCTTTTGAATTGTATAAATGAAAAAAAATTGGTCTAATGCAAATTTATCATAGGTTGATAAATTATCATACAAGGAAGTGGAGGCTTCTCTTCTTGTAAAACTCAATCGACTTCAAGAAGGTGAAAAGTTATATAGAGTTCTGTTATCAATGAATCCTGACAACTACAGGTAGAAATTTTTTTCTTTATATGTAGTATCAGGGTTTGGAGCCTAACTGCTGGGAATGATATTAACTCGACTCTTTTTTTGTTAGATACTATGAAGAATTGCAAAAATGTGTTGGACTATATTCAAAAAATGGTCAATATTCCTCTGATGAAATTGACCAGTTGGACTCGTTGTACAAATCACTTGAGCAGCAATACACCTGGTCTTCTGCTGTTAAGGTGATATACAGTGCCAAATTCTTAATTTTTTCTTATTATTGTATCTCTTTCCAATATCTAAAGAATGATATTTGTTTTCAGAGAATCCTGTTAGATTTTCTGGAGGATGTAAAGTTTCGGGATGCAGCAGATAACTATATTAGGCCACTTCTAACGAAGGTACTTGTATATCAGTTTTCTTTTTTGACGTTTTCACGAAGGTACTTGTATATCAGTTTTCTTTTTTGACGTTTTTCCTTTTTTATAATTACAGCTTATATTTTTACTAATGAAAAATGTAGGGGGTCCCTTCACTTTTCTCTGATCTTTATCCTCTATATGATCATCCTGGCAAGGTTTGTTCAAGCTACCTTCTAGAAATTCTAGAAACTTCTGCTTCATGATTATTCTTACTAGTATGGTAAGTCCTACTCTTTTTTTTCAGGCTGACATTCTTGAAAAGTTACTCCTTGATTTGGAGGAATCTATTAAAACCACTGGTGGATATCCTGGAAAGTAATTATGGTTTATGTATAATGTAATAATAACAAACTGATTTTGTACATTTTGAATGCTGCTGAATTATTGTAATCGGGTTTAATATGTAGGTCAGATAAAGAGCCCCCCTCAACACTCATGTGGATCTTGTTTTATTTGGCTCAAGTTTGTCCTCACTTCATGAATGGTTCTGATTTTTGTACATGTTTTTACTCATTTTCATAAAGTTTTGCTTGTGTAGCATTATGACAGACGGGGCCTGTATGATGTTGCTCTTGCTAAAATCGATGAGGCTATGCAACACACTCCGACCGTCATTGATTTATACTCTGTTAAGGTTTGTTTTTGCTATTCTTCTTTTTTCATTTTGTTCATAGTTTGTTTGAAAATTAATTTACAAGGCTTATAATTTCTGGAATTCTTTATCTTAGTGAATTCCAATAATTGATGATGGAGTTTTGTTTGTTCACAGAGCAAAATATTAAAACATGGTGGGGACTTTGCCGCCGCCGCCGAGCTGGCAGATGAAGCTAGGTGCATGGATCTTGCTGATCGATATGTAAATAGCCAATGTGTTAAAAGAATGTTGCAAGCTGATCAGGTTGATAGCAACAAATGATAGTCGTCTTTAACTTGATATATTTGTTTTACTAATTTTGCCGTCTTTTATAGGTTCCACTTGCAGAAAAGACAGCTGGATTGTTCACAAAAGATGGAGATCAGCACAATAATCTTCATGACATGCAATGCATGTGGTTGGTGTTTGTTACAAACGTAACACTTATGCATAAACCTTCTTTTTTATTTTTAAAATATCTTCATTTATAGGTATGAACTTGCTTGCGGAGAAAGTTACTTCCGGCAGGGTGACCTTGGACGTGCTTTAAAGAAATTCTTAGCTGTAGAGAAACACTATGCTGACATCACAGAAGATCAGTTTGACTTTCATTCTTATTGTTTAAGAAAAATGACCCTACGTTCTTATGTTGAAATGTTAAGGTTTCAAGATCGGCTTCATGCACATGATTACTTTAGGAAAGCAGCAGTTGGAGCTATAAGGTATGATTAAAGACATTCTTTTCCATTCAATATTTTTTCACTGTTTTTTTTAATTTTCCTTTTATATTATGCTTTTCTTGTTATTAACTACCAATACAGATGTTACATTAAGCTACATAATTCTCCTTCAAAGTCATCAACTGGAGAAGAAGACGAACTTGCAAAATTACCTGCTTCTCAAAAGAAGAAATTGAGACAAAAACAGAGGAAGGCCGAAGCACGAGCTAAAAAAGTATTAAGCCTCTTTTCATTTATGGGTTACATTGCTTTCGCATCTTAGTAATCTTTCTTTTCTCTTTTTCATGTTTCTTTTTAGGAGGCAGAAGTGAAAAGTGAGGAAACAAATGTTGGTGGTGTTTCTAAATCTGGGAAACAACAGATTAAACCGGTTGATCCAGATCCACATGGAGAGAAGCTATTACAGGTGCTCCTTTCTGATGCAATCATTTTAATATTTTAATTTACTTTTTACTTTTTATTTTTACTTTGTGTACCCTTTTTGCAGTTAATAAAAATTGTTACTTGTAAATATTGCATGACTTTTGTATATTTTTTATGTTAGACTGAAGATCCTTTAATGGAAACTGGAAAGTATCTGAAGTTACTGCAGAAACATTCATCCGACTTCTTGGAGACACATTTGCTATCCTTTGAAGTAAATATGGGAAAGAAAAAGATTCTACTAGCATTGCAGGTATTTTGTTTCTTATCATTATGCTTTCTTGAATGTTCCAATGACGAACAGTTGGTTTTGGTGATAATTTTGTGTGTACTCATTCCTTTTTAAATAAAATAAAATCAGTACTTATAATAGTCTGTTTCACTGATTACATAATAGGAAATTTACTTATTACTGTGAACCATATTAATTCATAATGCTCTCTTTTTTTATTCAATACAATAAGTACCTACTTATATTATATTATTATGAAATCAATATATATGCTAGTTTTTAGTTTTTTGGTATAGTAAATATGATGCTATAAGATTATCAACTTATATGATATTTACCTAACTGTACTTCTAGTCTTCTAGTTAATGCATAATTTAATAAAAGAATTTCTTTTACAAAAATAAAAAATTAAACAAAGTGATAAATAGTCTTTCAATGAAAATACATTGAACATATTTTTTTAATTTACTTCTGGAAGATTCTTTCAGTATATCTTAGAGGTGAGTTATTATTAAAAGTTAATCTATTTTAATTGACTTGGATGATAAGGTGACTGCTTCTTTCTTTGATCAGGCTCTGAAGCATCTACAAAGATTGGATCCTGGAAACCCAGATGCTCATAGATGTTTGGTATGCACTTTCTTTTATCGTTTGTAGTTAGTAAGCAGATTAAGTTGAAACTTTTAATATGCATCATGTGATTGTCGCTAATTTTATTTTCAAAGCATGCTGTATACTTGTCTTTTCTTGATAAGAAAGCAGCTTGGCCTTCTTTGTTCAAGATCAATGTTATTTTATTTAATCTGTAGTTTATTTTTTTTTTACAGTTAAGATTCTTTCATGAAGTCGCATCAATGCCAGCTCCTGTCACTGATGTTGAGAAACTTATCTCAGGCGTCTTAGAAGCAGAGCGGCCAACTTTCAGGTTATTTTCGACGTGTTTATAGAAGTTTATGAAAATTATGTTAAAGATTATAATATATGGAAATTAAGCAGCCTCTCTACCACATTGTGGTAGGGGTATGGTATGTATTCATCTCTCACCCCAGACCCCACAAAGTGGTACTACACTGGGTACGTGTTGTTGTTGTTGATTATAATATATGAAAATTATTTTATAACCTGTAAAGGGATATGATGATATTAAAATTCTATGCCATGTTAATTTGTTCAATTTTTTTTCAAGACTGCTTCATGGTTGAAAAAACCTGGTTCAATTAGTTTTTCCAAAACATTTAAGCTAGAATTTAGATTTTAGCCGAAAATTGCCTTAGTTTAGATGCTTTAAACATTAAATTTTCATATAATTTTGAGTTTGAATAACATGCTGGCTTGTCTTTTGTTAATTATTGTTGATCAAGCGTGCTTTTTCTTTTTAGTCAATTGCATGGTAAATCTCTGATGGAAGCAAATTTTATTTTCCTCGAGCAACATAAAGGTAACCTTTTATTTTATTTTATATATTATAGTACTGGTTTGATAACATGTGTCCACATATATGATCTTTATTCTATCTTTAAGATGATGCCTTGGTGGTAATGCAGATTCCTTGTTGCACAGAGCAGCTGTAGCTGAGTTGATTTATTGCATAGAACAAAACAAGGATGATGCAGTTAAATTGATAGAAGAATCACCCAATAGCCCTGTGTCTAGGTAAGTGTGTGTGTTGCTTTGATTATATGTATAGGGGTAGGATCAAATAAAAAGTGTATTTTGCCTAAGAAGGCTAAAAAGAATTTTAAAACCTTCAAAACCGACCCAAACGAACTCCGATTGAGCTCATTTTGATGGCATTGGAACTGTATCATCAAACTCTATAATATTAGCTTTTAAGTTTTAGATTTAACGTTTAGCTATAAAGTTTAGGTTTTATGGCTTGATTTTTAACTTTTAGGTTTTATCTTTAGGCTTTATTGTTTGAGTTTAAAGTTTAGGTTTTAGTATTATGGTTTATGGTTTGGGTTTTAACGTTATGGGTTTAAGGTTCGACAAGACGGTTCCAATGACGCAAAAATGAGTTAGTTCGGAGTTTGTTTGAGTTGGTTTTCAAAATTTTAAAATTCCTTCCTAGCCTTCTTAGGTAAAATAGACTTTTTAGGGGAACCTTCACCTACACACACACACACACATATATATATATATATATATTTGTTTGAACATATTTTATCATTGTGTGTTTCAAACTTTCAATTCAATTTGATTCTTTCAATTAATTGAAGAGAATGTCTAGCCTCTTGAACAAAATTTTATTATTTACTTAAATGGATGCTTTGTTTTTAAATCAGTAACGGATCAGTTAGTGAATGGAAGCTGAAAGATTGTGTTGCAGTTCACAAACTATTGGGGGCTGTTTTTGATGATAATGATGCTGCCACAAGTAGGTTTTGCCATTTTTTTCAATATATATATATTTTTTATGATAATGGATTGTATTTTAGTTCATGTTAGAGTTGGGAAGACAGGTGGACTAGGAAGGTTGGGTAATGAGTTAAACTGGGCTCTAGTTGAAATATTTAATTCTCGGATCCATCTGGCTGTTTATTTGACCACCACAAAAAGTTACTAATTTTTACGGTGATTATTAATGTGTTGATTGTGTTTGAGATAAATATTATTATGACTATTGTAATATAAATCTTCGAATAAAAGAAATTAGGAGTTGTATGAAATAAAAAAAAGACTTGGGTGATTTTTCGCCCATTTTATCTGTTCCCCTTTTAGCAACTATTTTTATATGACCTGTTCTCCTTTGATTTTGCCTGTTTGAGATAACCACAACCCGATTTAATATCTAGAAAATAAGAAAAAAAAGTGAACTTTTAGTGCACTTACCTAACAATTATTGGATGATACGGTTAATTTAGAAACTTAGGTTAAATATGTAATATAATGTAATCTGTCTCACTGTATGTATGGTATTACGCTTTTCAGTATTAATATTGTGTAGAGCTGGCAAAACGGGTACTTGGTAAAACACGATTAGACCTGTTTAACAATAAAAATGTACAATTTCAATTTATACTTTTAAAATAATAAAAATTAGGAGGTTAATCATTTCACTTTTTTCCTACATAAAAAATAGAACTGTCTCCCTTAAATCACCAAATCAGGTGTTAATTGTTAAATAAGTCATTTTCATGTTTTATATTTGCAATAATCGCGTTGTTTTTAACCTGTTAAACACAATAAGACTTGTTCTGCCAGTCCTAATATTGTGCTAAATTATTTTATTATTAATAGTTTAATATCATGCAGGATGGAAAACCCGGTGTGCAGAATACTTTCCATACTCTACCTACTTTGAAGGCCGACACTGCTCTACTCATGCTACCAACAAAGAAACACACCCTGAAAATGGTTCAGTTGAGTTGCTTACATCATCAAATCAAAGGCAAAGATAGAAAATACCATGGGATTGAAAAATCTAGCAATCTGGATAAACACAAGAATGCAAATTGTTCATGGTCATAACTTGAACCTGGCAAACTTCTATAGACTGAATCGGAACTCCGGAAGGAACATAACCATTTTTTGGTTTGGTACAATGATAAAATAACACAACAGCCTACCTAGGTAATCCAAAAGGGAGACAAAAAAACCTTAGTATTTGTGCTCTTAGATGATTTGTTTTTAAAACGTGTATACTGTTAGTCTGTGTTCTCAAAATGTCTTTGCTTTAGTGTTTGATTTTAGAGTTTTTTTTTATATATTTATTTCGATAGACGAAGAGTGAGTCCAGAAGACCTCAGAAGTATGTTGTACTTTTTTCCTGATTTTTTTTTCCTGATTTATTATGTACAAATGCTATAAAAATTTTGGCATGGAGTCTTTTTACTGCTATGACAATTTGAGAAGACCCCAATTTTTTTAATTTCTTTTTATTTTTAGATCTGTCTGGTGCAAGTTAATGATTCAGCATTAATTATTTTGTGTGGGGATGCAGTATACAATGTTTGGAGTGTGGAGGTCACATGGGGGTGGTGGAGGTCACATGGGGTGGAAGGTTGTATCATGTTGGGACCAACGGTTTTGAAAATCATTAGTTATCAAATTAATGGATCTAAATATTCGTTAGTATAACTAATTTGATATTCGTGAGTATTGTTGGTTTGATTTCTGTTGGTTATATTCAGTTTGCTCAAAGCCTACCGGTCTGTTTGTGTCTGGTCCTTGCATGTGGCTTTGACTTGATCTAGGCCATAAACGGGCTATGTCCAAGTTAGATTGCTCAGGTTAGATCCAGAAAGAACATTCATATTTCAATCGTTTTTTAGGTTTGGGGAAAAAAAGTTCAAGAACCGGACCTAACTATCATACCTAGTACGTAGAATCAGAATTGATCATACCCAAATTGACGCGTGCATGCGGTTCTAATTTCTTAGAGTAATTATGGCTACAATTGCAACCAATTTAAATTTTAACCGGTCAAAGCATGGCATAACCTCATGTCCATCAGTTCTTAATTTTGTTGACCAAAACCAAAACAGATTTCTAGCCATAATTGGCTTGTAATAAAACCTAGTTTGGCCCCATCTACAAAACTTTCAGGGTGAAGCTTGATCAAGTTTTGATGAACGTCTAATGTAGATTTAAACTTGCTCAAAGTTCCTTTTGATACAAGCGCTCAGTTCCCAAGTTTATTAAAGAAGAGAAGAGAATAGAAAAGAATGGAAAAGAAATGGTAGGGAACAATAGGAAAAGAAAAAAATGTAGTTCTTTCCTTCCATTTCTTTTCAAATTGGAAGGAAAGAAAAACTAAGTAATTTTTCCTACTTTTCCTTCCGCTTCTCTTCCTTTCCATCCTTAAATGAAACTCGGTAACACGACATGTGTTATTTTCATTTCTTTTCCCTCGTTAAATGAAACTCAAGAACACAAACTTTTTCTCATTTCTTTCAATTTCCTTTCTTTTCTCTCCTTTAATAAACTTAGGAACATAGCGCAAGTGAGTCAAACGTCTTGACTTGTTGGCACACCTTGTTCATTATTTGTTTGTTTTATGTTTGCAACTTTTGCATCAAAGCTTAAACCATCTCCAATGGGCAGCCAGAAACACATCCTTGGGATAACAAGCCCTTGGAAAGGGCATGGGTTGGAGCACGTTGCCACTTGTCAGAGAAGGCCCCAATCATAAACTACATAAAATCTCAAATATGCAACTTTCATTTGGATATAAATAATATTATCAAATACGTATCCATTAAGAAAATTCAAATAATATCATTAAATAACACAAAAAAAATAAAAAATAGCAAATAGCACAACTAATGATAGATCTGAGAGGGGTGGGGGTGAAATGATATCATTAAATCTGTGTTTCAAATGAGATTAATATTTCTTTTTTCGGTATATATACTCGTACATGAATTAATACCGAACCCTATTACTCTTCAAAAATTTTTGGAGTATTCCGGTCATAATAGGAACAAACTTTAAAAGAACTGATATTCAAAAAAAAATTAATATTATTTTATTACTTAAAATATTAAATTACTCAAAATTTTAATCATATTTTTATATTAAAAACCATCATGTATTGTCTATATTTTTATTTGCGATTATTTATTATATTTTTTATTTAAATCGTTTAATACTTGATTAAATTTTTCAGAACGGCCAACTAATCTACTGTCGGGTATTCTGTACGTGGCCCCCAGTGACTAAAGGATGCCCGAGCTTGCCACTAGTCCAGACGGACGGAGCCCCTAGCCCACCAACCACCAATTCCCGGAGAAAATCCGACCCAAGCACCCGCCCAAAGACACGATGGTGAAAGGCCGGTAAAACCGGGTGAGATCAAGAATCGAACTCAGACCTCACTTTCCTATCACTTCCCCAATAGTTATTAACTAGGTTTGTTTCCCGCGCGTTGCGGTGGGATATCACAGTACATTTTTTAGAACGGGTATTGTATATCATTTGCTAAAACATAAGTTAAATAACAAAATCAAATCTCTCATCACAATCTCTATACAATTTTTTCATGAAAACACAAAAAGCATACAAAATTCTTACAAATATGTTACAAAAATAATAGAAAAAATTACTTACTAAATCATTCTCATCGGCAACCAATCGTTTGAATTAAAACAAAAACTCAAATCTCTAAGCAAATTTCTCAAATCTTTCAAATTTAATACTCTCATCTCTGTTACTACTTTTCAAAATTAAAAAAATTCTGGCGGTCCAAATCTATAATTCCACGTGGGAATCCATTCCCACTGTCACTGGGTGCGTCTTGTTATATTGGAATATTATCTTCTAACAACTCTTACTTATAACAACTGATTTATCTTTAATTCAACGTGGGAATCCATTCCCACATTTATTATAAAATTAATGTAAAACCGAATAACTTTTAACATCAATATCTTAATAATCTTAGCTCCGTTTTGGACCTCGTTTAGTTCATTATGATCCTCACATATAATAGAACTTAAACGTAATCTACAAAAACCGAATTTGTAACATATGCGAAGTCCAAAATTAATAATAAATTATATTTATCATTAAAATTCTAACAGAACACGGTAGAAACCACACGTGGCGGCCAACAAATTCACCCAAGTTATAGAGCTGCAAACCTGTGTATTAATTAAAAACTAATAGAAAGGATTGGAAAAAGACATAAAATATAACAAACCTTATGGGCAAAAATCGGAAGCCTCAAGACTCTCATATTCCCGTCCATGTGTTTTAATATAATAGAAGATAATACTTGATTTAATAACCTGGAAATAAATTAACATATACGAAAAATCAAAAATTTTTTTTGAACGGCTTGATACAACGACACCCAAGACGGGATTTCAACCGTCCCCTCAGATTTGACGCTCTGGGGCGTATGCCCGAGCCCACCTCAGGAGGAACCCCACAACTGGGTAAACCCCCTGATATTGCTTCAGCAAATATGCCTCAGCCCGGATTCGAACCCAAGACCTCCCATACAGATATTTACGTGAATTATAACGCCCAACAAGATATCCACGCCACGTGCCACGTGGAATTCATTTTATCCATACACTAAATATCTGTATTCATGATACGTGTATGCACACGTGTTTCAGATACAATCCACACAAAGGCATACACAATACCTAGGGCCCACTTAAATACTTAATCAACTACAGTCCGGCTGACCAAAAGTGGGGACAGTATATTTGAGGCCCAAAATTTTGTTAGGGTCACACGAAACATAAACTCGGTTTTAGTGCATTAGTGCATTACATATCTTTGTAGGCCCAATCAGCGGCCCTTGGCCCACTAAAATGTGTCCATGACTCCATGTTCATGTTAAATTATACATGATGAAAATAATTTATAGGTTAGAAGATGTGACAATACGATTCAGTAGATTTCACGGGTTACGTGTGAGGAAGATATTTAAAAATAGGGAGAATTACATATTTACTCTTCTTAACTTGAAAAAATTACATATTTTTTCAAAATACAAATTTTCAATGCATAATATACAATACTTAAAACATGTTTTTGAGAAATATCTAATTTTACAAGTTAAAAGGGAAGAAATATGTAAAAGCCCTTAAAAATAAGTATACCGTAATATTTTATACGGATTAGTTAAGGCTTAAACAAAAAAATATATATTCACGGAATATGATGGGACGAACAATTTTGAGTAGAGGTCCGCAAACCTTCATTTTTTTTAAAGTTGTACTTGTAACATTTATTACATATTTACTCAATCGTTAAAATTTATTACATATATTTTTTTTTAAAAAGAGAAATATGTAATTAACTAGTTTAATTGGAAGGGAAATATTTTATAGAAATTGAAAATATGTAATTGATTTTTTTTTACTTGGGTATATATATAATAAATGATATTAGTAAGTTAAAATATGTAAATGCTTCTTTTTTTCTACCACATAGGTTCGGTTATCAAAACGGTTTGTGTTGGATCACCAAACATCTAAATTGGTTCACCTTAAAACATTTTTGAGATGAAAACGAGCTTTTAGGAGGAGTAATATGGTTTTTAAATAGGTTGAATAAGGTTTAAAACATGCTGTATTGTGTATAATGATATTAAAAAAATATTTTAATTAATATTAATAAGTTTTTACGGGTTTGCACTCTAAGAGGGGTTACAAAGTATAAAATACGTACACGTGTGTATATATACACCTATACATACCTACACATGCATATGCATCTAATTAGGATCAATTTAAAACTTATAAAAACTCAAAATTACAACTTTTATGAGCAACATGACTTTTTATGTTTAATAAATTAAAGAAGATGATGAAAAAACAATATTTCCTTTATTAAATTCAAACAAAAATAATAATCAAATTTTGTTTATGTGTACACTGTACACATATTTAGATTATATTATGTATTAAAAAACATGTTTAGGTAAATAATGAAAATTTTTAAATATGTCAAAAAGTTACTTGAATGGTTTTTATGTTCATATATAAAAGCAATTGCATATAAAAGTATAAATTATAAAGGATGTGTGGTTGGTAGGAGTTATTGCAACTCAAATATTTTTGAGTTTTAACATGAACACGCAAGGGGCATGTACCCTACGAAGTCATTTTTGTGTACAAATTATATGAAAAGTGTGTAAGATTATCACATATAATTTATTTACGTGTTAATTTACAGCAGATTTCTCATGCAAAAACTACTTATGCATGTATGTGTGTGCGTGCATGCATGTATGTATAGTTTATAATAATCTCATAACTGAGATTATGTTGAAGGTCGTATAAGACGTATATGAACACTTAAGAAATAGATGGAACTGAAAAACAACGTTTTTTTCTCATATATTGTTGCTACTACTATTCATATTAAATTTATCACTTATAATATATATGTGCGTGAGCGCGCGTGTGTGCATATAATGAATGTCAATATTTACATTTAAAAGGAATTATACATATCATATATTTTATAATAAAACTTTAAAAATATTAAAATTGCGTGTATGTTGGTCAATTTATATAAAAACTATATAAAGTTTATAGCAGTTAACTTATAATTCTCAACGTATATATGATTTTATAAAGAATTTATCTATACATGCATATAAATTATACACACATAGGACTGCAAATAGACCGAACTGAATCGAATGGATCTTTTGTCATGTTTGTTCCTTAAACATTAAATTTGTTAACAAAGGCTTATGAATAAATAACCGGACACAGATTCTTGTTCGTTTTCATTAGTTATAAATTAAACTTATTTATGAACAGTTATCAACGTAAACAGACATATATTATTCATAAAGAAAAATTAATTTTCTTAGTCTCATATATTAAACATAATCGCCTTAAAATTTTTAATAATCATAAACATAATTATTAGAAAAACAAATCATAAGTTAGATTGTTAAATGATAAGTAGAATTATAATTATCTCAATACAAAACACATGTTTGATATAATAATCATGATATAAAACAGATTTAATAAATACACGTAAAAAGACACAAATAAATGAATGTGATTTATATTTAGCTTTCTTCATTTAAATAAAAGAACAAAATTCTATTTTTCTGTTCCTTTAATTTATGAAACGAACAAATATAATTGGATTTTTTATTGTACAAAATTAGTTTTTTTTGAATGTTTCATTTACATCCCTCCAAACTTATATATGTATGTATGTATGTGTGTGTATATATATGTATCTATATTAGATAGGACATATAGGATAAGATACAATGAACCAGTACCTGATGTAGAGGTTCAAGAGAATATCGAGAATTGTACTGAATGAATGAATCAAGACTACAGGAGCCCATAATCCATGTTCGCCACCCTGTGCATGCATTTAGTTTAAAAATGGTCAAATACATTAATCACTTCAATTATATAATTAATACTTAATTATACGTTAGTGTTAATTAAATGGTGATTTAATACTTAATTAAAAATTAATAATTGAAGCATGAAGGTTTCTGGTTGATTAAATTTTTAATATATCATACCCAGTTTTTTTTAATATTAAGTTTTTTAATTCGACACGATTCTAGTTACTAACCGTTTAGATCAGTGAATACATCTTGGTCTTTGGTGAAATCATGGTGCAACATTGATGTCATAAAGGGAGATACGGTAGAAGAAAAACTAAAATTCAAAGACTATATATGCGCAAGGATCAATTGTGTATAAGAAGATCAATTGTGTATAAGAAGATGGGTTTGAGCATAATTTTGGTAACATTATGGTGTATATGGAAGGCTAGAAATGATCGGGTTTTTAACAAAAACATAAAAAAACCGGGAGCTATTTTGGAAGAAGTAAAAGCTACCTCCTTTGTATGGATAAAAAATCGGGCGAACCTTGCAAATTTGGAATGGAAAAAATGGTGTATTTTTGATGTTGATCTAAGGTGAATGTATTTTCACTCTTAGCATCTTGCTAGAGTGTGTATTAAATAATTATAATAATAATAAAATTTTGCTGTTCAAAAAAAAATGTAATATTATACCCAATTAAATCTATAACCTAGATTTTTACAAATTATAATTAAACGTACGTATATGTTAAAAATTAATTTTAAAAATCCGTACTTTCTAATATGATAAATGCATATGGGAGATTTATTGGATCAAAATCTCTCTAATTAATTTTCTTCCTGAAAGATTTTAATATATAGCTAGATTACATTTTGCAATCTCAAACATTATAATATATAAAGAAAGGTTCATATATGAATTTTTTTTTTTGAAAAAAAATATAGTAATTTGAGATGTGATGTTATAACATCTTTCATTGATTTTTTTCAAAGTTTTTTTTTAAACTTTTCATATCTTGTCATCCTGCATTATTTTTAAAAAACCAACTATACCATAAAATCAAACATGTTTTATCTTTAATATAAGTATAATATTATTTATTTGCATTTGTGTTATATTTTTAAAAATGCACTAGATTTTATGAAAATTATACTATATTTTTAGTATAATACAATATATAAGAACAAAAGATACAAAAAATTCATCAAAAAAATGTTTATAGAATACGGTAAATAAAAATACAATATAACACTATACTCAAATTAAAGAGAAAAACACTTGAATTTATGATGCGATTATTTTTGAAAAATACAATTGTATGAAACAACTATCAACATTTAAAAAATAGGAAAAAAAAGTCAAAAAAATATCCTTTTCTATTATTTCATTCTTGCATTTATTTAATACTCCAATCTCAATCACTAATTAAAAATAAGAAGGTTAAGATCTCTTTCTACTCGTTAATAATTTTTTTAAGTATTCAAGCCCTATAAAAATGTTTTTTTAGAAGTATACAAGAAAGATAGATAAAAATATTATCCTTCTTTTAATTATATTCGATTGATTATACGACCAAGCTATCTTCTAGCTTCTTCATATTAACGATCGATTTTACTAGTAATTTGTTTCTATCACTAATTTTACAATCATTATTTTTGATATTAATCCTGTTGTCCACTGTGTGTTTAATGAAAAATAAATAAACAAGTTTTAAGGAAAATTTAAAAATTACAAAACATTTATTAATATAAAATAAGATTAAAATTGCATACAAGTTAATAGTTTAAGTAATAAAATAATTAAATAGTTTTTTAACATTTGTTTTTTTAAGCATTTTGTTTTAAAGTTTTGTTTTTGAAAAAAGTTATATTTTTATTAAAACATATATCAGTATCCGTGTGTTACACTACTTGAATAAAAATATTATTAAATAATTAGTAAAAAGACTTTTGAATTATAAAACACTATTTTCAAGGTTCATGTCTTGATGCTTCTCTTTAGGCTCCTTTCAATGCGTATTTGTGGAGGATGCATTTGGCCAACGTGGACAATGCATTTTAGAAGGATGCACTGGAGTGTGCTGACTAGGCAACTGCAGTTCAATTAGTGCACTTGGAGTTAATGTGGGCCCCATTTTCCAATATCATCATAAATATATATAGATATATATAGGGTAAGGTTCCCCTAAAAAGTCTATTTTGCCTAAGAAGGCTAAGAAGGATTTTAAAAACTCGAAAACCGACTCAAACAAACCCCGCTTGAATTCATTTTTGCATCATTGGAACCGGCTTGTCGAACCCTAAAACCCAAACCTTAAATCATAAACAATAAACCCTAATACTAAATCAAAACTTTAAAAACAAATCTTTAACATAAAGATACAACTTAAAAGCTAAAAACCAAACCCTAAAACCTAAAATCTAAATCTAGTTGTTAAAACGAAAACTTAAAATCTAATATTGTGGGGTTCGATGAGACGGTTCTAATGCCATTGAAATGAGTTCAATCGGAGTTCGTTTGGGTCGGTTTTGGAGATTTTAAAAATCATTCTTAGCCTTCTTAGGCAAAATATACTTTTTATTTGATCTTTCCCCGATATATATATATATATATATATATATATAGTATAAGGTTTGGCTAGAAAGTCTAGAAACCATGAGAAGTGTGAGAAGTGATCTCAACCATTAGATCAATTTGTTTTGTGGTTGATATTAATCTGGTGGTATTTTCGTAATTAATTATAAGTTAAAACCATCAGTAGGGGTAGAATGTGAAGATCTAGCAAAAAATCTGCACATGCAAGTCACATGCATTTTCCTCCATCTTTTTTAAACGTTCATAAATTTTTTATACGTTATTATTTTTTTAAAAAAGTTACACCATAAAATCAAGCATTTCTTTATCTTTATAACGAGTATAATATTAATTGTTTAAAAAAATTAACAAAACTAGATGTTCATAAAACTTGCATTTTTATGGCGTTTTTGAAACATACTAGCAGAACATAAAACACCACAGGACATTTTATGGCGTTTTTGATATGTTTTAAAAAACTGGTTTTTTATGGTGTTTTTTCGCAGGTTAATGAAACTTAGCGTTTAAGGTGTTTTTTTGAATGCTCATAAAACACTTTGATGTTTTTCACTAAATAAACAAAAATGTTAACAAATGTTTTATAGTGTTTATTTTACGTCACTTCTAAATTTTTCTCAGATAACAATATTTTATAGTGTTTTTATCTTGGAAATACACATGGTGTTTTCATTCAGCAAATGTACATGTTGTTGAATACATACATTCGTTTTATTTTGTAAAACAACGTGGTGTTTTGCGAATTTTGGTGTTTTATTGTAGGTGCATGAAAACTAAGCATTTTATGGTTGTTTTGATGTTCATAAAATTACTTGTTTTATAGTGTTTTTTAATGAATAACAAAAAGAAAAATGATGCTTTATGGTGTTTTTCTATATGTTTTTTCTTAAGTTCACAATTTTCTTCGAATAACAATGTTTTATGGTGTTTTATCTTTAAAATACATGTTGTATTTTTATTCAGCAAATACACATAGAAAACACCATAAAATGTCCCTATGTAAAATTATGTAGTTTAAAAACACCAAATGCAAAATTAAGCGTTATTATTTTGTTTAGTGCTCAAAAACACCATAAAACATTTAGTTTCATCCTACAAAAACACCATAAAGCCAAAAAGCATAAAATCAAGCATAAATGTGCTTTATGGTGTTTTTCAATATATTTTATTCAATAATACCATAAAACGAAACCTAAAAAACACCAGGTTTAAACTTAATTGTTTATGGTGTTTTTTGCATTCAAAAACACCATAAAATGTCCTGTGGTGTTTTATATTCTGCTAGTAGTGTTCAAAAACACCATAAAAACGCAAGTTTCATGAACATCTAGTTTTGTTAATTTTTTTAATATAGCAATATTATACTCGTTAAAAAGGTAAAAAAACGTTTGATTTTATGGTGTAATTTTTTTAAAAAAATGTTAACGTATAAAATAGTTACAAACATTTAAAAAAATGGATAAAGTTGCATGTGACTTCCATGTGCAATCTCCTTTTTTATTTTGACATCTATACCCTTTAACCTAATGTACATATGTCACTTCCTTGTTGCTTCTCACACTTCTCATGGTTTTTAGCCTTATCAAAATATCCATCCCCTATATATATATAAAATAAAATTGTGATGTGGAAGAGAGAGAATACATGTGGAAAGTATGTGTTGGAGTTAAAAAGAGGAGAGAGAATGCATGTAGAAATTATGTAAAAAAGCTGATGTGACAGTAATGACTAAGATGCATGTAGTAAATGCATGCTTATCCATTGCGGATAGTCTTAAAACTCTTTCAATTAACAAGTTCAAGTGCGATATTCACTGAATTATCCTTCTTTTAATTGTATAGTTAATTTTATGTACTTAATCAAGTTAACGTTTTTAACGCAACATGTTTGATGAAGTTTGTAAACGTGCCATGTCTCATCACTCATGTCCTAATATTTTTCTAACCGACTCCATGCACATTCGTTGTTTCTTTTATATGCTTAAGCGCGCAGTATTGTTAATTGACGCACACACGAGCTTAGTAAACACGACATATACGACTATTCCTCATCAATGCGCATCTCATAATTCATATATCTCGTCCATATACCTAGTCAACTAATTTACAAGACGCACGTGTCGGTAGTCGGTAGAAATGGTCCATGATTCAAAAACCAAGGATTCATTTAAATCCGACCAAAAAACACCATCACATGCTACTCTTCGGGTCCCATCCCGGTTTACCATAAATCAATCCTCTTTAATATTATTTATTTTTTATTAAACACCCAAAGTATCTAGTCATCATAATCATATTTTTTTTAACGGCAAACAAAATTTTTATTAAATGAATCTAGCAGAGTACTAGATCAAAATATATACAAAACAATACACATAAACCAAAAACATATCGTTAATAAAAGCATTTCAATCTTTTGAGTTTGAACAAACACCATTCCTCCCACCAGATAATTCCTATTTCCCAGCTTTGATCTAGAAGAAATCCAGATAAAACTGAGTACTTTAACCTCCTCCACAATCTTTGAGATTAGCATCCTTCTGATTAAATATCATATCACTGCGAGCCTTCCATATGCTCCGAAGGGTAGTTAATATAACTTCATGAAAAAGTTTCCTCCATTTTTTGTGACCCTGAATGTATTTGTGCCAATCAAATAAGTCACTTATATTGAATATGAATGTTGGTGTGATTTTACACCACTTCAAAACCGAGTCCCAAACCGATTGAACAAGGCTACATCATCATCTTCTGCCACCTTTCCTAGAGTTAACTAACTAAAAACTCTAGATTCCAAATTATATTTTTAAAGTTAATTAGATCCTGCAGAACAACTTTTAGCCTAATCGTAGTTCATTGACTTTCTTATAAAAGATCTTGTTTTGAAGTCTTATTTAAAGCAAATATTGCTCTGGATTGAGTCAGAAGGTTTTCCTAATTGTAAGTTTCCTTCAGGGTAGATGGGTCAGGTTACCACAATCTGTTATTCAAGCGGAAGAGTGATATATTTTCTAGGGTGATCTCTGGTAAAAAGGACGTTTCGTGTTAAAAAAAAGTTAATTAGCTCCTAAGAAATTTCTGTAAACAGGATCATATCACCCGGTTTTGTTATAATATTAAAATAAAAAATAAATATAAAATAAAAAATCAACCGGTTTTAAGTTAGCTGGTAATATTAAAATAAAAAGTATAAACCAGATCCAAATCTACTAAAGAAACTCCGATGTTTGACTTTTGAAGTTGCCAGCCAATAAGATTTTAAAACCAGACCGTCTTGTTAAACAATACAACCAGCACCCACTTTATTTTCAAATTGTAAAAATCCTCATTCTTAAATCATAGATTAGATTATTGATTTTTTTTAACGACTAACGAATATATTTTAAATCTAGTCACCTGGTAAATCTAATAGTAGAAGGTCATTTAAAAATGAAAATACTGATAAACCACATATACCTTTTCAATAATTTACTCTTATTATATTGAAGCGAACTGTGTTGACTTAAAACTTGTTCTAAATTAAGGCCAAAACACACATGCTTACATGCTTATAATCCATATAATCTAACTTTTGGTTCGTTTACGATCGCTTTGATATGACTTTCGAACGACAGTATAAAATTTTTGAAATCAACAGATCAAAGATTAAAAATAAACCTATAACGATTTTACAATTTTATTAATCAAATCACTAACACCTTTAAATTATAATCATATCAAAATTTGATGAATGCTCACTCGTTAAACTTATAATAACCCGACATGTAGGTCCCGATCTCTTAATCTACGTGGTTTTGCATTTATACTTGAGAAAGGTAAATGTCGCAATCGACGGGCAAGATGCACCCTCAAAGGAGTACACACAACCTCTATGATGCACCCGCACGTAATATGGAGAAATCTTAACCACTTCTAAGATGACACGTGTCGAATTTTCAATGGTTCCACGATTTGTTGTCTCTCTTTAAACTCTATATAACATTATAACTTCACACCACGTTATTCATATTTCAAATTCCCTCAATTTCAAACAACCAACTTTTTTCAAAACATTCATTCCACCATAAGATTCAATATCACCTAACAAAATGTCATCGGAAACATCCGTCATCACGTCGGAGCCACCTACCACCGCCAGTCATAGTTCTCATATCAATGATACCGAGCTCACCTTAGCATTGCCAGGGGATCAATCTCGAAAAACTGGCGCCAAACGACGGTTTTCCAGCATAACCGAACTCGAATTGAGCGGAACCGACTCAAAATGCTCCGTAGCAACGAAATCTTCTCCGTCAAGGTAAGAAATGAGATTGAAAACCGGTTTTTTAGGCACTTAAAAGTTAAAATGTACAGACGATCGAAATTTGATGGATCAATTTGTCGTCGCTAGTAAATTGAAACAATTGGATCGTGATTGAGCGATTAATTGATAATAAATAATTCAATTTGCAGGGAACAATTGGTAGGATGGCCGCCGGTCAGATGTTACCGGAAAAACGTAACGAAAACCGATTGCAAATACGTGAAGGTGGCGGTTGACGGAGCACCGTATTTGAGGAAGGTAGATCTAGAAATGTACTCCGGTTATCAGCAATTTCTGTGCGCTTTTGAAGATTTGTTCTCCTGTTTTGCAATCAGTAAGTTCATAAATTAATTAACCGAATATATATATATATATATATATATATATATATAATTATTTATTAATTATTTAATTGATTATATAAAAACATAATTGATTGATTAATTTGAAACGATTTAATTTAACAGAAAATGTTTTGAACGAGATGAAGCTGAAGGATCCTGTGAATGGTATGGAGTATGTTCCAACGTATGAAGATAAAGATGGAGATTGGATGTTAGTTGGTGATGTTCCATGGAAGTAAGTATAGCTGCTCGCTAATTCATAAACGATTGTGAACGTATAATAAATCACTTTTAAAACATTAAATCAAATAACTCTGCAAATATGAAGCCAAATTCTGTATTATTATTTTTTAATATCATTTTAACACATCTATAATACTTTATTCTTTTATAAGTTTGCGTAAATCCATCACTGTTTAAGATGTTGTAGGTTTTGAGTCTATAATGTTACAATGCTACAAGTCAAAAACATACAACGATGTTACGTCTTAAACGGTGATGAATATACGCAAACTTATAAAAGAAGATAGTGTTTTACATGTGTTACAATGATAAAAAAAATCCAAAATTTGGCTTTATCTTTGAGTAGTTATTTGGGTTAATGCTTTAAAAGTGCGTTATTATTTGAATACGTACTGCCCTATATAGGATTGTGATCATAACTCACTTTTAAAGAAATAACTCATATAACTTCATCAAAATAAATTCAAATCTTTTTTTTTTTCAAACATTATTGTAACACAAGTAGAATTTTTTTTTTCTTTTGTATGCATAGGCATATTACCGTATGTTTTGTGTTTGATTTTGCAGGATGTTTGTTGAATCATGCAAACGAATAAGATTAATGAAGACCACAGAAGCCATTAATGGATCAGGTATATAAATACATAAATCACAACGAACTTAACAAAGGTTCTTTAACTACAATAATAATATGTTTCACACATATATAATTTTTTAGATAATTTTCTGATCTATAATTTTTTTTAAATTTATTTTAACAATGCAGAGTTGTTGTTGAAGCATTGAACCCGATTAAAGTTTGGATGATCCTGATTTTTTGAAGGACTACTTATGGTTTTGTCGCTTTTTGTGTCTCCGTTTTATTATATTCATTGTGGTGTATAGCATAACGTATGTATATTATTATTATATATGTATAGGCCCATATATAATCTATGTTGCATACAAAATAAAAACGTGAGACATAAGAGATCGATGAGCAAATATATAGACTTGCTCATTCTAGTTAACTTGTTTAGAGAGGAAAAATGTTCTTTTTCTTTTGGCAATAGGAAGCAGCTAGTAATTTAATTAGGAATATGATACTAGCACATAAAAAGTTGCATCATTTGTGTACAAGTGTTTCGTGATGTTTTAGATTCACACCAATACATGAGTGTTTATCAAGTCGGATTACAAGTAATTCGGATTTTAATTTTTTCCCTTTATCCAACTCCACCCTGACCCGGATCAGTTTGAATCTCTTTCGACCCGAATATATCCAAATTACAATTCTTTGAATTTGAATAAATTCAAATAAACCAAAGAACGGGAATAAAGCTGAATAAATATTTTCATTTTTTTGTTCATGTTTCGGCTATTATATATATATTTTTCTATATTTCGGTTTGTAAAATTTAACATTAAATAGTTTAAATTTATTATATAACACTTTAAAATTCTAAAACAAACAAAAATACATTATTTGAAAATTATATATCTAAATTCCATGATTAATAATAAAAATACTTGAATAACTCAAAATTAATGAAAGTTTATTGGCTCGTAATCGGATTATTTAGATACCTGAACAACCCAAATAACAAAAAACCAAAAATTTGAATCCGACTCAAAAATCTGAATAACTTTTTTCAGATTCGGACATATCCTATCCGACCTGAATCAAGATTCAAATCGATTTTTCTTGTTTCAGCTATGATTCAGATTATAATTTTTGTTTTCTCAGATTTTGAATTTTTTTTTAACAACACTACACCAAAGTGAAGGGCTAGCTTTCTAGGAATTTGTAAATTGGAAATGTTTAATTTTGTATTACTAGTATGAAATAATATATTTATGTTTTATTAGTTTTAAACTCCTATTCGAAACTAACTCTCTCAAAAGTATACAAGTTTAAGGGTTTGGTCTAATAAAAACAAAAAAAAAACACATTTTTTTAGTTGATTGTATATGTGGTACTGTCTCTTTAATTACATTATAAAAGCATAAAATACAATACAAAAAAAAAAAAACACAAAATTTTAATACAATATGTTTTAGTCAAAAATTTGTTTTTATTTGATTTTTCTCCTATAATTTATATCTAACCTAACCCAAAAATGGTGTGACAATTGATTGAATGCGTTCCACGAAACTCATACATTCAACACATTCATAAACGAAATTAATTGAAAATCTAGTTATCGATATGCATCTTTTTATATGTCTCAAACTTGTATAATATAGCTACAATTACAATAGTATATTTGCTTTGTTCAATAGCCAAATTTAAACAAGAAATGAATTAAGTAGGTATTTGTCAACATCAAATAGACTTTAGGCATTAATCTTGTCTTGATCAACCAACCATAAATGATATGACATCTCACTTGGTCATAACTCACTTGTGTTAACATTTTCGGAAAGAAGGCCACGTAATTTGCAGTTTTGCACATATCTTTCCATATATTTTTTTATTTTCTATTTTTTCTAAGAAAAAGAAATTAAGATGAAGAATTTCAAAACCAATCGGTGAAATACATATTATTACCAAACAGACTTTGTCCTAGTGGTATCCTTTGCCTTTCAAAATGAAAGGTCATGGTTCTAATCCCTCTCAAGGCGAAATAGGGGTCCTTGAGAGGTCAGGGGGTTTTCCAATGCAGTTTTTTTCTGGGGTGGTGGTGGGGTCTCAACAGAGGTCATGGTAACTAGACCTTGGTGACGTGACCTGAAAATCAGTGGTTTACACGTTGAGATCAAATGCCGTTAAAAAAACATATTATTAAAATTTCAATCATATGAAAGTTATTTAAGTTTTGAATAAATACGCTCATTAAAGCTCGTTACCACAAGGTAAGTAACTTGAGACTCTCTTAATATTAATATTAAGGTTGAAAGTTTACATAAAACTACAATTTTGCATAAAGAATACTATCTTTTGAAAGATGTACACAAATATCACAACTTATATTTTATTTTGCATTTAGACTTTTACAAATTTTGTAATAAAAAATGCAAGTAAAATATAGTCTTGACTCTTGACTCGTAATAACTAGTTCTGTTTAGAAGCAGAAAGTAAAAAAAAAAAATTGTTGCCTTTAAAGTTATAATTATTATTAGACATGAGCAAAAAACCCGGTTTGACATAGGTTTGACATCCTCATCTCCCAAACCGGTTTCAAACCTATCCAAACCGGTTCTATAGGTTTGACATCCTCATCTCCCGAACCGGTTTTCACCCAAACCGGTTTTGATCATCCTTTGACCAAACCGAATCGGTTCTTAAACTATACCGGTTTGGAGAAAAAAACCGGTTTGTGCAACCCTAATTATTATTAAGGGCGAGCCATAAGCCCATAACCAAATCTGGTGGAATTTTAACACCAATAAAAAAAGGGTTGGGCTGAGGCGCTGGGCTTTCTTTATATTAGTCCGTATATTGAAAAAATAGAACCATCTGAGCTTCTGAACTAAGTGGACGATTTATTGTGGAAAGAAGATTTATATGCATAAACCTGCGTATGTTTGGGCTTAAGGTAAGCCCGATAAAAAACCTATCATACGATTGGGCTTAAGGTGAGCCCGACAAAAAAGTTGGGCTTTATGTGTAGTCTTTTATTGATGGGGTTTGGTTGTGATTGTTTTTCCCAAAACTTTGTGACAGTCTGCCTTAAATTTTTCAAATTGATATTCGTTTTATAGGGAAAGCAGGCCGTATATAACCGGATCACATTGTAATGTTGTGTTGTATTTTTGAAACTTTTAAATATTGCTTATTGGGTAATGTTTATCGTTTGTGATGGGCTTAACTAAAGTTAAACTTGGCTAAATGAATACTATTTTCCAAGATTGAAACGTACACTTATCAGATGGACACTATAAACATCACCAGATACCGTTATCATACTTTCCAGATGCTTTGGCGGTAAAATGATATGCACACGAGACTCAAAATCTCGTTTTAAGGAGCATGGGGGTCTGAGTTATCTTCGAGGCATAATATTGAGAATGCTTGTTAGATAAACAAATCAATACGAGATCTTAGAAGGGATAAAAATTCAATCCGTGCTCTCTTGGAATAAGTTTGACAACTGACCATAAAATATAGGTCGTCTTCTTTATCAAATGAATGGGGCTTGGCTTTAAAATCTCAAATCATCCACCATGCAGCTGATCATAATAAGTATATGCTTTTATAAAAGTCACACAAAGATAAATTATAAACCTCTAGTAAAACGAATGCCTGAAACTTAATTGATAGAATACATTACATAGTAAGTTTTAGGGATTTAAAATGACAATCACCCACTCTACCTCCACAATCCCACACAAAAATAAATTAGTTTGTATAATATTCCTCAACCCTCCATTAGGGAAGTTGGTGTCGTCTATAACTTTATAATTTGGAGTTCTTGATATTGCAATTTCTGGTCCATGGTTGCTCGTTTTTGGGTAAAAATAGACTTGAATAAAATCCAAGTAGCAAAAGTGTGTTAATCACCTCTTTCCATCTCTACTATCAAACCTTTTGTCTTACTAAAAAAATTGTTAACAAAGTTAACGTAATTTGCTAGTTTTTCATTTTTGGTCTTTATGTTTCATAAATTACTTATATACTCTCAAATCTTTAAGCATTTTCAACATATAATCCCTAGGTCACAATATGCCAAGCATTTGTGAGACTATGTATGTTACAAATGTTTAAATGTTTGTGACCATAAAAAATTAATTAAGAAAAAAAATGAAATGCTAACAAATCACAAATATTAATAACTAAAAGTGTCACAAGACTAACTTGCTAATTTACTTTTATTAAAAATGAAAAAAAAAATGTATTCAAAAGAAATCATAAATTAAAAAGAAAATGGCAAAGGAAGTACGAATCATTCAAGTACTCGCATATTAAGTCTATAGTTGAAGTGAATGAACCATATAAGGCAACATTTTGCCTATTCTTTTTAAGGGGCCACAACAAAAGTTAAATACTCGACAAAAGAAAAAGTAGTACACCATGTGACCGTCAAAACGAAGCCAAAATTGGTACATTACCAAGAATAGTTATTTCTAAAAGATCAGCAAAAGAGACATTTAATATTATATTTTATTTTTATCATGTAAGGGTCTTCAAATATTTAAACAAAACTTGAGTTTAAAAAATCGAGTATTTTCTCCAAGGATAAGTACGTGAAAAGTAAATACATGAATCTATATAATTTTAAAGTTCATAGAAGCTCGCGTATATAATAGAAACATAAAGAAAAGTTATAAAAATCCAGCAAAGTTAGTCTGTTGGTTAATGCTTGGTCCTTTCGTCTTAGAGAATAGAGTTCAAGTCTCATTGTTGACACTTTAATGGATATTACGTGGATAAAGAAGAACCTTGAGTTTAATCTCGGGTACTGAACAAATGAGAGGCGAGAGTTAATTATTTCACAGGGTTCTCACGCATCAGGGGGTGCGCATTAGGAATCGATCTTAGTTATCAACCGTTAGGATAACTGAAAGTAACATGACAAGACCATGTGTGGTTATAAAAAAAAATAAAAGTTATAAAAAAAATGAAAAAAAAATACAAGAGTTAATTTACCTTCTGGTATTTAAAACAAGGCCCTAAATCTTTTGATCATTTCATCGGAACAAAAAAAAAATAAAGAAGAAATGTTTTTATCCATCTAAGCATTTTATATAATTGTGAGAAATCTGTTGGCCCAAATTTTTTATTAGTATATTATAACGTTTTGCAATTTGCAATACGTTTCCCTTTAACGAAACACCTCGCCCACGATCTGAAAACAATAAACCACGGGTAGGATACTAGGATGGGAGAAACTATAGGCCCAATTTATTTTTTATTTTTTATATTTTATTTTATATTTTATTATTCGCTTCAAAAAACAGTAAACAAACGCTGGAATTATGTGAAAAATACTTTTTAGGATTTGCAACCAAAACTATAATAGTTTTCTAATAAAAATATTCACATTCTTTGCTTTTAACTCTCATTTAGCAAGTGTTCAAATAGAAAAAAATAAAATACCGTGTCCCAAAATAATATATATTCCTTAGTATAAAATAATAACATATAACAAAAACATACCTTTTAAGGCTTTAACATTTGTCTAATGATGTTCATAGTGTTTCATCTATCATTTTATTATCAATACGATATATGAAGTTTGAGCATTGAGGGTTTAATATAAAATAACTATTAATAAAAGTTAATTATAAAACAATATTTTAAAATGAAATGAATAAATTAAGTATTATAAAGTATATTAAATGATGAAAAAATCAATTAAAAACTTTAATAATTAAAGCATTGATACTCGACTTAAAGGCAAGGTACCCATTTTTTAATAATTAAACTAATTAACGTTAAAAGCTATCAGTTTCAAAATCAAAAAGGTAAGATACCCATTTTTTAATTATTAAAGCTAAGTGATCTAATTAAAAAATATTATTAAACAAAATGTCTAAAACTGCAATTTTCCTATCATTTTTATAACTTTTAGTTTTTAAAGTAATTATTTTTTAAGCATTTCGTGTTAAAAATATTATTTGTTTTTAAAAATCATGTTTTTTTATCTCTGTTTTATAGTTTATTTTTTAAAAAAAATGTTTTTTTAAAAAACTTGTTTTGTAGAAAAAGAAAATTCTAAAAAAGCGATGTAACATATATTTCTTGTCTTTAAAAATATTTGATTTTTAGAAAAAAAATAATATTTTAGAAATTTTTTTAATGTGCTTTTTTAAATTGATTTTTAATTGATCTAAAACCATTTTTAACAATAAAAAAGTAAATATTATCATTAATATTTTAGTTATTTAATAAGAGAGTTAATAAAATTATTTAATAAGAAAAAGAGTTGAGTTAGATGATAAAATGAAGACATGTGTCAATATTAGTTTAAAAACATGACAAATGTGAAAAGTTATTTTTGTTTATTATAATAGTAAGATACGATATATGAAGTTTGACATTGAGATAGCTATCCCATGTGTTGCTCATCTTCAAATTATATATAAAACTTTTTACAACATTTTTGTTTTATATTTCTATTTTCGTTTTAAACATGAATATCTCTTGAAACTTTTTCTTAATATTTCAGTTTTAAGTTTTAACTAGTAGTTGTGCCCCGCATCATGCTGCAGGTTTGCAGCAAATTAATCAGAATATTATTTATTTGAATAGTCTAAATCTAAAACAATACAGTACTATGTTTACACGGGATGAGTAATATATTATATGTTTATATAAATTGCTTATTTTATACCTTAGGCGATTAAGACCCTTGAATTTGTCTTAAGATAATTGCTTGCTTTGTCATTTAAAATAAGCCTAGACCATAAATTAAGAAAACACCAAGAGAATATGTAGGTGAACTTGAGTACAATAACTGAGAATGGGTGGCCTATAAGAAGTAGAATAACCGATCCTAAGTTGCACTTATGCTAATGCAATCCAATGATAACACACATAAACAGGACTAAAATCAAAGAAAAAAGTTGGAACAAATGTTTAAAAGCTACTTAAAACCCAAGGCAGCCATACTTGGATTCAACCCATGTCTCACCAACTACAATGTAACATTTGAATTGTTTAAGGATTTTGTAAATTTTTTCCATTAATCCACAAACCAGACACAAACTGTAATTTGACCCACAACAAACCAAAAATAACCTGTAATTTCACAAAATGGAAGCTAATATAACTTTAGTCTAACATGTTGTAACTTGTAATGCAACATATCAAGTTGATATGTTACAAAATGGCAGCCGCAATGGTCAAAATGCAATCTACTTCACAAAACAAAATAAAATTTGCAGTCTTCGCGGTACTAACAAAAGAAGGTGCATGAAAAACATCGCACTTCATATATGCTAAGATGGTGAAAGATATATTATTGGTATAAATTGACAATGTATTAGCTATCAAATACTTATAAGGTAAGTACTTTTCTTATATAAGTTTTTGCATGATTCATTCAACATAAGATCTAAAGTGTTCAACTATTCTTTGATATGTTTTCTATAGTTCCTGGGGTATGCATTCCCCCTCTCTTTATTGGTTTCCTTGATTCAGCATAGGGAAACTAACATGGAATCACACTGTTAATAAGGTTACGTTAAATGAAATTAAATTTTCAAAAAGAAAACCACTTTCATACAAACCCACGGAAAAAGTCTAATCCTTTAAGACGTTAATCACATAAAGGGAATGAAGGAATGACTTAGTTGGTATATCTATGAACCCACAAATGAACTGAAATTATGGTAAACCCTAAAAGATAAGACCATAAGAAGTTTCAAAGTAGAACACAATAACGTTTTGAGGCTAAAGATGGAACTAATTTTATGAATCTTTTTAGTTGCATCTTTTTGTTGTGCATGATAATGAAATCAGAACCGGACTATGTTCTCAGAGGACATGCTATTATGCAAAATTGATTGAAAAATCGTCTTAGATGAAAGAAAAACACACAAAAATAGAAATGCAAACCTTGATTTTCCAACCTTGTCATCCCAGAAGTAAAGGAGATTGCTTTATATCAAGAAACTCAATCACATACGAATTGAAGAAATAAAAAATCTTTGGTTCCGAACATACATCAAATTTTCTTGATCTGAATGGTGATTGGAGTTTGCAATTGTGGGGTTAGCAAACATTGCAACGAAGAAGATGGCAAAATCACACAGAGAAGATGCGATTGTATATGAACAACGATTTTTAAATCGTAGAGGAGTATTTGATTGTATATAAACATCAACAATTGTATGTAAATGATTCTTGGAAATAGGTCGTAAGAGAGGAATGGATTTTGGAAAAAAGAACCCTAAACAACATAAAAATCAACAATCGTCCACAAAATTCATCAAAACAAAAACATTTTACAATGAAATACGAAAACTTACAAAAATACTAAATTCCGACGGGAGGGGTTGTAGTGCGCTGGTGATGGAAACAAAAACATTGTAGCGCGATGGAGATGGAGAGAGTGGTTAAGTAAGACGCCAATGATAGCATTTTGGAGATGGCGTTAACAATGGTTGTCCGTTGATGGAGATGAAGGGCAGGACACATGCAGGAGACGGTTATGGAAAGAGGATGAGATGGTGCGATGGTTTTGAGGATGTAGTTAATTTAACGGCGTTGAAAACCGTCAACGGAAGCTGAAAACATGCAACGGAACAACACGGAAAGAGAACGCTTTTTAAGATATAGATAATGTTTATCGTTTTGTTATTTTGTAATTGTATTTTTCGATGTGTACTTTAATAACAAGTTACATTTTTAGGTTTACAACAACATGATAGTTACTTTTGCAATCAAGTAAGTCTTTTACGACAGATTGATGATTGCTTTTATGACATGTGTTACTATTTTATTTACGTTATTTTTTTTTTTATTTAGGATCATGCCTGCAAAGATGATCTGACATCAAAGCCTCAAAGGTGTGCCTAGTTCAGGGTCGTCTCTAGCATTTTGGTAGCCCAAGGCATGCATAAAAATTAGTGCCCTATTTCGACTGTAAATAAAAATTCTTCACATGTTTTAAACAAAAAAAAATGCAAATTATCATGAAAAACAAACTATAAAAATATAAATCGCAAACAAAATGTGTACATTAATTACTAGCCTGACAATCTTGACACAAAACAAGATAAATTGGTTGATTTAGGTGAATAATTATTGTATTTTGGGTTGAAATAATTAACATCATAACATATAACAAGCTAAGATGGTAACACCTTGACACAATATGTACAAAGATAAGTAAACTAAAAACTATATTAATAGATTAAATTTAAACGGATCAAAATTATATATAATATGTTTGATGAGAAAATCACTAAAAGATATTAAAAAAATAGATTATTTTACGTGGGAATGAATTGAAACTTTTTAAAAATGACTCATAGACCCACGATGAGTTTTGCTTAAAACTAACTGTGACCGACACTTGTTCCAACCCAAACTCATCCTGACCTGTTACCAAACCCAACGTAACTTATTTTTCCGGGCAAAAGCTCTTTATTCAAAAACAAAAACAAAACAAAAAAAAACCCGACCTAGCCCACGTTTTTTTGCAACATTTATTAATTACAAATATTAAAACAAACAAAAATTTTATTACAATAAAAATATGTTTTTTTTGAACGGCGACGATCCTACATACCACGTATGTTGTCTTAACAGGGCCCACCGGACAGAGGTAAGACGCGGCCACACCAGATGCGCGGGTCTTAAAACTTTTTTTAGGGTCTTAAAACAGGACTTTTTTTTATTACAATGAGCTGGACTCGGTCCAGTTTACGCTTGTTTTTTATGTTTTTTTTTTTCTTTTGTTTTAGATATTTGAAGTATGAAAGCGTTGTTGCTTGAGTATACAACTAAAAATTTGATTTATTCCGAAAATATGAGGCATTTAGATTTTTAGGGTCTTAAAACAGGACTTTTTTTTATTACAATGAGCTGGACTTGGTCCAGTTTACGCTTGTTTTTTATGTTTTTTTTTTCTTTTGTTTTAGATATTTGAAGTATGAAAGTGTTGTTGCTCGAGTATGCAATTGGGTTTTTGATGTATTAACGTTAACTGTTGTAACGTATTATAATGTTTAAATTTTGTTATTTTTTTTTTATCATGATAGAATTCGTATCATAACACGTGAGATAAAATATACTTGATAAATAAAAAAGGCCTTAAATGGACCTTCACCTTGACGCGTTTCTTGATCCTTCGTTTTCATTCCGTCAATCTAGATCTACAACCTCTGTTTTCTTCTTCAGGTACGCAATCAACTCTCAATTTTCCTTCAAATTTCATGTTTTCGCTTTAAATTTGCAGTTTCAATCATACCCATTTGTAAGATTTGATGCTAATTCACTTCACTTTCATCTGTACAGATCTTGCATTCGAACCCCAATGTCGGTGGAATCTGTAAAAACCACCGTCAATGGAGACTGCAAATTAAGCAATGGAAACACCAACAAGCCGTACAGGATCTACGTAGGCTACGATCCACGAGAAGATGTGGCGTACGAGGTCTGTCGGTACTCCATCCTCAAACGATCTTCGATCCCCGTTGAGATCATCCCCATCAAGCAATCGGAATTGCGAGAGAAGAAGTACTATTGGCGAGAACGTGGGAAGCTTGAAAGCACCGAATTTTCGTTCACACGATTCCTGACGCCATTTTTGGCGGGATACGAAGGTTGGGCGATGTTTGTCGACTGTGATTTCCTCTACCTTGGAGACATTAAGGATCTGTTCGATCTGATCGACGAACAGTACGCTGTGATGTGCGTACAACACGATTACACCCCGAAAGAAACCACGAAAATGGACGGTGCGGTTCAGACTGTTTACCCACGAAAGAATTGGTCTTCAATGGTGTTGTATAACTGCGGTCACCGGAAAAACAAGATTTTGACGCCGGAGGTTGTTAATAAAGAATCTGGTGCTTTTCTACACAGGTTTCAGTGGTTGGAGGATCATGAAATTGGGTCTGTGCCATTTGTTTGGAACTTTCTTGTGGGTCATAACCGGGTCGTGAAGGATGACCCTAATACGTACCCGAAAGCAATACATTATACCCTTGGAGGACCATGGTTTGATGCTTGGAAAGATTGTGAATTTGGGGATTTATGGTTGAATGAATTGGAGGAGTGCAACAAGATTGATGAAGATAAGAAAGTGTAGTAAGATTTGAATATTATTGTTTTAGATTCTTGCTTATTATTATATGATTAATGCCACATACCAAGTGTTTGATGAAATGTTGGGCTATGTTGAAGCCCTTTTATTTGTAGTTTTATTATTCATTGTGTATGATTACTTTGTAATATCAAGTCTATTGCTTGGTTTATTCAACGATATTATCCGTTTATATTTATAAGATAACATGATTTGGGCCGAATGCATTTTTAGTACCTTTTTTGCAATCTTGCAATCAGTTGTTCTTTCTCGAATGGGTTTGCTTCGATTTGGCATGTATTTGGTTCTTCAAGCTGTTAGAATCGTGTGAATCGTGTTTCAGGTAGCTTACGTGAAGGGAAACTTGCAGGAGGTTTAAACTGTAAACGCACAAAAACCGAATAAAGTTTGCAACTTATGAGATTATGGTTATGTAATGTGGAACACTTAAAAGTATCATTAGGCAACTATATTGTCTCGGTTGTACTTGATCTTAAAACTGTCGAAGGGGAGCTACTGTCACTTAGTGTAAATTATGTGCAAGAACCATGCTTTCTAGGACCCAGCATGTTGTAATTTGTGGAGTGCTTTGATGTATGATTCTGGCATATAATTCAAGAAAAACTTGTTAAAAGACTTCAAATCTTATATGACAATTTCGATCTCAGTAAATGGGTACGTTTATTCGGGTTATCTTTTATGTTTTACATGTCAAATGCGTAAAGACAATCTATAACTAATCAGAAAACAAGTCAAATGGGTGAGACTGGTTTAGCATCCATCTGGTTAGAAATACAGAGCCGGGAGACTTTTATGAAACAGCCTTTCTATCACTTTGGGATAGGGGTAAGGTATGTTTTCATCTCTCTCAGGAATGAAACTAAATAAAAATGACTATGAGCTAAATTATAGACTAATTGGTTCGGGTCGAAGAAGCAATGTCACTAAATCCCCAGACCCCACAATGTGAGATTACACTGGGTATGTGTTGTTGCTGGTTAGAAATACATCTGATGCCGCTAGATAGTTGGTCAAAACTCCAATTTAAGACTTGGGTTTTAAACAAATGTAAAATAAAACAGTGAAGAATGTTAACAAAATAGATTAACCCAAAAACCTTCAAGATTATCTGGTGGAAGCCAAATCAAGCCTCGTGCTCATCTTATAAATCTCTTGAAAACATTAAAGATTTTCATAAATTACAATTTTACAGATGATGTAATCAAAATATAACCTTTTTTGCATGTACCAGATAAATGTTTGTGTTGGTTGTTGGTACTGAAAGTTAAAGTATATTATGTTAAGAGTTAGACTAACCATTTTCAAAGCCTCAAAACATATCGACATTGGGCAAGTTAACCCTCTTAACCTATTCTCCTGTTAGCTAAAGCCTAAAACCATTTGATTTGACCCGTTTGAGATAAAAGTATAAACACGTCCTATATCGACCAATTATAAGCAAACGGGCCACAATTACCACATGGGTTGGTAAAACTAACCTCTACATTGTCTACAAGTCAACTCAAGTATGACTCCCCTCAAGGAATTAAGCAACAATGATATATTCCGTAATTTTATCGTATACATTTGTTAGACTTTGACGGACGCTAGTAAAATTACATTAATTTTAATGTTATTTTACTTAATTTTATTGAAAATAACGTTAAAAACGTTAATAAGGCATCATAAGCAAGTGTTCTTATTGGAAACAACCTCTATATTTCTACAAGTAGAGCTAAAATTGTCTACATCTTGCCCTGCTCATACCATACCATACCTTACATTTGCTAATAGTGAGATATACTGAATACGGGATTTGATATATTCTGTGATACACAAAAACTTTACAGCTAACAAAAACTTTCCTTTTATTTAAAGGACCACCAGTTCCAACCTCATTGTTGCTATTATGTCATTTTTTTCAACCAAACCCATTAATAAGATGCTAACCAACATGACCTTAAGTTGAACATGTGACTCTCAAGTGAGTCAAAAAGGCAGAAAGCAAGTGGATGCTGCCTATCTTTTTGATGGTTTTATGCAAAACTAGTGCCGGGCCATGCTATTTTGGTTGAGGATGTATTACTTGAAAAGTAGATGGCTCTCTATCTATTTCTTGAATGAGTTTTTTTGGTTTTTTTTATAATATATGACTAACACGTCAATTATTAGTTGAGTGACGACGTTAGGTTTTTTTTAAACGACTTAATTGGAATAGTTGTAAAAACTGGTTATATATTTATAAAGCGGTTCTTATAATATATTAGTTAAGGGTTAATGTAATTATTGTCAATAGAGATAGAACATAAATGATTAACAATAGAAAATAACATACACGGATTTATCCGGTTCCCACTTATCTGGTGTGTGAAGGGGTGATTACTGGACATGCCCTTGGATATGTGCCCGTTTGGGCTTAAATCAGTCGTTCAGCCTGAAACCGTTCAAATAAAAAAGTAGATGAACCATACACCAGCAGGCAGCAGCTGTCAAAAATGAAAGACATGTGGACGCAATAAGCCCAATTTAACTGGCAAAGCTGCTATAAACCAAGCCCAATCAACAGCGAGTGAGCCAGCCCAACTCTCATTGTAAGTTGTATCATGGGGAAAAAAATGAGATATTTCAGAACCGAATCAGACGTTGAACCGAACGTCTTACTGATCATTGGTCAGACCGGGTTCAAGAACCAGAAAATATAATAAATATATAAAATATTCAACGTCTTACTGATCATTGGTCAGACCGGGTTCAAGAACCAGAAAATATAATAAATATATAAAATATTCCAAAATGGTTATAGAATTATAAACATATTTAAACAAAAATAATTATGTTTAAACAAACATCATTATGTTAAATAAATATTGGGTTTGGTTTATATATTTTATTGATTTAATTTTAGTGAAGAAAAAAATATAGAATCATAACAAATATGGAATTAGGGAAAGGTTCCATAAAAAGTCTTTTTTGCCTAAGAATGTTAAGAAGGATTTTTAAAAACTCGAAAACTGACCCAAACAAACTCCGATTTAGTTTATTTTTACATCATTGGAACCAGCTTGTAATTTCCTAAAACCTAAACATTAAATCATAAACAATAACCCTAATCATAAAACCAAAATTATAAAAACAAACCCTAAACCTAAAGATAAAACCTAAAAGCTAAAAAAACATGCCCTAAAATCCAAACTCTAAAACTAGTTGTTAAAGCTAAAACCAAAAAGCAAATATTGTAGGGTTTGATGAGGCGGTTCCAATGCCATCGAAATAAGTTTAATCAGAGTTCGTTTGAGTCGGTTTTAGAGATTTTAAAAATCATTTTTAGTCTTCTTAGGCAAAATAGACTGTTTATTTGATCAATGCCCTATGGAATTAAATAGATAGCTGAAGGTCTGAAGGATAAAAATTAAAAAGGCATGTGATTCTCTTATAGTCTTATACGAATTTAATGGTTCTCCACTTCTCCCACATCGTTGAGCCTACTTCTTATATAAAACTTATCAAGTTATCAGCCATTATGGAATTGCATGCTATCCCACATCGATGCTCACATTAAAAAACCAAGCCTCACTCCTTTATATAAAAGTATCAGCCGCCTTGCAAGCATCAATCTGGTTGTACACTTATTCTGGTTACTGGTTGGACCCTGTTTGGTTCAAAACTGGCTGGTTCTTGAGGCACCGGTCATCTAGTTAAAGTTAAACAGTTATGTGACTGATTCTAACAAATGAGCATTTTTATTTAACAAATATTTACAATTATAAGCTTTTTTAATTAAAATTTAAAGTAGTGGAAAGCTATTTTCATCTCCCTTAAAATGTGACTACAAATATATCCTTTTTTTTCATAACAACTTGTTAGTTCTCGTATCATATATATATTTTCTCGTTTAGGATTTAAATGTCTGATCAAAAATAGATTTAAGTGTGAACTTTTTAAGGTTGTGTTATCAGCGGAAACACACCATACAAACATGAATATTCAATTGTGCCATCCATCAATTTACACGATCTTACGCTTGGTGGTTTTACTTTTAAAACACAATGAAAATTCTGCTAGTGAAGTATTGTGATTTAGGGTGTAACATGCGAATTGTGTGACCGCAAATCCAGCTTTGCCAATAAAGGACTTGATTTAAGTGAAACACAAACCTAACACTAATTAAACAAAAATAAATCATATGGCAAATAATGCCTATTGATAACCCTAACTAAAAACTTACAAGATCAATTTGTTAGAGAAACGGGATTTAATCAAATTAAACGGGATTTTCGGTATCGGTACTGGTATGGTATCGATCTCACCCCAAGTTTAATCGTCTAATGAAAAGTGACCGGTCTTCTTCTTGTTGTTATTATATTATTATTATTATTTTTTGAACGGCAGGTCTTCGTGTTAATTAAGTAAGTAAAGCGAATAAGCATGCATTAACGTGGATACATTAGAAACGTGACTATTCAGTATTCGAGTTTTAAATTATAGTGGTTGGCATACACATATTTATTTATTTTTTAAAGAATTAAGAGTGTTATTAAAAATACACCCAATGCTGGTCATTAGGACACTTGATAATAATAGGTCCCCGTGATGGTGCACCATGTTGGTTTAAAGCCCGTTACCACACAATTTTTCATGTGTCACGTGATTTACCTTCCTCATTTTTCAAGATATTATCTTTTTTTTAAACGTACAACTAATCAATTGTCGTGTACTCCGTACGTCGCTCCCAATGACTAAAAGATGACCAAGCTACGGAGCCCCTAGTCCAATAGCCACCAATTTCCGGAGAAAACCCGACCCAAGCATCGGCTCAAAGGCATGACGGTGTAAGGCCGATAAAACCGGGTGGAATAAAGAATCTGACCCATGATCTGAGTTTTCTATCACTTCTCTAATACTTACATCTTACCATTATGACAAGACATCATTGGTTCAAGAGGTATCTCAATGACATATTTTGGTGTTTAAATATCCATATTTCCTTGCTATTTAATTTGATTCATTGCTTTTGGCAAATCTCATTTCTAGAAAAAGAAAATAATAAAAAAAATAAAAGAATAAGAAGAGCAGTTGGCATAGATTAATAGTAGAAAAATTAAAGAAAAGCCATTTTTAGTGGTAATGTGAAACAAATAAAATACTTAACTATCATAAATAGTTGAAATATGATTATAAATTTTTATATTAGTGCCACTCCAAATTGATACGAGCCAGAAACCGCCAAACCGGTTTATAAGAAGCATGGACCGAACTTATTCAAATCGATTTAGATAGGGCTCAAACAAGTTTGGGGCTTTGGGCAGAACCATTATTGTGCAAGAATTTTTTTATAGCAAACTTAAACACAAAACTTAAACAAACTTGTTAATTATCTTGAAAAATAAAAATACAACTTAGATAAATTCAACTTCAAAAAAAGTAAGTATTTTTAGAGCGTGTTTTTGCATTTTTGAGAATGCAGAGACTGTTTATGAGTTGTATGATTCAACATAAACAACCAATACATATTTATACTAAATATTGCTAGGGGCAAAAGTGCAAAACTAGCCGTTAAAACCGGTTTAGGAACCAATTTGAGGAACCGATTCGGTTCGGATTGTAACGGTAAATTGGCAAGCTATTTAGGAACCGGAGGTTCGTTTCGAGCCAAACCGGTTTGGGAATTGGGTTCGGGTCGGTTTAGAAACCCGTTTGAGAAGTCAAACCGGGTTTTTTGTACACCACTAATCCATGATAATGGCTAAAAAACACCCGCGTCTAACATCATGACACTTGATAATTACCCAAAAACTTGAAAGCTTGAATTCAAATTTAAGTTTCTTTAAAGATAATTTAATAATTGGAAGCCTGGGTTCTATTGAACAACCCATTGCGTGTATTTGATCTCTCAAACCCCTTAAAAGTTGTTGGTTTCCTAGTTGCTTGATTATATATAAAATTATTTAGATATATACAGTAAAGCATATATGTAAGAAACATATATATGTGACATGATAGAACTTATACATTTTAGAGTTAATTATGCAGATGGTCCTCTGATATACACGTTTTACATTGATGGTCTCTAACTATCAAAGATTACATTTTTGGTCCAAAGACTTTGCAAAAAAGTAAAAGTGGGGGTCCTTTGGATAGATGACCGTCGATTTTTACTGTTTACATTCCTCACCTACTCTCCACATGAGGGTATTTTGGTCTTTTGAATGTGACATTATCAATTTTATTGTAAGTTTTTATCACATTAATTAACTTGAAACCACATACAACTTTGATCAACGATGTCACAAGATACGACGACAACATACAACATCAATATTTCAACATATGTATTATTGGTTGATCTGGATCATTCAGAGATTATGAACCATTAGGAGGTACTCTCTTAATGACTATTAAGAGGCTACCAAACATATATGATGCTGAGTGAGAGACAACTTGTTTCAAATTCCACAGTAGGTTTTGATGGGGCATTCTGAGTTAACCCCTTCTTCAGTGTAATAGAACTGCATATACTTGTAATTATCGAATGGCCGGAATCGCAGCGGGTGGTTTTCGTCAATGAGCCGTTGAGGTACCTCTATGATCTGATCCCTGATAGATGCAAATAACCCCAGCACATATCTGTCTTTCTCCCCTCCCATCATCACCCTGTGAGTTGGTGCTTCAATTCTTCCATTTGTCCATGCCTAATTAATTAATTAATTAATTAATTAATTAATTAATAATAGAGATAATTACTTAAAAGGTCCCTGTGGTTTAGCCATATTTCACAAAAGGTCCCAACCTTTAAGAAATTACAAGAAATGTCTAATACTCTGAATGCGAGTAACAAAAAAGGTTCATGTTTTAACAAAAAAAGTCCCTAAAGGTCTATACTTTAGGGACCTTTTTTGTTAAAGTAAGGATCTTTCTTGTAATTTTTCAAAGGTTGGGATTTTTGTGAAATATGACTAAGCTACATCGACCTTTTATGTAATTAACTGAATAATAATATATGCATGATCATGTGCAAATTAAAAGGCTAGATAGCTATGTACCATGAAAGCATCTGCAGCCATGACTACAAAAGATGATGGTGGGTATTCAACATCAATCCAGTAGTCTCCGTTTTTGGCCAAAATTTCTAGACCATTGACTTCATCTTGATGAAGGTAAGTCATGAAGCACTTATCCGTATGCGGTAGAATCCCCAACATTTTGTCGTCCCCTGCGGCTTGATCCGCGCGTAGGTACTTCGTCGGTTTAAGAAGATAAGACGTCCATCCACGGATCGACGACTCGTACTCTTCCTCTATACCGTAACTCTCTGTTACCATCTTCATCACTATCTTATCTAGTTCCGCTACACTCTTTGAGTACATCAACACACTTTCACTGTAACATACATGACAAATAAACAAACATACCCAGTTAAATCTCACTTATAAGTAGGGTCTGAGGAGAAGAGATGGTAACAAACATTACCCCTACTCCAAAAAGAGGTAGAGTGACTACTTCAGAAGTGACTATTGTAACATACATGATTGAAATCAAACAAATCAAAATTAACTAATAACGTACCTTAATTTTATAGTAATATATATTGAAAAACATGTTAATAATTAGAGTAAATTACTGATATGATCCTTCTGGTTTGCTGCTATTTCACTTTTAGGCCCTAGGTTTCATAAAAAACTCATATGGTCTCAAACTTTAGACATTTATAACACATATAATTCTTATATGAGGGTAATTAGGTCAATTATGTGAGGCTAATTTGGTGACCTAAGTACTATATATGTTACAAATGCTTAAAATTTGGGACCATATACGTAATTTATGAAACGTAGAAACCAAGAGTGAAATACTAGCAAACCACAGGGATCATATCGATAATTTGCTCTAATAATTACTAATCTGCGAAAAAAATAAATAAAAAAGTAAAAATCTTGGAATTAAACCGAACCTGAAACTTTGGTTTCCAGATGGCCACATAAGTTTTGTGAAACTTTCAACTCCTTGGGTTGTATTTGCATCTTCAATGCCTAAACTTTCATAAAGAGGAACCATGGGTTGTTGCCCAATATAACCATTATATGGTGTATCTAAAACGTTCAAAACCTTCACTTCTGTAGGAAGATCAAACAGTTCCTGTGATGCAAGGAACATTGCATTACGAAGTTCAGGAGACACCCCATCAAACAAGGCAATAAAACACCCGTATTCTTCAAGCGCGCGTCGAACTTCATCGCGCTTTGTAACCCAAGAAGGTGAATTTATGTTTAAGGTTGTTGAAGATAAATCAATAACTGGAAGCTTGGGCTTTGTTATGGAACCCATTCTTAACCCTGGATTGATTATAATTAAGTTGATAGGTTAATATATAACATGATTATATATATATGTGTGTATATATACACTTCATGGTGTAACACTACAAATAGAAATGTTAATAATATACAAATAATTAATCAAATATTTTTGACGGGCCAAATTGAAAGAGACAAAGGATTTAAATCTCAATTGCCGGCAATGATGTTGTTGTTTAGTTAAGCGAACAAGCATGCAATGATGAGTTCAATTGCGGGCCCCGTTCCCTACAATTTGTTGGTTGTCATTTTGTGATGATGATCTTCTCAACGGCTGAATTAGATGATTCCAATTAGTATCAATGATGTCTTGTTCTTAATGGTAAGATACTAAGATAAATGTATGGGGAAAGTGATAAGAGACCAAGGTACTGGGTTCAATTCTTGATCCCACCTGGTTTTACCAACCTTCCACCGTTGTAGCTTTGGGCGGGTGCTTGGTTCGGGCTTTCTCCAGGAATTGGTGACTGGAGGGCTAGGGGCTATGCCCGTCTAGACTGGTGGCCAGCTTGGACATCCTTTAACAGCTAAGGGTCACATACAAAGTACCCAACAATTGATTAGTTGGTCGTTAAAAAAAATGATTCCAATTAGTGAAGCACAATGTGCATTTAATTAGCATTCAAGAGTTGGGGGGTTTGTTGGATTGCTGATTAGAATTGCGTGTGTAGTTTTAGTGTATACTCTAATTTTTCATTTAATTTGATATTCAGTAAATCTAAAGTATTCATTTTTTATTACCGTGAATACCCACTAACGTAGTAAACCCTTGAGACCCCAATACCCAACTAACCGGTAGAAACAGGTGAAGCGGAGCTGCAAGCAATCGAGTCGGTGGCATCCAAGGAAAATAGTCCTAAGTGTGAATTGAACTTGAGAGGTTTTAACCTTCATGTTGTCTCTCCTACATTTTAATCACTACACAACTTCGTTAGAGGTTAAAAAAATCAATTTAGTTTTAGTTCAAATGTGTTATAAGTAAACAAATATTTAATTTACATAATCTTTAGTAATGTTATCATCAAATATTTTATTGATAATTTCTTATATGTTTGAATATGTTCTGGTTTCATAGTTTTTAGGTTATTCATATTGACCTGCATTGTGTTAAGGTGTTACACATCTTAATCTATTTTATGTTATAATGCTACTTATTTCAACCCAAAATACTAACCCAAATCAACACATTTATCTTGCTTTGGGTCACAAAATATCAATCAAAGAGGTATATGGTAGATATCGTAATCAACATTGGTCCTAGTCTCCTAAAGCATATAAACAGGTTTCTTCACCAGTTTCGGTTTGAGTCAAAGTAAGTTAAAACCATCTTGGGTTATAAAATGGTTTTTGATGGAAGAAGTGATCGGTTTAGTACTTCAGTTTTAATTAGTTGACCAGTTTAGTTCGGTTAACTCGGGTTGAACAAGAAATGTTACAAATTGATGGCAAAGTTGGTTCAGGCTGACTTGTTGGTTCTGGTTAGGGGTTCATCCAGGTTGACTTGTTGGTTCCGGTTAGGGGTTCATCGGGTTGGATAAGGTTTTATTTGGATCTGAACATTTTTAAAACCCTATCTGAAACTAGACTCGACCTAAATTAAAAATATGTTAATCCGATCTGAATTCATCCGAATAGGCCGAATAAACTTATTTTTATATCCGAATTTATTTGGGTTAAATTTAGATACCCGATCCGAACAAACAAGATTTTGTGTATCTGGTCCAAGAAAGAAAAATGGTTATCCGACCCGAGTCTGTCCCAATTTCTAATTCGGACCGGCTTTTTCAGGTTCCGTTTCTCGTATTTTAAACACTCCTAGTTCTAGTGGAGAACCTGACTTTCTAATTCCTCTAACTTGTCCATTTGAAATATGTATAAGAAGTTGTAATCCCCTGAGTTATTTATCTGAAAATTAATTGTAATTTAGTCGTCTAATTGATGTTTAGTGAAATATCTTATTTTATTTATATATTTTTAGTTAAAGCGAATAGGATTGATATGGAGACAAAAATTATTGCTTATATATTCAAATCATAATAGGATCTTTTATCGTTTATTCGTTTTGGTTTTTGTTTCTTAGGTTAAAGCTAAAAACATATATGAAACAAACTTAGGGAGGTCAAAATTAAATCGAAAACCGAATTTAAAGGCAGCTCTATTGTTGCACCAACCGAATAAACCAAATTCAAGTTATTTGGTTATTCACCGAAAAATGTAATATGGATAGTCATATATACGATATGGGACTATATGTTAATTATAAAATCAAATTTTGTTAAAAATCAAACTAAAAACCTAAAATGCAGTTCGGTTTTGTTTTAATTGGTTTGAAGTTTAATGGTATCAAAACAAAATAAACTCTTTTTTAATAATAGGAAAATCAGAAAAATAATTTTTTTTTTTTGATATTTGTAGGTGTTTATTCAAACAATTTTTCACAGCTATAATCTCATACAATGCATGAAACTATTTCGCGTGTTATATTTATATATATATATACTAGGTTATAAACCCGTATATTACACGGGATTGGGTACAAAAACAGATACAATTAAAAATTATTTAAGATGAATTACGTAATATACTATATACAAATACAATTTATAACTATAAATATTTAAAAATGTACTTCTTTGTATATAACATATACATCACAATCTTTTTCAAAAATGAAAGTTTCATACCTTCCCTACTCTTTACGATGAATAAAGCAACGTAAAATTGTCTATGTAAAAAAAACTGGTTGTTTCAATAACAAACTTACTCTTGATAGTGATTGGCCTTTACTTTTTTTTAATGTCATTACAAAGATACCGTGAGAGAAACTGTATTCTTTAAAATTTAAACGGAGTCTTCTTATTTGACAGTGTTAGAGTTATTCTACGAATGAATGTTCAATCATCTATATGACTTTCATATATTACATTCTCTTCAATAACATGACTTTCAAGTGAGATGATTTTTAATCAAGTCTCTGCATAAACCATTTTTTTAATCAACATTTCTTAGCAACATCATAGTGAAGCCAAACTTTAATACCAACTTCTGATTAGGTCATATTTTAATTAAAAGCGTCACAATAGGTATCTTAAAGTAGTGCGGTCTCTAAAGTTCGATCATACAAACTTTTATGATGATGTCGTTTTTTAATAAATAAAGTTGATTAAGAAAAGTGATATAGTTATCCCTCATTAACCTGTTTTATTTAAAAATTTATTTTAAACGAATTAAAAATGAAATAAAAAATTTGTATAATAACATTTGGGTTTAAGCAAATACAATAACCATAAATATAAAGTTAATGTGTTATAAAATTTAAATTTATACAAATAAACAAAAAAAGACATACAAAAGCCATATTTTATTAAGAAGATTAAAGAAAAATAATCCAAGATATAACATGTTGGTGAATATCAAAGATGAATAAATTTAATATATGTATATGTATTAGAAAAGAATTTTAAAAATTATATTGCTATCTAAATAAATTAAAAATGTCAAAGAAATGTTGAATTTATACGTTTTAATATACATTAATAAAATGAAACTTTGGATTTGACTATTGGGTTTATACATGTAAAAAGAAAATGTTTAAAATTTTTTTAGAGATTATATAAGTATATATAGTAAATAATAAAATAAAAGAACTCAAATTTAGATGATTTAGTTAAATATTAAGTAACATCATGTATAAAAAAATTCAAATGTGAAACTTTTTAAATTTAAAATTTTTGAATTTTAAGTGTATTTGAAAAAGATAATTTAAATTACATTTTATTAAGGTTGAGAAATTAAAGAAAATATTAAATGAAAATAATTTTAGAAAAGTATATAATTTATTACGAAATGTACATAATTATTTTAAATTAAAAAAATTAAAATATTGAAACAACTTTATTGTATGTCGGTGAATTAAGTTTTATTTAAAAAAATAGCAATATTTGTTAACACTCATATATTTTGTTAACAATTGGAATGCATTAAAAGATTAATTATTAACCAAAATTAGTTAAAAAACATCAAAAATAGTATATTACATTTCGTTTGTAAATCTATCAAAGAATTAGTAAAGATTGATGAAACTAACTTATATGTATACAACCGTAAAAAATTAAATAAATATAAAATTAAACTTTTATTAATTTTGACTTTTTTTATTTGAATATCTAGTTTATTGGATTTAGTGATTTACAACAACAAATAACGAAAAATTAGGGTTAATTCATTTTTTATCAATTAAAATAATATTTGAAAATTGTGAATACTTCAATTAGATTTAATGTGTGATTGCCATGTGGCAAAATTAATTTGATAATTTTTGTGGTAATGACACATGTCACTTTTAAGGAGAGATTTAATGTGGTAATGACACCTAATCAAAATAATCTTCCTTTATTATAAAGTATAGATATATTAAAAGGCACATGAATATATATTAAAAGACACTTAAAATAAATAGTAAAGTTTATTTTTTCGATTTTAGTCACCAAAACCTTTATGTAATATAAAGTCTTGTCTTTTCGATTTTAGCCACTAAAACTTTTAAAGTATTGTTTTTTCGATTTTTGCCACTAAAACTTTTATATATTATAATGTTTTGTTTTTTCGATTTTGGCCACTAAACTTTTGATTTTGGCCACTAAAACTTTTATATAATATAAAGTTTTGTTTTTTCGATTTTGGCCACTAAAAGTAAAGTTTTGTTTTTTCGATTTTGGTCACTAAACCTTTTATATATTATAAAGTTTTGGTTTTTCGATTTTGGCCCAAAAACTTTTAAAGTTTTTTTTTTTTATTTTTGCCGCTAAAACTTTTATATAATATAAAGTTATGTTTTTTTTGATTTTGGCCACTAATACTTTTTTAATTTTTGTTTTTTCGATTTTGGCCACTAAAGCTTTTATACAATATAAAGTTTTATTTTTTCAATTTTGGCCACTAAAACTTAAGAGTAAAATTTTGTTTTTTTATTTTATTTTGGCCATTAAAACGTATATATAATATAAAGTTTTGTTTTTTCGATTTTGGCCACTAAAACTTTTTAAAGTTTTTTTTTTCTGATTTTTGCCACTAAAACTTTTATATAATATAAAGTTTTGTTTTTTCGATTATAGCCACTAAAACTTAATAGTAAAGTTTTGTTTTTTCGATTTTGGTCACTAAAACTTTTATATAATATAAAGTTTTGTTTATTTGATTTTGGCCACTAAAATTTTTAAATTTTGTTTTTTCGATTTTGTATAATTTTATGTATATATATATTATATAATTGTATAGAGTTTGTGATGAGAGATTTTATTTTGATATGTAACTTACGATTTTGCAAATGATATATAATACCCGTTCTCGGGAAAGTACTGTGATAACCTGCCGCAACGCGCGGCTGGGATTAAACCTACAACCAAGTGGTGGCAAGCGGTGAGGAGCTTCACGCTATGAAGGAGAAGAAAGGGGGGAAAAAGAGGTTATGGAGGCTTGATGAGGGGGTGATGATAACACATGGGATAATGACGTGAAGTGATAAGGGGTGATGGTGTTGGTTGATTATGTGGGGCCAAATGACGTATATGTGAAATGATGGTGAGTGATGGATAACACATGACCTTATAGTTCAATGACATTAAGAATTAAGGTTAGAGCTTGAGCTTTAAAGTGCCAGGTTCTATTTATGACTATGGGCTAGGTTTCCTTTCATATTAGTGTGAGATATTTTCTTATGCTTAATATATGAGTTTTCTTTTAAATACGCGTAAGTCAATCAACTGTTTGTCAAGAACTGAGAATTTAACCAACTTACAGATTCCGATCGAATCTGTGATTCTTATTAAAAACAAACAATACAAAAGAAAGGAAAAACAATCCTATCTATTACAACTCGATCTAGGAACAACGACTCAAACCCTAGAGACCAACAGGCCATTACAAAGATCAAATAGAAACACAAGAATATATGATCTGAAACTTACAGATCGATTACAAACAACAATATCTTCTTCAATACTAAGATCAAACCATGATCAGGAATCATAAGAAGATATAAACTCAAAAACAAAACAAACCAGATCTGGAACTGTAGAACATGAACCAGAGAGAACTCTCTCAAGATCTGAAAAGTCAAAAAGTGAAAAATAAAGTGAATGAAGTAAATTGCATCTGATCTCAAAGCTTCTTCTCGATATATATCCATCTAGCCATCTATTAAAGCCCATCGGCTATTAAGCCCATTGGCCCTTCAGTCCACCAAACATAAATTCTTTTAATAAACAGCCCACTAGATTAAGCCCAATTCATATTAATAAAACTATCACCTATACACTCTGTCACATACCAATAACACGTTACATTTAGAATTAAACTGAAATTATACTTTATTTTCAACATCCCCCCTCAGTTTAATTTCCAAATGCATCATACATGCCAAGTTTTTTACATAAAAAATCATGTGACTTTACTAACAACCCCTTTGTAAACACATCTGCAACCTGATTATCTGTTTTTACATACACCGGTTCTATAACACCTGCTGCAATTTTTTCTCTCAGAAAAAACAAATCTATTTCAAAATGTTTAGTTCTTTCATGAAATATTGGATTATTTGAAATTGAAATTGCAGCTGTATTATCACAATGTAATTTTATCGGAAGTTTTGTTTCAATTTTTAATTCATTAAGTAAGTTCATTAACCGCATTACTTCACAAGTTGCAGAACACATTGCTCTATATTCAGATTCTGCTGAGGATCTTGAAACCACACTCTGTTTTTTACTCTTCCAAAAAATTAAAGTTTTTCCAAGAAATATACAATATCCTGTAATAGACTTTCTAGTATGTACACATTTTCCCCAATCAGAATCCGAAAAAACAGTTATATCAATATCATTTTCTCTTTCAAAAAAAATCCCTTTTCCAGGAGATTTCTTTAAGTATCTTAATAGCCTAAGAGCAATTTTAAAATGTGACACTAATGGACTATGCATAAATTGACTTAAAAATTGCACAGAATATGAAATATCAGGCCTAGTATGTGACAGATATATTAATTTTCCAATTAACTTTTGATATGTTGTAATATCATTAAGCACTTCATCTTCTTGCTTACAAAAACTTATTAGATTATAATTTACTTCAATAGGAGTATTAACTGGTTTGCAACCAGTCATACCAAACTCAGCTAACAATTCCAAACAATATTTTCTTTGGGATAAACAAATGCCTTTTTCAGACCTAATTACTTCTATTCCCAGAAAATATTTTAACAAACCTAAATCTTTGATAAAAAATGTAGATTTAAGCAAATTTTTGATATTATTTATTTCAGTTATTGAATTTCCAGTTAGTACTATATCATCTACATATACTAATAAAATAAGAACAGTAGATTCTCTTATCCAAACAAACATAGAGGTATCACACTTGCTTTGTTTAAACCCAAAACCATTCAACACAACTACTAGTTTTTGATTCCACATCCTAGGTGCTTGTTTTAAACCATATAAAGATTTTAACAATTTACACACTTTGTTTTCCCCAACAGAATGATATCCTTCAGGAAGTGTCATATAAACTTCCTCCTGAAGTTCACTATACAAAATTGCATTATTCACATCTAACTGATATAATTCCCAGTTATTTTTAACTGCCAGACTAACAATGCACCTAACAGTTATCATTTTTACCACAGGAGAAAATGTTTCATCAAAATCTACTCTTTTTTGGGCAAATCCTTTTGCTACAAGCCTAGCTTTATATCTTTTAATTTCACAATTTGATTTGTATTTAATTTTAAACACCCATTTACAACCTATAGGTTTTCTATTTTTTGGTAAATCCACAATTTCCCACGTATTTGTTCTTTGCAATGCTTCCATTTCAAGATTCATTGCATCTACCCAATTTTGGTCTAAAATAGCTTCTTTGTATACTTTAGGCTCAACAGTTGTATTTAACATAGATGTAAAACACAGATTTTCAGTTGATAAGTTTGAGTAATTTATAACTTTTTCTAACCCATATTTAACCTTCCCATCAATTACATAATCTTGAAATTTTTTGGGAAACACAATATTTCTAGATGACCTTCTTAGGTTACTAGATTCAGCTTGTAAATCTACCCCCTCAGAATTATTATTATTATCTAATGTCATGATTGCATCCTCTGCCTCGCCAGGGCTACACCTAGTAGGTAACTGATTTCTAGTTAACATGTTACTAGTCTCAGCAAAACCAGCTGGCTGCAGAGACTGTTGCTCAGTTTCTGTACAAACCCTCACTTCATCATCGAGGTTTTGATCATCTTCAAAATATTTCAACTCATTTTTCTGTGTTAAGTCAAAGAAACCAGACTCATTGTTATTCAAATTCTCTTTGAATGGAAATAGTCTCATAAAATTTTACATCTCGTGAGAAAATTACTGTTTTCTTTTCTAAACTCCATAGTTTGTAACCTTTTTTTGCATTTGAGTAACCCAATAAGACACATTTTTCTGAATGACTTGCAAATTTGTTTGATTCATTTAAAATCGTACTGAAGCATAAGCATCCAAATACGCGAAGATGATTTAGCGAAGGTTTTGACTTATACACAAGTTCATATGGTGTTTTGCCATTAAGAACTGAAGAAGGAGTTCTGTTTATTAGATATGTGGCTGTGAGTACACATTCACTCCACATATTGAGAGGAACTCCTCCTTGAAAAAGGAGTGACCTTGCTACATTCAGCAAGTGCCTACGTTTTCTTTCTACAATCCCATTTTGCTGTGGGGTATAGGTGCATGAGGTTTGATGAAGAATTCCTTGATCAGCACACAACTGATTCATATTATTGTTAATAAACTCACTTCCATTATCACTTCTAAAAATTTTCACATTTTTTCAAATTGGTTTTGAATCAGGATTAGAAAATTCTTTATGTTAAGAAATACTTCATCCTTATTCTTTAGCAAATATACCCACACAGCTCTAGAGTAATCATCAACAATGGTTAGAAAAAATCTATAACCCTCTTTACTAGGAACCCTGTATGGCCCCCATACATCCAAATGTACTAACTCACCAAGTGACTGAGATTTGTGCTCACTTAATGGAAATGGTTCCCTGTGTTGTTTTGCCTTATGGCAAACTTCACAAGGATCATTTTCACTAATATTTTTTAGTTTTAACGTTTCTTGTAGCACTTTCAGTACTTTAGGTAAGGGATGACCTAACCTAGTAAAGCACACCTTAACAGATTTTGTCACATCACCATAGACATACAAACCATCCACCTGACTACCAGTCACCAAAGATCTCTTCGTTAGAGAATCCTGGATAAAGCTATTAAATTCATTAAACATAACCTCAAGTTTGCTGTCTCTTGCCAGCTTATGAACTGACATTAGGTTTAAACAGTAGTCAGGCACAAAGAAAACATCATATAAGACTGCATTTTCATTTGGTCTTATATTACCAATTTTTGATACTGTTGCGCTAGTTCCATTCGGGTGCTTCACTTTTATTGAAAATTCAGACATGTCTATTGGATTTATCATACATTTATCTGTATTTACCATATGTTCATTAGCACCTGAGTCTATAACCCAATCCAATCCTCCCATCTGAATATCAGATTTATCAAATGAAAAAACTCGTTTTGTTTCAATATTACAACAGAATGGATGCATGCTGTTACCTGCCATGTTAGACACTGGGTTTCCCTCAGGTTTCCTTTCATTTAACAGACTTAACAGTTTAGACATTTGTTCAGCTGTTAAAGAATTCACATCACTAAGTGTATTCTGGTCAGATTTAGCATTTATATTGCTACTTGATGCACCAGATTTGTTTCCCCTCCTTTGGTTTTAAACTAGGTTGGGAAACCAATTATTTCAAAACATTTATCAGTTGTATGTCCCAACTTATTACAATGAGAGCATTTAAGATTTGAATTTTGTCCTTTGAAAATTTTCATTTTATTTTCAGAAAATTGACTTGTCTTAGATGTAAACCCCACAACCTGAATTTTACAATTTGAGAAACAATTTCTATGAGATTCCTCTCGAGAAATGATTGAAAAAGCTTCTTTTACAGATGGTAAAGGGTCTTTAATTAACAAGTTTGTTCTCACTGGTTGGTACACACTGTCCAATCCCATAAGGAATTGCATTAACTTGATCAGATGGTTAAAATCATTGAACTCTTTAGAAGCCTGACAAGTGCAAGAAGGTAGTTGAAGGATTTGATCTAGTAACTTCCATTCAGTGTTAAGTTTATGATAATATTCTGAAACTGTTTTTCCATCTTGAGTTATAGAGTTAATTTTCTGGTAAATCCCAAAAACTACGGATCCGTCTATTTTATCATATGTTTCTTTTAAATCCTTCCACACTTCTTGGGCAAGTTTGGAAAAAACTTGCCCAACATACAGCTCATCAGAGACTGAGTTCAATATCCAGGTTAATACTATGGCATTGCATCTGTCCCACTGTCTAGCTAATACATCATTGTCAGTGGGTCTGATGCAACTACCATCGATAAACCCCATTTTGTTCTTTATCTCTAAAGCCATCCTCATGGCATTTGACCATATAGTGTAGTTCTCTGTCCCTTTCAGTTTAATACTAACTATGGTCAAGTGCCCAGAGTCACTGGCATGCAAATACAATGGATTACTTGGATCCAACTTGCTCACCAATGTCTCGGATATTGCATCAGACATCTTTGTAAGCAATATAATATTCACAACTATTTTAGTTTAACAAAGTACACACCTAATCCAACAGAATCACACAGATCAACAGATCTGGCCAAGATGTGATGATGGTTTCTCAAATCACTTGCCTGGTTGCGTACCCGTAATGACTTCCACCAAGGTCAGCGCCAGGTATTCACACCAATTATTTGGTAGATCAAGGATTAACCTAGGTGGATTTGTTAGTCGGGACCTGTTACCAGGTAACTTAAAACCCGCAGGTTTAAGCAAGTGTAAGAGAAATCAAAAAACACCCAAAAATAAGGCCAAGAAATATACAAAAGACAAGACTTACAGTGAACGAAAGAACACACAAAGAAAAAAGAAAGAGACTGAAACAATCTCACAGATTTTTTCCTCGGTTTTGTTTAGATGTCCTTCAGTTGTTCAAGCCTCTGATTTAAGATCTGTAGACTAAGCCGTAGAACAGTGATTAACTCGGTTTTGCTGTAACGAGTTGGGGCTTCATTTAGACCCTTCGTCTTTCTACAGCTAAGTTTATTCGTTCAACGCTTCTTGATGTACAGATCTAGGGTTTTACTCAAACCCTTTGAATACTACAGCGGAAACACAAAAACTCCCAGGACACGGCCGAATCACGAGCTCGATCTAAGCTCTGGTACCATGTCAAGAACTGAGAATTTAACCAACTTACAGATTCCGATCGAATCTGTGATTCTTATTAAAAACAAACAATACAAAAGAAAGGAAAAACAATCCTATCTATTACAACTCGATCTAGAAACAACGACTCAAACCCTAGAGACCAACAGGTCATTACAAAGATCAAATAGAAACACAAGAATATATGATCTGAAACTTACAGATCGATTACAAACAACAATATCTTCTTCAATACTAAGATCAAACCATGATCAGGAATCATAAGAAGATATAAACTCAAAAACAAAACAAACCACATCTGGAACTGTAGAACATGAACCAGAGAGAACTCTCTCAAGATCTGAAAAGTCAAAAAGTGAAAAATAAAGTGAATGAAGTAAATTGCATCTGATCTCAAAGCTTCTTCTCGATATATATCCATCTAGCCATCTATTAAAGCCCATCGGCTATTAAGCCCATTGGCCCTTCAGTCCACCAAACATAAATTCTTTTAATAAACAGCCCACTAGATTAAGCCCAATTCATATTAATAAAACTATCACCTATACACTCTGTCACATACCAATAACACGTTACATTTGGAATTAAACTGAAATTATACTTTATTTTCAACACTGTTGTCGTTCAAAAAAATAAAATTAAACCAATTACACAATCTTTTATCTAATCAATTATTTGCGACCAAGAATATGCTATGCTTTGGGAGGGAAAACAAAAATCTTAAATTTATTATAGTATTAGTTACAATAGTCGATGAGCTTCTCATCAATGAAAACAAAGGTAAAAAACAAAATTATCTCTTTTGGAAATTGAAGGATCGGATGCAGTAAGCAAAGATGAAGGCGAAGAAGAGAACCAGACCAATGTGCACCCCTGCAACAGCTCCAAGAAAATCATGCTTGATTCCAAAATACCTATCCAAATACCCTTTAACAGTTTCACCGTTAGTCAGTACATCGTTATAGTCACCGAACTGTGATGCAACCATGCCGTAAATCGTCCAAGCAATCGGGTTTCCCCAATAGTACCATCTCCACCACACAGGAATGCTCTGTTTTTTTTAAAAAAAAAAAATTATGAAAAAGGGTTAGAAACTTAGACCAGGATCACCCTATACTAATGAAAGTTTTAGGGTAAATTTCACTTTCTGAGATGGTGTTTTAGGTTTTGAAATGTTAAAATCAGTCCTTTTAAGTTTTCAAATGTTGTAAAATCGGTCCTTTTTCGGTTAAGTTTGTTAAGTATTAACATAATACAAGACCATATCAGAAAATTTATATAAACATACATGACTAAAAGTGAAATTTACTAGATTAATTTTATGATTTTTTTTGGCATTTATACCATTTATTCTTTTAATTGTTAACAAAATAAAAAGAAAGAAAGCATCGAGACATTTGAAAACCTAAAAGTACTGATTTTGATATTTTGAAACATATAGTACCATCTCTGAATTTTATGTAAAAAATGAAAGAGTAAATTGACATTTTAGTTCATGTGATTTGTTCAATTTTGTCATTTTAGTCTAAAAGTTTAAATTTTACTATTTTCGTCCTTATGGTTTTAATTTTATTGGCATTTTAGTCCAACGAAGTTTAAACTTTAAACTAAAATGACAAAAGTGACAAAAACACGGTGACAATAAAATGAAAACCATAGGCACCAAAATAATGAAATTTAAACTATCACATCGTGTGTACTCAAAATGAAATTTAGTAATTTACCCAAAGTAGATATGACAAAGTGAAATTCAAACTTACGGGTCGTGGAATGATGAATCCGGAGAACAGATTGAAGATTCCGTAGAATGAGGCGGCGATGATGGCGGCGATGTTGGCGTTGGGGGTGATGGCGACGGTCATCATACCGTAAAACGTCATGTACAAGAAACAGCACAATTGGAAGAACAAATACCAAAAGAATTTAGCAGCAGTCCACTTGAACCCGATCATGGAGTACACAATGACACTGTAAACTCCGGTCTGCACCAACACGTACGGGATTTCGACCAAAACCTGCGCAAAAGCGTACGGCAAAGCAGAGTACATTCCGGCAGCTCTTTCTCTGTAAAACACGGTTCGTTCCACATCTACCACCGGTTGAACCGCTGATGCGTTTTGAATTCCTAAAAACAGAACCGCTGCATACATCGAACCCATCGCGTTCACCAGATCTTGTTGGGTTGTCCTGAAATGAAACCCACATATTGATGAATAAATTAACCCAAATGGCAAAATTGACACTGGATTATACAGAAAATATAAACAACCATGCTTACTTTCTATTGCCGAGATCCCAAAACATTGTGCCGAACATGAGTCCAATGAAGGTGGTGAAGACGAAACGCACGGCGGTGTAGGGCGGGTTCCGCCAGTACGACAACCGTTGTTTCCATAGGCACGCTAAACACTGGACGATGAAGGGCTGCGAGTATTGACTCGGGTAGAATAGGTCTTTGGTGCCTGGACGTGGTACGCCTAATTCCGCAATTAGGGCTTTGTTTCTCCTGTCAATTTTGACCAAAAAGTCAACGTAAGATAAATTTTGACTAAAAAGATTGCCACGTAAGCAGTTATTAAAAAAGATTGCCACGTGTACTCACTTGTAGAGCTCTGACTTTCTGTAGATTTCCGTGAAGTCAACTCCGAGAGCAAGTTCTTGAGCTGATGTGCTGACTTCTAACATCCATGTTGCTGGGTTATAACCGTCTGTAATCTTACTTATACCCTCAATGGCCTGTTTCAAAAAAACAAAAATATTGAGGCTACGTGTTACCGCACACGCTATGAAGCAATTTTATCTTTTATTTGACCCGTTAGAGATAAAACATACATAAAAATCATTATTGACGGTTTTATACCTCAAAGTATTTGATTAATTCACATGATTGACGACCCACGGGTCCAACGTATAGCTCTTGTCCACCTCGTTTCATCAAGAACAACTATAAAACCACAAATTATTCAATATGTAGTAGAAACGAAGGTAAGAAGGTGCATTTTTGTGACTTGTGATCTTTACCTCATCAAAAGCTTCAAAGATGTCGATACTTGGTTGATGAATGGTGCAAACAACAGTTCTTCCTGTATCCACGGTGTTCCTAACTGTTCTCATCACAATGGCTGCAGCCCTTGCATCTAACCCAGAGGTTGGCTCATCCATAAATATTATAGACGGGTTAGCTACAAGCTCAACTGCTATGGTTAACCGTTTTCTTTGTTCTGTTGATAGCCCATTGACACCTGGTAATCCGACTAATGCATCCTTTATTGGGTTGAGTTCCACAAGGTCCATCACCTCATCAACAAACATCTGTGGAATGGTAAAACAACATTCAAACATTTTTTTAAAAGTTGCAAAAACATGCTTTTTTAACCGGTGTGGTGAGGTCGGGTATGTAACTAACCTTTCTCTTGTGTTCATCAACATCTGATGCTAACCTGAGCCATGCTGAGTATAACAAAGACTCATAAACAGTCACATGAGGTGAATGGATGTCATTTTGCTCACAGTAACCCGAAATCCGAGCAAATGTTTCTTGTTTTTTTGGATACCCAGAAATCTTGACATCACCTTCAATGTACCCACCCGTTTTTCTGCCCGCTAACACGTCCATTAGAGTAGTTTTACCAGCACCACTTACACCCATTAGAGCTGTGAGAACACCGGGCCGGAAAGCCCCACTAACACCTTTAAGAAGCAGCAATCGGTCTTCAACCACCCCTTGATCTTTCATTTCCTATAATTATTTTCATAAGCCCGTTAACAAAATCTCCTCTTTTTAAAAGTGGCCCGTTTATTAGAAGATTTATGTGATAATTCTAATAACATTGTTTTTTTTTAAATCATTTATAACACATAAAAGTAGTTAAAAACTGGACAAAATTGCTTGTGGATCAACTGAACCCAACCCGATTTGGCCTGTTAAAATCCATTATAAAAAATGACCCATTTCAACTTGAATACATTACCATTTAATTAAATTAAAAAACAATTATAATACCTGTGGCATATCAACAGAGTATTTGATATCATCAAAGGTGATTGAGTGTGGTTCAAATGGAAGGATCATTCCTTTCTTCTTATTTTGACTTCCCTCATCTGTGGATCCCTTCTGCATTGATGATAATTCAACTGCTGAATCACTTTCATCTTCTGTTGATACATTAGCTTGAGCTTTTTCAAAAGCTGTAAAACCAGAAAACAAATGTTAAAAAACGCGATGCAAGATCTATAACAAGATTCCGATAACACGAATCACTCACGATTTAGAAAGGCGAGAGACAACGCGAAGCAGATATTGAAGACCAAAATAAACCCAACTAAGGCTGCAACTGCAATCCAATACCAATAAGCTTCTGCAAAGAATCCTCTTGCTGTAATAACTTGTTTCCCAAGTGTTGTACCATTCAAAGGCTGTATATAACACCAAAAACGACATATCAAAAGTGTAAACTTAAATGATGAATGCAAATAGAATACATTAACATCAAACACTAAAGGGTTGATTTCAAAAACTAGCCCAAATAGATCAAACGCGTCGAATGTTATCCAAAGTCTACTTTTAGTGAAGAAAATGACCCAAATCAGTTTACTCAATGATTTATTAGTGTATAATATAGTGTTTCATTAATGATTAGTGCAGTCATCATTTATAAGCAAAGTTTTAAAATGAACAGAAAAATAAGAGTGGTTCAACCCAAACCTGGCCCAGCCCGTTTGACCCGTTATCCATCCCCCCAATCTTGCCACCTCTACATAAAAACAAAGCATTGTGTGACTTACTCTTCTCCAACTATGCCCAAGAAACTCATTTACTACTATTCCATTCATTGCATACATCATGGGAGATGACCAGTATCCCCATAACCACCAACTCTTGACATCATCTTTAACAAGAAAAGCCCATTTGTTAGTTTAACAATAAAACCCCTGTATATGCATGATATATATTTCAAGTTAGCTAATATAGTACCTCGTGAAAGGACAAAACCGCCCAATGCAAACACCAAGAGAAGTGCAAATGAACCAAACGTGTTTGCAACGATCATGTTCCTACCCATTGCTCCAATGAACCGAAATAATCCAGAAGACATTTGGTTAACAAGAAACAGCAAGAGGTATTGTTTGAAGAATCTGCAAAATATTGAAACAGTTAGTATATCGGATTCAAAACATAAAACCAAATAATGTTAAAAACTAGTTACCTAGAGACATTAGGATCAAATCCAATAACATAGTATGTGAGAATAGTCCAAACTGCAGCTTCAAGAAATGAAACAGGAATCTTGATGATCCATGATGGAACAGCGTACGCCCATGAGGGGTAGAAAAGGAAGTTCCGTTGCTTGTAGAAAACAGGAAGTTTTGCAATCGTCATTGATATCTCAGACATTCCGTTAAACATTATCATAACAACACCAAAAAATAGAGCACCCGTATACAATCCTCCATCTTCGAGATCATTTCTATGCATCTCAGTTCGGAAGAACACCGTTAAACAGATGAGAGCCATGACAGTTAACTGAAAACAACCACGAAAGAATGATACTGGTTACAATTTTGAGCAACAATTTGTTAAAAAGATTATGAAAGAAATTATTATTGAGTAACACTACACTTACTTGGAACAATTTGATAAAGAATATATATATTAAAGATCAAAAGTTTTAGAGTAACATTACAACTTTAAACAATTTTTATAAAGTTAATGAAGATTAAAACTTTTAAATTATGAAAGATCAAAACTTTTAGAGTAACACTAGACTTACTTGGAACAATTTGTTAAAAAGAACATGAAATTTTAAATATTTTAGAGTAATACTATACTTACTTGTAACAATTTGATATAAATTTTATGTAAAATCAGAAATTTTAGAGTAACCCTACCCATACTTGAATACCCATACTTGAACAATTTGTTAAAAAGATCAGAACTTTTAGAGTAACATCATTATTAAATTTCAAGATTTTAGAGTAACACTACACTTGCTTGGATAATTGTTAAAAATGACTTTTAGAGCAACATAACAGTATAATACTTAGAATATTTTGTTAAAAAGATCAAAACTTTTAGGTAACGTTACATTATAATACTTACTTGGAACAATTTGAAGATATAGACGAACGAGTTTCTTTTCATGAGCAATATTTCTCTATCGGTGCAAGCTTTCAAGAGTTCTTTACCATCTAAACCATATTTCTCAGTTGTGAGAGCAGCAGGGTGGCTTTTACTTTTGTCATATGGGGTCGCAACATCGTTTGCCAATTTTCTTCCAACATGAAAAGATTGGAATGCATCTGCAAATTCTTTGGCTGTCACAAATCTATAAGGCTCGTCTCTTCTCATCCAGTATTGTTCTTGATCTTTCTTAGATGTCACCTATAACAAGATTTTAACATCATGAGGGCTAATATGGTCATTTGTTGTCATTTAGGATATCAGAGAGTCCATTCAACACAAAATGAACATCAAATTTTATAGGGTAACTTGCACAAAATATAAATGAAGTTTACACTTTCTTCCTTATTTTAGCAACTAACTTTAATTTAGATACAAAATAAAAATCAGCTTACATTTCATTGCCAATTTTGCATCCTATTTTGTCAATTTAGTGTGTGCTACATAGCATATGATGTGCATCTAATAAATATATTTAGTAACATGGAATCTGATATTGCAGCTAGCATGGCATCAACCAGTGCCACATCAACAAATTACTGCTAAAATCAGTTAAAAGTGAGGTTTGTGATTTGCATTTACATTGTTTATTTACTGATAAACTTCAACGTGACGAATAAATGCCTGATAAAATACTTACTTCTTGCAAGAAATCAGCAACACCTTTCCTTCCTGGGCATTTAAATCCCATTGATTCAAAAAACTCAAGAACATTTTCACGTGGGCCTTGATAAACAATCTTGCCATCAGTCAAGAGAATAATGTCATCAAACAAATCATACGTTTCTGGCGCGGGTTGTAGGAGTGAAATGACACCAGTACCCTCAAGAATGTGAATAAATTGTTTCAGTGAATTCACAATCTGATATGTTGTAGAACTATCCAACCCTGTTGATATCTCGTCCATAAGAAGAACCTTTGATGGCCCTACTATCATTTCACCTGTCGTCACACGTTTCTTCTGTCCACCAGATATTCCCCTTAACATTTGATCTCCAACCATGGTGTCTGCACATATGTCTAGACCCAATAGCTGCACAAGAAATCGTTTTTTTTTTTTCATTTTAATTAGTTATTTTTTCAGTTCTTTTTGTAGAAATGGTGATATTGATCTACTTAAAAGGGGTGGATTCAGGTCTCAAACAGGACAAAGGTGTTTAAATATTGTGTAACCAGTTAAATCATTCTATTTAAACAGATGGAAAACATTTAATTCAAGAAAACAGTTTAACAAAAGGTGTATTATTGATGCATAAAGCTGTTAAATCTTTCTATTCAAAATATTATATTATTACTGAAATAATATAAGTTTTGTAATCATATTTGACACACTAATAACTTGCTAAATAAATTTTAAAAAATGGATAACAAGTGTTTAGAGTCAATCCAACCCGTTTTTTGCCACGTCTAATTTACGTCTATCATACCTTGAGAGTATAATCTGTGACCACACTGGCTTCTTGACCTTTGGTTGCAGCAGCCTGCATACCAACAAAACAATCATAAACATTATGAATTTGATCATTAAAATTTCAAAATGTTTTTTATGCTAGATGATTAAATTCTTACCTTCATAAAGATATCAATATCAGGATCAGGCTTTATGTTTGCAGCTCTCTCTCTTCTTGACAACTCTGCTAACATATCTGCAATTTAAAAAATATGTTACACAAGGCCTATAACTGTAAAAACTTAATAAATGAAACAGAAATAATTAAAAACTAACCGTATCGCGATCCAACGCCTTGACATCTTGCAGAGAAAGCCAATGTTTCTCTAACAGTCATTTCTCCAATATGGATGTCATTTTGACTGATGTAAGCAGACGTTCTTTCGGGTACGAATTCATGTAGCTCATGGCCATTATATGTTACCTTACCCGTACACTACAATTACAAAAACAAACTATTTAAGACTCTATAAACAATAGACAACAAATTAGCTAAATATATACATTTTTGATGATAATATGATATGTTTACACACACTTAAGTGTGTAGTATCTTGAAGTCTACCCTTCCTTTTACTTGAAATACAAGTTTGTGAAAATATTGACAAAAAGTTACTTATTTCTCTAAACCATGTAAAGAAAGTGTGTAAAAGAAGTATGAAGTCATTTTGATGTTACCGTAAGCTCCTTCGCGAGTGTACCAGCCAAAGCTAACAAGAGTGTCGTCTTCCCGGAACTCGGGGGACCCAAAAGAAGTGTCATTCTACAACGTTTATACACCAAAATCAGTACATTTAGTCAGATAATTAATCAAAAAAACTGTTAATTAAAAGCAATTTTATGTGATTAATAGAATAAAAAGGTTATCAACTTTGGTGTCAATTCTTGCTTAAGCAACCTTTTTTTTAAGAACTATCAAAGTTTCAAAAAAGTTCTATGTAGTACAGACTACAGAAACTTTTGACAATTACCTAAGATAACTGTTTTTCAAATGTCAAAGTTAACATGGTCAAAATGGTCAGCTTACCTAATAATGTAAATTCCGAAAATTTTGGAAATTGGTTGGTTTTTACTGGCCTGTTATAAAATATCTTTTTTTTTTAAAGTTGGTTATCTATTTATTATTTTTCTTTTTAACCTGCGAAGATTCAGTTACTTGGCTCACCCTCCTCGACTCAACCTAGAATATCTTGCTTCAGGTTGCTTCAGGTGAGTCTGTAACTCAAACCTCTCGATAAAGGAGTCAAGGGTAACATAAGGTATGATTATTTTTGGTTTTAAAGTTGGTTATTAATGGTTCTTTCTTCTCACCTGCCAGGCTTAATGACACCGCTGACATCATCAAGGATAGTTATATGCTTTTTCGAATTTGGGAGTAAATGGAATAAACTCAATAGCCCCTATAAATATGAACACAAATTAGAAAAATTTAATAATCAGAAACATCAAGAATAATGTAACTTGTACTTTTTTCATAACAAGACTAGATCAAGTGGTCGAACGGAAAACTTAGCTACGTGTATGTATATACACATATATACACGCATACACGTGTGTATATATATATACCTTATATACGTATATGTTAATACATGTATTGTTAAATTATTTATAAAATTCTTTTTCTAAGACCAGTTTGACTAGCAGAGTAATAAACCAGCCAGTTTGATAGATGATAGGGTCATGAAAAGATCCAGTTGATTTTGGTTTCTTGTTCTTACCTGAAAAATATCATCATCAACGTACTCAGTATATCTCATCGTTATTTTCACAAATACGAAGTAAAATAACGTTAAAATTAGTGTAATTTTACTTTTCTGCCGGGGCTTTTCTTACCTCAAAAATATCAATGTGAAAGTTTATAAAACTTGGTAAGGCTCTGCTTCCTGTGTTAACATCAGCCTCCACAGTCACATGCTCAAATTTGACTTCAATTGTTGGCATATCAATCCCAACCCTATACACATTTCAAATCAAACCCATTTACAATCTCATTACCAGAATTCAATAAATATATAAAATTAAAAAAAAAGAAAAAAAAATATATATATAAATGTCTAAATCTTTGTTACCTATCAAGTCTGTCTCTGAGTTTCAGTAAGAATTTCTCATTATCTTCATCAGCAACTTTCACAAGTCTATCAAGCAAATGCTTTCTATCTTCAGTTCCAAGATTATCAATATCAACTTCATTAGATGGTCCAGTTGACCCAAAAAGCAACCCTTTTCGCAATCGATCGAACGTCGGTAGCTTTTCGAGGGAAGCCCATTTTAGAGCTTCTTCATCATCTTCTTCACGTGAAGATTTTGAGAAAACATCCATACCAGAGTTTCTCCATACAGAAGTACTTCCAGATCTTAAACTTGATGTTCTAGATCTTGTACTAACTGCTCTTAAACTCCCTAATCTTATACTATTTGCAGCTTTATATATGTCACTTCCATCCATTGTTACAAAACACTAATCAAAACCCACAGATTTCTTGTCAAGAATCAAAAATCTTTGTGGGTTTTGTTCGTTTGATCAAGAAAACCTTGAATTTGCTAAAAGATCGAGTTTTTTTGGGGTTTTTGTTTTAAAAATGAAGAACAAGATGATATCTTTGTATGAAAGATGGTTAAAAAGAAAGGAACTTTATATAGAAAGTATATAGAAGTATTTGTTTGAAGATGTTGACCATTTTTTTTTGTAAAGTTGTTGATAGCTGAAGTTGCAATAATGCGATGGAACAAGCACTCCAATCCGGCGGCCAATTTGTATTACACGTGAATACATGATACATTTAAATGATAAATAGGTGAATTGCATAAACGGTCCCTTGACTATTACTTATTTGCATATTTTGAATTAACTTATGTTTCCTTTAATTTTGTGTCACAATTCAAAATGATTGATGTGTGTCCATATAGCAGTTTCAGAGAATGGTAAACATCTGGAATTGAATTTATAATGTGAAATATAGGAGCTATAAAATGAATGATCGTGTTTATAACAAATACATTTTAATTTACTTAGTTGGACTAAATGAAAGATTACATGATTTTAGATGAAAATAATGGTGAACGCCACCATTAGGCACCCCTCATCGACCGGTCCAACGGCCAACATTGCGGGGACATGATTTTAGATGAGGATAGAGAAAAAAGAGAAGCGGGCTTTGTATCCGATTTGGATTGCCGCAAAGAAGAAATGGGTGAAACCGGAGGTAGAGATGATGCAAAATATGTATTTGGAGGCTATAGGATGCCAAAAAGGCTTCCCTTTCCCCTCTTGCTAGGGCTCTAAATGAACTGAACAAACATGAACGAGTCATTGTTCGTGTTTGTTCGCTTACTTTTAACTTGTTCACGAATGATTCATAAACCCTAACAAACAAAAATTCTTGTTTGTGTTCATTTAGAAATTTAACTTGTTCACGAACGCAAAATAACACATATTATTCACATGTTGTACAAGTTTCCGTTAACATTTGATTAATATATATTCATATGCAAGATTGTGAAACTCCAGTCATGATATTTCATTTTCTTATCTAAATATCGAGATTACTTTTCTTAATACCTATATTTTTTTTGTTTAAATATTGAAACTCCTCTGCGTATATAATTAATCAACAGATGAGTTTGTACAACAATTGTTTGACAATTTTAAATTTTAAATTTTGCTTATAGAATAACTAAAAGTTGGTTCTTTCATGTGTATCGAGGGTTGACATTATCCAAAAATTGACAAATTTAAAGCTGATTTAGTATTATAAAACATTATAGATTTAAAATCAGCATACTAGAAGTAGTTGAAGGGTGAGTTTTGTAATTAATACAATAAAAAATTTGTTTTATATTCTGGATACCATGTGATCAAATAATGGGTCTTAGCTAGAGGCTGCTTCCTCTTCATATATTTCTTATTTATTCCTGGTCAATTGACTCGTAGGGTCAAACAACTCATATATCCAGATCATCCTTTGCGTGCGGCCTCTGTAAATATTAATTACCAATTCATAAAACTCTAGAAGATCTTAATTCTTATGTTTAAAAATATTTTTATTACCTTATTAATTTATATTATATATAATCAATGATATATTAATAACCTTTGTGAACGTTTATTATTGTACTTATCAATAATTTGAAGTTGGTGACAAAAGTGAAGGAAAAAAAAGGTATGTGAATATAACTATATAGTTTCCTGATATGATATCATTATTAAAATGATTATATATCATGCCAGGTGTGATCCTGAGATTTAAATTATGGGTGTTTAAAAAAACTGAAAAACATTTAAAAACGAACAATATTCGTAACTAAAAAAATGAACCAAATTCTGAATTTGGTTCGGTTCCTAATTGTATCTGAATTTCAAATTTAGTTTTCGGTTCGGTTCCTAACCGTATATAAATTTTGGCTCTCGGTTCGGTTATCTCTTCGATTTTTTTAATTCGGTTTGTTTCAGTTTATTCGATTAACCGATTAAACAGAATTTAGATTTAAATTTATTATTTTATTAATAATATATAAGGTTGAGTTTGGTTTATTTGGTTGAGTTCGGTTTTTAACTAGTGTATTTGGTTTCTAAGTGGTTTATTCAGTTGAATTCGGTTTAGTCGGCTGAGTTATTCGGAATGGTTTATGCAGTTTTTAACCGGTTTACTCGGTTGTTCGGTTTTAACCAAAACTGAACCGAACAACTTCACAATTTGATTATGGGTGTTCAAAAAACCCGAAAAACATTTAAAACCGAACCGTATTTGTAAATGAAAAAATGAGCCAAATTCTGAATTTGGTTCGGTTTCTAACTGTATCTGAATTCCTAATACAATTTTTGATTCGGTTTCTAATCGTATCTAAATTTCGGCTTTCGGCTCGGTTATCGGTTCGATTTTTTTTTAATTCAGTTTGTTCAATTTACTTGATTGCCAATTAAACCGAATGCAGATTTAAATTTATTATTTTGTTAGTAATATATAAGGTTGAATTCGGTTTGTTCGGTTTATCCGGTTTTTAACTTATGTATTTGGTTTATAAGTGGTTTATTCAATTAAATTTGGTTTAGTCGGTTGAATTCAGTTTATTCAGAACGGTTTATCCAGTTTTAAACGTGTTTATTCGGTTGTTCGGTTTTAACCGAAATTGAACCGAACCACTTCCCGACTCCATTTGGTTTCGGATAGGAAAAAATTGAAAACGGATTAAACCAACCTAATAAATCGATAACCAAATTGATGAACACCCATATTTTAAAAGGCATGAAGGTAATTTGTTATAAATTACTTTTTGTACCTCTTAAATCATGTGTTTATAAATGGTTATTTTTAATTATCTCAAACTTGTTAGTTCTCATTCGAATGGATCTCTATATAACATATATGTCAAAAATTTTGTGCACCCCACAAAAATAAGCCTTGAACGAAAGTCGGGTTTGGCCCTTCTCCAGACAGCCCCTATATTTACGAAAAGATCTTATTCGATTAATTAAGATTGTTTATATGACAGCAAAATTTTAGAATTAGTTAGTTGTTTTTTTTTATAATTATTTATATGACAGCAAAATTTTAACAATGATTTTATGCACCTGCATATATGGACAAGTGTTATTGAAATTATATATAATAATTCACGAATCATCACCCAACAAGGCCGCCATTAAAAATAAATAATTTTTTTATTATATATTATTTTGATTCTTTTTGAATTTTGATCTTATTCGTTTAAAATATTAATCAAGTTGAGAGTGGAGACACCATGATATTATTAGCATAAAATATGTTTAAATGGTAAACATCATGCAACGACTTTGAATCATGCTATGCATTAATTTCTTGATATATTTCTATGCCCATACTCTAGATTTTAATTGAAATTTCACACATCACAAATATCCCTTTAATTAAACACTAGAGAGAATTTATTAATTTAATAAATAAATAAATAAAAAGAATATGAAATATGTGTTAATTTTATATACAAGTAATTTAAAAGGTAGTTTCTTTTTGCTTATCTCTTTAATAAATATTAGTGTCACTTATTGACTTGTAATAAAGATTAGATTTTTGATTTTATGTTTCTCTTCTAGTAAGTAATAATTATTTTTTTATTAAGGTAAATATTATAATTACATAAGATATTTTTTAATTTGTTATATGTGTATGTCTTTCAGAAAATATGTGATATTTTTTTTTGAAATAAATATTAAATAACATTTTTAACCATAAGTAATTAATACACAAGTTTTGTATGATAGTAATATATATTTCTTAGTAAAAAACGAATGATTAATGGTTGATTACTTTGTGATAGAAAGTTAAAATCATAAAATATTTATATTTATCCAAGTGATTAAATTTATAGCTTGGTGTCTATCTCTAAGGTTGTGTATGGCGGGGCGCAACTCTCACACGAGACCGCCTTCAAAACTCCCCTCAAGCCATGACCGTCGTTACACAAACCCGATAACCAGGGTGTGACCAGTCTCGGGTGACTGTTATCACTAGATGTTAACGTGTTCGAGAGAGGATGGAAGGAAAATGGAAGGCATGAACAAGAAGATGGTTACACATGTGTAGCAATTGTGAGCTAAGTTATGGATGATAGAAATATTTGTTTATGTAACGCCTACATGAAATGAAGAACTGATATGACTACACATAGCCTAACTAATTTCTTAGCTTTACAACCTTGTAATTGAGAACAAAAAAAAAAAATGTATGCATTCAACGCATTTTAACAAAGTATCCCCACATCCCTTGAGGTTCAAGAACACGCGCGACCCATAAATATGTTAAAAAAACATTATGCGTGTCTATTTCATTCGTAAATTAATTATGTGTCTAAACGTCAGTTAAGAAATTGTGGGCCACCTATAATTAATATATTGAGTAGATTGAAAACACATATACACGGTTAAATAAAAAAATTCAAAATTTTATATGATAAAATAATGCATAATAAAGAGTGTGTTAGATATTTTAGTGTAATTGGGATTAATTTTATCGATCAATACGAATTATGAAATTAATTAAATAAGTTGGGTGTGGGTGTTTAATGTTTTATAATTCAAGTTAACGGGGGTGCCCCCTGTTAGCGGGGTCCAAGAGGCGGCAGCCCCTGGCGGGGTCCAAAGAGCAGGCCCCTGACTGGGGTCGAGCTGCTAGGTCAGGCTAACCTAAGTTGTTATGTTGAAAAATCAATAAAAAATAGATTTTACGAATTTTTACATAAAATTCGTTTTACAACTTTAGTGGCAAAATTGTGAAAAATAAAAGTTCAAAAACTGCCTGGAGGCAGTTTCCAAACCCTTGTTCCAGAAATTGATCGATGAAATAACAGACACTGGTTCATTCTTGAATTACAACAAATTCTCATACTCGTTCTTAAATCGAAATTGAATTTTATCTGATCAAACATTTGAGTGAACCGCAAATAGTTTGATCTGAAAGTGTGATCCACGACTTTTAATTTCATCCGGGTGTTCGTGTTCTGTAAATTCTCTAAAGAGTGAAATAAGAAAAAAATAGAATCTTAAAACTCATACAATTGACACTAGTTATAAGATATGTAAGTATAGATTAGAAGGCAAAGTTTATTGATAGACTATGCCATAGACACTATAAAAACTTAATATTCTAATAAATAAAAGTTTTTGTATCACATATAAAAAAGATTTTAAATATATTAATATTAGAAAGCTCATCTTTAAAAAACACAAATTTATTATAAAATATAAAATTGAAAAAAAAAAACTTTTCAAAATGATATTTGGTCAATTTTTATTTCCCAAGTATTATAATGATTATTTCCCAACATGATTGAATGATGTTCCACCAAAGCACCAACATTTGTCAGTTTTTATTTGATATATACTAATATTTCTTAGTGGAAAGATTAACTCCAATAATTGAGATGGCTGCCATTGCCAACATATGGGAGTATTATCAAATCTTATCAAATTAAAGGAAATTATGGATTCAAAGCTGTTCAAATAATGTTGTTTAGTTTGTAGTCATTTACAAGTAAATAACTAAATATATAATAATTATGCTGTTAAAAAATTGAGATTAGAAAAATTTAAAATATGAGATGGCCTTCGTTGTTTATGTTTATTTTCATGATTTCAAAATCTTGTAAATAGTTTATCTAAAAAATTATAATTATTTGTTTGGATAATTAGATAAAAGGTAACTTTTTCAAAGGTTTAAATATATAAGACTGGATCCAACGCGCTTGAGGGTGAGGGGCGCACGTTGACGTGGCAAAGAAGCATGTCAGGCAGATGCAATGGAGAAGAAAAGTCAGACTACAATTTCTTTTTGGTGCATGTCCCCAAGTGCATTTAAATGCAATAGAAGGTGGGACCCATCACAATCAAAATTCAATTCTGTTAGAAAAAAAATAGGATTTAAATAATTTTTTAATATAAAATGAGATGATGATGTGGAAGAAAGAAGATGCATGTGAGAAGGATGCGTTGGAGTTAAAAAGAGGAGAGAGAATGCATGTGGAAAGAAATAGTAAAATGCTGATGTGGCAGTGATGACTAGGACTGCATTTGGTAAATGCGTTGTTAGCATTGCGGGTAGTCTAATAATCGGTGTTTCCATCGCTCCATTCCTTTTAAATAATTAATATATATTAATTATTGTAGTTTTATTGTTTTTTTTTGATTTTAGGACAAAGTTTTAATGTGTATAATTGTATATGATGAGTTTACGATCATTGAACCTATACAAAATACCTTCAAATGAACCACTTGAGTTTTGTATCTTTTGAAAAAAAAAATCCTTTTTGTTTTATTATTATTTTTTTTTTGTAAGTTTTTTATGTTTTAGTTTTACGTTTATTGTTTGCATTCATGTTAACATGGGGTAAGCATTGAGCGCTCGATTTTACGAGGTAATAGTTGACACCTAATGATTTCAAATAACTAAAAAGAGATTTGAACAACGGAATTGGAATCTCTGATGATTGACCATAATTTTACGAACTATTGCCCAATGTAGAGCCCAAGCAAAAGACAAAGACGATAAAACCAACTCGAGACAAGATGAAGACCAAGTTTTGATATTTTTCGTGAACTTTGCATTTTGTATACTTGTAATTTTCGTGTACTTTAGAGTTCGTGTACATAGGTTCGACTACTCCTAAAGTAATATATATAGACGCATTGTATACTGTTCTAGGGTTGGATTCCTGAGGCAGACTCTTCTATTACTTTTCTATCATCTATCATAGATTCTACACATCATCGAAGCATTTCATGTTGATTCAGTTGATAAAGTTTGGATCTTTACCAAGTTAGGGACCTACCCCAACCCTCGCCATGCTACCGTAACCATTGTCATCACTGCCAGGGGCGGCTCTAAGAATTGAGGTGCCCAGGACGGACCGGGAAAAAAAGGCCCATAGTGAATACAAATATTAAAGCTGAGGTGCTCAAAAAAATCAAAAATCGAATTGTATTTGTAACTAAAAAAACGAATTTTGAATTTGATTTTCGGTTCGGTTTCCAACCATATCCAAGTTCCAAATTAGGTTCTTAATCGTATCCGAAATCTGAATTTCAGTTTTCGGTTCGGTTATCGGTTCCATTTTAGTTTGAATTTGGTTTGTTCGGTTTATTCAGTTAACTAAAATTATTATTTTATAACCGGTTTATTTGTTTTTAATCAGTTTATTCGGTTTGTTTGGTATTAACCAAGTTATTCGGTTTGTTTGGTGTTAACCAAAACTGAACCGAACAACTTCCCGACTTTGGTTCGGTTTTCGGATAGAATGATAACCAATTAAATCAAACCAATGAACACCACTGATTTAAATGACATGAAAGTAGCTTCATATGCTTTATACGGAATTACTTTTTGTAAGTATTAATCTGTGTTTTTATAAATAGTTCCTTTTCGTTATTTATAACTTGTTGGTCCTCGTTTAAATGAGTATCTGTATATACGTATACGTAAAAAAAATTGTGCCCCCTAAAAAAATGGGTCCAGGACGGGGGGTCGGGTTTGCCCCTCCCGGCTCCCCCGGGCCACCCCTGATCACTGGTTACCCCACATGTACGTACTTTTAACTAGCTTAATTAGGTTGATTTATTTTGTATATTTTACATATATGCATATGGTTCGTTCGCTGCTTGCATAAAAGATATATTGACATTGACAAAAAGCAACCTTAGAAACGTCAAGAATTAAGAAATTTAGAAGGAAAACTTGAAATACCAGAGCGATAGACTTTTAAATTTTTTTATGAAATAGAAACAAGAAAATTCACAAGTAATGACAGATGTATGCAAGTGCCTACTTCTTGTCTGCTAATTTCCAAGGCAAATATATGCTAATATCCATTACGGTCGTTATCTTCTGAATCGTTTTATCCTTTTTTTTTTTTTAATTTAATTTTTGTTATTTGTTGCTGTAAAAAACATATATATAATTATATATAAATATGAGGTAATTAAGGATATTTTGAAAACTATCTTAAGTTGTGAAAACCATGAAAAAAAGCCATGCGACACTTATGTAACACTGAGCCCAGATGTTGCAGCCAGATGTTTTGTATATGTTACATGGTGTTATAAACTATTTTTTTTAAATATTGGCTTGACTTTTATTTTTATTTTTTTTTATAAAAGTTGGCCATTGAAGACGGTTTTCAATTTATGAATTCCATATATATATATATATGATGTGAAAATAACGATATTTGATAAAAAAAACCTTAAACCCTATATGTGTTCATATTAAAGTTGATTAAACAATTGGGATTTGATAAACAAATCAATTTTAATGTGCTTTAATGTAAACTACATGTTTATTTTCAAGATTTTAAATAGACAGTCTAGATATTGTTAAGGGTTTTCTTTTCTAAGATCGAATTTTCACAATGAGTTGTTCAAATGTCAAGATTTTATGGTACCTATATTTGGGATTTGAGATGTTGATACATAAAAGGATATTCACACATCACACATGACGCATAAATAACTAACTTATAATTATATAATAACAAAATTTTCTTATTTTCAAAAATAATACAAGCAAAAGGTTCTTGAAAAAATCAAACAAGATTAAAATAACAAATATATGATATTAATAAAAGATCAATCACAAAAACTTCAACCATTTAAACAAATCCATACCTAACAAATAGACAAGTACATGTAGTATTTTTATGAGTTTTTATTTTTCATTTTTTTTAGATTTTCTTATTTTACCATTTATATATTATAGTGGAATTAAATAACATTAGTAGGTAATAACCCAAAAAATTATGATTAGTAAACTCCAAATTAATTAACCTATATACATTTTGAAACTAACTGAACATCAATAATAATATTCTAATATTTAAATTCCAAAAATACCCTCCCTCCTGCATAATTAGTTAATTACTATTGCTACATATACAAATTCATATGCAATGATTGCATATGAACATCAGTACAAATATTATAATAACTAGGTTTAATCTCACCCGCGTGTTGCGGCGGGTTATCACAGCACACTTCCGATAACGGATATTATATATCATTTGCAAAATCATAAGTTACATAGCAAAATCAAATATCTCATCACAAACTCTATACAATTATATATATATATATATATATATATATATATATATAATTATACAAAATTGAAAAAACAAAATTTAAAAGTTTTATTGGCCAAAATTAAAATAAACAAAACTTTATATTATATAAAAGTTTTAGTGGCAAAAATCGAAAAAACAATACTTTATATTATATAAAAGTTTTAGTGACCAAAATCAAAAAAACAAAACTTTACTATTAAGTTTTAGTGGCCAAAATCGAAAAAAACAAAACTTTATATTATATAAAAGTTTTAATGGCAAAAATCGAAAAAACAAAACTTTAAAAAGTTTTAGTGGCCACATTCGAAAAAACAAAACTTTATATTATATTAAAGTTTTAGTGGCAAAAATCGAAAAAACAAACCTTTAAAAGTTTTTGTGGCCAAAATCGAAAAAAACAAAACTTTATATTATCTAAAAGTTTTTGTGGCCAAAATCGAAAAAACAAAACTTTACTTTTAGTGGCCAAAATTTATAAAACAAAAGTTTTAGTGACCAAAATCGAAAAAACAAAGCTTTAAAAAGTTTTACCGGGCAAAATCGAAAAAACAAAACCTTATAATATATAAAAGTTTTAGTGATAAAAATCGAAAAAACAAAACATTAAAAGTTTTAGTGGCCAAAATTAAAAAAAAACAAAACTTTATATTATATAAAAGCTTTGGTGACAAAAATCGAAAAAACAAAATTTTACTGTTCATTTTAGTTGGTTTTTAATATATATATTAATTAATATAACAGTTTATTAATAATAGATTGTATAATTAAATAAAACTAATAATTAAATAGTATTGATAATAATATTTCTATTTAAATTATGATAAATTAATTTAATAATACTAATATTTAACAATTAAATATTATTAATAATTAAATAATACTATTTAAATTTAATAATCATATTTATATAAAATATTAACAATTAAATATTAAAATTATTGTAATATAATCTATTATGTTGTAACAGACACGTTTATGACGATTACACTTTTTATATATTTGTTTTGATATGTCATATTGTGTTTGCGTTATAATATTAGAATTGTAGCAAAATTACCGCCGCAACGCGCGAGGCTACTCACTAGTTGTAATACATTTTAATAGGAGCTTGTTTTTTATATTGTTTTTAGCATATTATGATTGGTTCATTCCAACTATTTACTTCAAAGAAGCAGGTCACATCAAACTATTTTATTAAAATAAAACAAAAATATCAATTTTGAGATAATTATTTATTCATTTGTTTTCCAAATTCTATGCCCAACCATGAATTTCCGGTAACCGATGTCCGATCTACCTTATCTTTAACAGTGTCATAACAAGTAACAACAATGTTGAAATGGCATTACAAATTTTTATTATTTTTTTTTTTGGTATGTCAGATCAATGCAAAAACTATTATTGAAATGCATTGATAATCGTTCTTATCCGCACGAATTCAAAACTGGAAAATATATAAAAATATAAAATTAAAGAATCTGATTGTATAACCTAAAGGCTAAAACCACATATGATGTAAGTTGTGTTTTACTTGCACGGGTGTTCATCGGTCGGTTAACGATTTGTTCGATTTATTTGGTTATCAAAAAAAATTCCCTAAGTGTAAATTGAACCGAACAGACTTCGGAAAATTGTTAACTGAATTCGGTTTGGTTTCGGTTAAAATCGAACAAACCGATTAAAAACCAAATAAACCGGTTAAAAACCGAATAAACCGAATTCAACCAAACAAACCAAATTCGACGTTACATATTATTAATAAAAATACAAATTAAAATATGAATTCGGTTTAATCGGTTAACCAAATAAACCGAATTCAAAATTTTTTGAAACCGTTAACCGAACCGAAAACCAAATTCAGAATTCGACACGGTTTTTTCGGGTTATGGATATGGTTCAATTATCGGTTTTAATTTGTTTCGGTTATTCTGAACAATCCTATTAGTAAGGCCTCTTGTATGTATAGTCTAGACCAATTTTCTCTAATGCAAGCTATATTTTACCTGATCTTATTAATTAGTAAAATATTTTTAAAGTCTTGTAAGTCTTCTCAATCATCTAAAAACAAATAGAATTTGGTGACTTTTGGAATAATTCCAAGCATAAGTTTACCAATATCACTAGAATCATGCACATAAATGGAAAATGATATCAACATTTTGTTTCTTTCATGATGAATTATATGGCTTATACCCAGAATCCCCACAAGAGCACATACCATCCTTAAAATGATGTAAACATTCAGTATCCCTAACACTAATTTCTCTCCTAACAAGTTTAGAAATAAACTTCATCAAATTATGACAACTTTCACATATGTAAAGATTTTTTGTCACCCGTATAGGCACGCCAGGAGCCGTATTCAAAAGCCCGAATCCGACGGCCAGTCTTTCGCTATGACCGCACAAAATATCCGCTTTAGAATCATCAAATTCAGTAATTTCTTCCATTTTTTCATAAAAACCATTCAGAATTAAATATATTTCTTTTCCCTGAGGATGGCTCTGATCATCAGTAAGAAATGCATGAACTTTTCCCTTCACTTCTACCCAACTGCACCCAGGATCATTTATAATCCCTTTTTCTTTCATCAACTCTTTCAACTTTGCAACTTCATCCCATTTACCATTATCAGCATAAAAACTACACAAAAGTGTATAATACCCTACATTTGATTCAACCATATCAAAAATATTTTGGGCTGCAAGTTCCCCCAACTCAAAATTTTTGTAAATCCTACATGCATTCAGAAGAGCTCCCCATATCGCTTCGTCTGGTTTTATAGGCATTTTTCTAATAAACCCATAAGCTTCTTCAAGTTTTCCTGCACGCGCAAGTAAATCAACTACACAAGCATAATGCTTGAGGTTAGGTACAATACCATAGTTTTCTGCCATAATCTTGAAATACCCTAATCCATATTTTACCATACGTGATCTACTACATGCAGATAATAAAGAAATAAATGTTACTGGGTCAGGTTCTACATCTGAGTTGACCATCTTGGTATATAAGTCAACGGCATTTTGACCTTGTCCTCTTTGTGCATAGCCAGTCAACATTGTATTCCAAGAAGCAGTGTCTTTTTCAATTGAATTGAATTGGTTCAATGCGGTTTTCATATTTCCACACTTTACATACATGTCCAAAAGGGCATTTGGAACAAAGCCATCAAACCCTAGCCCGTTTCTTATCGTGTATGCGTGTATCTCTTTTCCAGCATCCAAAGCTCCAATTTTAGCACAGGCTGAAAGAACAGTAATTAAAGTAATTGAATTTGGTAGTAAAGTAAGCTTCATGCTTCTAAAGAATATAAGAGCTTCAAGATCACGGTTATTAATCACCAAGCCATTGATGATTGAAGTCCACGATATGATGTTCTTTTTCGGAATGCGTTTGAAGACTTCTAAAGCTTTATCAATACATTTACATTTAGAATAAAGATCAACTAATGCATTGGCGACAATGGCATACGATATGAGTCCTGTTGTTTTAGCAAATTCGTGTAGCTCAATACCCAAATCTAAAAGATTTAAAGATGCACAGGCAGAGATAACACTCGCAATAGTGATTTCATCAGGTTTAATGTTTTCTGTCTTCATCTTCATGTAAACTTCTATAGCTTTTTCAGACTGCTTGTTATTCACATAACTTGAAATCATTGATGTCCATGATACTACATCTTTTGATCTAATTCTGGTAAAAACTTTTTCAGCTTCATCACAAGCACCGATGGCTGAGTAAAATTGTATCAATGAGTTATCAACTGAAACATCTTTTCCAAACACATGTTTTGTTGCAAACCCGTGCATCGTTTTTCCTAATCTTTCATCATCAACAAATTCACAGGCTGACATTACACTAGTTATTGTCATCACATCTGGAACCACAAAGCAATCAAGCATGTCAAGAAACAATTTCAAGCCTTCCAAACGTTCCTCGTTTTCAAAATACCCTGAAATCATAGCATTCCAAGATATTGTATCCTTCATAGGCATTTTATCAAACACTAACCGCGTGCTATATACATTCCCACATTTCATATACATAGTAATCAAAGAATTATTCACATCAACATTAGATTCCAACCCGAATCGCAACACATGAACATGAACTTCTCTCCCCATGATCAAATCCGGTATAGCCCCACAAGTTCTTAAAACACTAGGAAAAGTATACACATCGGGTCGGATTCCAGCCCACAACATACGGTTATACAAATCCAAAGCTTCATCAAAGTACCCAGCTTTAGCATACCCGCCAATCAAAACATTCCAAGTGAACACATTTCTCTCAGACATTTTACCGAACACGTACCATGCATCAACCAAATTGCCCAATCTAACAAACATACTTAACAACGCGTTCCCAATTCTGATACCCAATTGGGTTTTCGAATTCTTTATCAAAGAGTACACTTGGCAACCTTCGGTATCTGCCCGTTTCCGCTCGCAAAGATCGATTAACGTGATGTAAGTGTCCTCATAGACATGAATTCGAAGTTTTTTCATTGCGTTTAACATTATTAAAGCTTGTTCTAAATTTCCTTGAAGGCATAGATCGCATATTAGGGAATTGGGATCTCGGGTGTCGATGGAATCAATGTTGATTACTGATATTTCATGCTTCTTTTTTAACGAAAGTTTGCATGTTGAAGATGGGATTAAGAAATTGGTGGTTTTAGAGATATGATTATGGTGAAGAGAGTTTAAAAGGTCGGAGAGACATGAAGCAACTGTTGGGGTTTTAGCAGAGACCGCCATTATATATACAGACCCCAGTCTATTCAACTTCTCTGAGATGAAATCCTAGCCCTTTAAAATGCCTGAAATTTAATATGCGCTGTCTAAATTCATTTAATAGGCGGTTATGTAAACAGTTTCCTTCAGTGGGACACCTGCGAAGTTACGACCGGTTAAAACTTAAAACATTTACATTTCGCAATAGCAGGACACAAATCCACCTGTCAATAAATCTTCACATGTCCAATAGCAGGACACCTGTCCAACATCAATTTAGGCGGTTTCCAATCACGTCGCCTAAAAGAAAACTTCTCATTTGACCAATTCTTTATCCTTGCAGTAGAAAGGTAAAAAAATCTACCAAAGCACTCATTAAAAAATCGTATAGACCTGCCTTTTAAATACCCTTGCGTGTCAATTGCTCCTGTTAAATCGTGTCAATTGCTTCTGATAATGTGCAAGTATACCCCTGCGTGACAATTGCTCCTCATATTAATGAAACAAGTAAATAAATAAATGAAGAATTTATTTTACACATTATAAAAAATGAATGTTTACGACGATTTACAAATTCCAGACAACAATGTTGCCTCACTATTAAAACTAACATAGCATTCCGGTTGTGTAAAGCCTGCATTCCAAACAAGGCCGGCTCTAGCTTTGTAGAGGCCCAAAGCAGAATACAAAATTGAGGCCCTTTTGCACAAAAAGGAAAAACAAAATATAATTTGATGTTTCCTACACCATCTATTTTAAGATGTAAAAATGACAGTTTAACCTCTAAAAACACTCCTCTTTTTTTCCTCCCAGTTTGAGACCTACAGTTATATAGTAACTTTAATAATTGACATTTGACAGAGTTAAATTTTGTTTTTTCCATAATAGGCATGAAGCAACAAACAAACAAACAAGCTAGTGATAATTCACATGCATATATTTAGATTAGGTTAATTTTTCTAGCTTAAATAAGCCTTAGTTCATCAAATAACAAGCAAAATGACCCCTAAATCTAATCAAATCAAAATCAACACTAATTAATCAAATAAACAGCCCTAAATCAAATCAAAATAAGCCTTAATTCATCAAATAACAAACAAAATACCCCAGAATATAATCAAGTCAAAATCAATAGGAATTAATCATATAAGGTCAAGTCAAGGACGTCTCAAGCTTTTTCGGGGCCCTAGGCAAAATTTAAAAACGGGGCCCTTTTCTTACACCTAATAGCTATGTTTAAAACCAATCCGCACTTGGGATCGGTGACAAGAAACTAAAAGTCTACAGACGGCATCTAGTTTCAATTTCTTCCTTTTTCTTTCTCCACTATAGCATCTACTTTCAATTTCTTCTTCCTTTTAGAGTATCCAGATTCGTATTTCCTATTTCTAGTTGACATAATGAATCTATCAGTTAAAACAATTAAACAATATCTAATTAAACACATAAGCAATTAAGACCTAAGCAATCAAACCTAATCAGGTAAATCAGTAAAACAATCCTTATGTAAGACACTGAAACAAGTACATCAGTAAAACCAAAATTGCTATATGCATCAATCAAGACCTAAATCAATCAATTATAACAAATAATCAGGAAAACCAAAATGGGTTAGAACTTAGAAGATTACCTTTAGGAGTTAGCCATTAGGATGATAGGATACTTAATAAAGTCGATAGCACCATAGCAGAGGCAGGGCCGGCTCAAGCTTTAAAGAGGCCCTAAGCAAAAACAAAAATGAGGCCCTTTTAAAAAAAAAAATCAACATAAGACTTAATTCTATAATTCAGCCCTAAAACAACATAAGTTTATGGTATCTATTTGTCATTAAAAAACCAAGTTTCAAATCAACCTAGACAATCAAGTTAAAAGTGAACACAAATACAAAACTGCCTCCAGCCCTAATTAAGCATATAACATGCAAATATCATCCTTAAATCAGATCAGCATAAGGTTCAAGTTAATAATTCATCAAATAACAAATCAACCAAATAATCAGAGGATAGAAAATACCCAAATAATATGATAACAAAAGAACTACAACTGCCCAATTAACCCAGTTCAGCACAACAAAACCAAATTACACTACACCAAAATAATATGATAGCCAAAGAACTATCCAAATCAGCCAAATATGTAATCAAATAACAAATCTACATGATAATACGGAAATACCTTGGTAGCTTGGGTCGTTGATTAAATCAGAAGAAATAAAGAAGAGTTCAAGTGTAGAAGAAGACTAAAGACCGCTGGGTACAGGTCGACAAGTTTAATTTGGGTGACCGTGAGGGTTTGATGGCTCGAGAATGGAGCCTAGCCGTAGGTCGACTACTCAACAGACTCTTCGGCTCTTGTGGTCTCGTTCAGCCATTCTACGCCTCTTTCGAATGATCGTCAGACACCTATTTGTTAGTCGTTTCCCATCTATGATATTTTCCCTCCAGACTTTGGCTCTTCACATACCCAATTTCCTCCCCAGCGTCTCAACTATTCTCGATGGCCGACTCCCCAAATTCCCCACCTGGTAACACTTCCATTTTAATAGAATATGGGCCTTTTGTTGCGGGCCTGTGGCTGTGGTGAAGCATTAGAGAAACCCAGTTCAATATTTAATACATATAAAAAAAAGCCACTTGTTATTTTGGAGGCTTTAAGCCCTAAATTGAACTGATTGGCACATTGGGTCAGCCCTGAGCGGAAGTGTTATAGTAGTATAGCACCTATGGTGCTCTCAAAATAAGAACCATTGTGAACCTTAGCCTTCACGCGGAAGCAGCAATTGGCAGTCGGCATTTGGCAGGCGCTCAGCTTCACGCCTTCACAGCTTGGTTAGGACTCCGACGAACTCCAAACGGTTTGAATGTTTGATGATTGTTTAACACTTAACAGCAGCGTGATTTGAAAATTGATGATTGTTTAACAGCAGCGTGAACTCGCGATTCTTGAAGCCACGAACGGTGAACTCGTGTAACATAGGGCCGACGAGTTAATGGTTTCCATGTCCCTTCGATTTCAACAATGATTCAATCAAATAGTCTCTAACTGTGAGGCTGTGACGAAGATTCGGGAATAGAGAATCGGGGAAAGGGAATCGAGAATTTGGTTGTAAGGCTGTGACGACGATGCCCTAGTTCTACACTTCTGCTGCTGTGTGAAATGAATGAGGAATTGAGGATGGGCCATGTGATATTAAAAAGCCTACCAGCTTTCCCAATTCAAAAGCCCAACAAAAATATTAAAAATGCCTACCAAATTCAATATACATAAGCCTAATAGGTATATTTTAGGAGGCCCTATAAAAATTGGAGGCCTAGGCAGAGGTCTAGATTCCCAAGCCCATTGGGCCGGCCCTGGGTCAAGTCAAAACAAGCCTTAACATAATAATTAGAGAAATGTAGGAACAATTAAAGAAATGTAACTTGTAAGAACGATTAACATAATTTGGAGTATTGGATACCCGAATAACTCAATAGCATATGCAGACGTGGATCATGGACATGACAAGTCCAACAAATGCAAGAATTTGGAATATTGGATACAACCCTTGGCAAGTCGGCAATCTTTTGGCTTTTTGAGTATCAAATGATGAAATGAACAATCAACAGATGCAAGATACCAGCAACCAGATGATTAACACTTAACAAATGTAAGAACAATTAACATGAGTACTAGACGAACCGATGTTACCGATCTATAGCAAAAGAAGTGAAGAACCAACGATGAGATGAGACGAGTCGTCCAAATATACTTCTTCCTGGCTAGTCGTTTCCCTCTCCTCTAGACCGCCTCTCATCTCAACATTGATTCGCTTCCCACTTTACCTCGTCCGTCTCCCTGTCGTGCACAGTTGCACTCTCCCTCACGGTCTCAAGTCGCCCACTAGTGTAAAACCCAAAAAAATTAAGGAATTACTATGTTAGAATATACTATTTAGTACTTGGTTTTTTTTAGTTGTTTATATTTTTATGTGATTGAAACATGCTTTATGATTTTGAGTTCAACTTATATTACTTATTTGATTTTCATTTTGTGTTTTTAATGAATTGTCTATCTTATGATTTGTACCTTAATGTATTAAACAATTATTTTTTTTTAGAATGAATTGTTCTAAATTTAGCGATTATACCATAATAATCGTCCACCGGACGGGTATAAAACTAGCTTGCAATGGTCTGAGTCACCGAGCATTCGTCGCCGGTGGTTTACTTCTTTTTCTTCTTTTCAGACAATTTTATTTTTTTTAATAAAGCTTGTCATTTAGTTTAGAAAAGCAGGTATTTTTATAACCCGACACATGTTGTGAACTTATTGGTTTACTAGTTTTTTTTTTGAACGACAGAGTCCCGTTGTGCTACCTTTAGTTTTCTTGACAGTTAGTAACTAATATCGATTACTCAATCGCCGACCAAGAGACCGTACCCTCATATGCGCGGGAACCCCATGAAATGGGTAAACCATTGCCCTCTGATGTCGACGGAGCTTAGCTAATAAACTAACTAAAAACCGACTCTAAAATAGACACAAAGTAATAAATCTAGACTCTCTAAAACCTAAGCTACCGACAGGCAAGTGTACCTATCGTATGTAGCAGAGCAAAACAAGTCCGGATATCGAACCCACAGACTTCTACAGACTGTACTAACTAGACTCTAGGACTTATCTATACAAAATTTGTACTTAAATAAAATAATATTAAGGAAGGGGGTTTTCTAAAAAAACTAAGAATAACTTAAATGAAGACTAAAGAGAAGACACCAAAATGAACGAAGATAGAAACGAAGATCAGGCGAAGACAAAACACTACCTAGGCATGAATCCTACACATGCCCAACAAAGAATCTATCGGTTAATGGAAACTATGTGATACCGGGATCTTAAAATACTAAACTCAAAGGAAACCTAGAGCACCCTCGACCCTTCTCAAGGATTGTCAACTAAGAGTCCTAGAAGCCGTTAAACCACCGATTAAGTGGATTTCCCTCACAGGTCATCCAATTATACTCAAAATGTATCCGCTAGACAATCTACCTCACGGCACGATAATCTCAAAACACCTAAGAAGTAACTGTTGAACAATTTACCTCACAGCGCGAAAGTCACAGTTTTCTTAAATGCTAGGGATGACTTGGGTTTTCCTATTGGATTCGGTAAACACAGATATAAGACGAACTAGAAAGATCTTCTCACAAAGTCTCTAAACTAGTCAATCTAACACCATAGACAAACCGACAATCTCTCACCTCACGGTTATCAAGATTGGTTGCTGTCACACCCCGAGCCGGCGGGGTAGGATCGAGTTTCCCCGACGGGCGGAAGGTTCCCGGGGCGCGATATCGAGAATGATAATCGAAGTGATCAGATTGTTTACATTGCACATGATATAAATGAGAAATGCTAAATATAATAGAATTACAAAGTTAAATTACAGCAGTATCGTTTATAATTTAACAATGTAAATCTATTGTAAAACATCAATAAATGACTATCTTGTATTTACACAAGATATACAAAATAATTTGTATCATGATGTCTTCAAAAGTATGCAGGTCCAAAATACTAGTCTTCTATATGAAGTCCTAGTCCAAAAGAAATGACTTCCTAATTAACCTGTTCGTCACCTGAGAAGTCATGCAAAAATAAAAGTCAACACATGGTTGGTGAGTTCATATAATTTAGTATTTGGAAATGATTCGAAAATGATTTGAAAACCTCCTTTGGTAAAGACCCTAACCTTACTAACTCCACATGTATCATCCAGATCGGTATGCTTATGTATAGGGCATACCCCTGAGTCGAGGCTACAACCCCGCCCAGACGCCATCCCACCACATACTAATCCGCATAGAACATTGTTGTTAATGATAATTAGGCATTTTTACCCTACCATTTACCCATGACTCTTCTGTTTGTTGTCCCTGTCATTACAATCATTTGAAATCCATGTTGATTTCACAAGTTCATCACACATTATGGTCAACCACACAATTGTATAAACAGTTATAAATGCTTAATTAAACAAGTAAGTAAACATTTAATAAAATCTAAGTCCTTATGATTGGGGCCTGTGGTCATACTCGAGTAGACTAGTCTGTCAATCTAGGTACTTAGTAGTTAGGGAATTCTGTAAATATCCTCAAACATATGACCTACAAGTCAATCAGTCTAGCTAGGACTTCTTGAAATATAGGATTTCTGGATTCAATGTGTTGGCATATGTTATCTCTGATATTTCCCATACTATCCCTTAAAATGATTTAATGATTCGTCTGATTATGTCACAAGATGTACTTAATGTGTTGATCATAGAATACAAGATTCATTGATCGATTGTACACTTGATTCGTTATCCAACAAACACTTGGTTTGTAGAACATTGAATGTTGTCTTTGCAAAGATTGTTTTGTTAATGTCTTGATGTCCCACACTTGTTTTGTCAAAATGTTTGATTTGATTCCCTGAATTCACCCACTTGATTTGTCAAAATGTTTGATTTGATTCCTTGAATTCACCCACTTGATTTGTCAAAATGTTCGATTTGATTACTTGAACTCACACCCTTGTTTTGTCAAAATGTCTAGTTTGATTTGTTTGAAATGTTTTGATTTGTTGAAATGTTTAGTTTAACTCGATTACTCACATAATTTATAAGTAAATCGGTTAGTAAACCTGCATAAAATCTTCCTAGACATGGTCTAGGATAACATTTATATATCTGTAAAACATGTAAATTTAAAAGCATTTAAGTAAACAATTTAAATAAACAGTTTACGCATGCTTCTCAGCCCCGCGTTTTAAAAACAAAAATGTTAGAAAAGGGGCAATGAACTCACCTGTGCTGCTATGTAAATGTTATAACACAAATGCGCGCTCTTGTTTGTAGCTTAGGTTTCTTCAGTTCCTGAGTTATTTTATAAGAATTTGAATAAAATAAGTACGCGTAGTAGTCGTTGCGCCTATGGTCGGGTCTTGTTGTGTGTGCAACTAAGTGTCTTACTACTAAGTGCATCTAAGATCTAACCTATCTTAGTTACCCTTCTTATGATCCCAAATCCCATGGCTAGTTATATGAATCATGCTTTTAATTTTTAGAAAATTTCGGCAGAGTTTCCTTTGTTTTCTGTTAAAATCCAGACAATTATATTGCCTCTTTATACTCAAATCCCAACAATTTAAATCAAAATAAGTCTTTAAACCTAACATTACAATTAACTTTTATAACCAAGTAAACTTAAAGGAAATCAATGCCATTTATGATTTCAAATTAAACAAGATTTTTAATTGGAAACATTCACACATTTCCATTTCAATACTAAAACATCCTTATTAAAATTTAATCACACGTAATGTATGTTGGGCTTAATTAAGCCCCATTGGGCCCTCTTAGGCCCAATATCAAACTTTGGTTTCAATTGGACATCCTTGCTTTCTAATTGGTCATGATTCAAGTTCATAAATGGTCTCATGTAGATAATTACTCATCTAAGTGAATTATTATGAACATTCCATAATATAGATGTTGATAATCTAGTACATCACTTGATCTTGAATCCCTTGTTATTTGTCCTTAATGCTATCATATTCATTTATAACTAGTTGTTACACAAGATTTAATATCTCATGTCATTCCCATGCATACCCACGTATCCCATGCACACACACAACTTTGCCTTATGTATATGTACGTATCTAACCCTCTTGCATCCTAAGATCTCAGGTTTAAGGTTGTTTGTTGTTCAGCATCATCCCAAGGCAGCGAACCCTTGATGAAGTGACCTTGGGTTCGGCTAACTTAACAAGGTTCGGTTGAGGGTTCGTGAGTTGCATGGCCAAGGTTCGGCCATGCAAGGTTCGGCCTTAACAGGTTTGTCATGTAAGGGTTCGGTTGGTCTTTCTATGCAGGTTCGTTCAATGGCATTCGATGGTTCGCTTAACTTCTAAAGGTTCGGCAAGGTGCACTGGTTCGGCAGGGTTGGTGCGGGTTCGTTGCTTTCTAGTTCCTTAACCGAAGGTTCGTTCCTATCCTGGGTTCGTGACCACTTAAGGTTCGGCCAAGGATTCGCCACCCTAGCAGGTTCGTTGCAGGTCTAGGGCGATTTAACAGGTTCGTGGCTTAGTGAACTGCAGGGTTCGTAGCAGGGTTTGCAGGGTTCGGCTTCCAGGGTTCGCCACCCTAACAGGTTCGGCTCTCCCCTTTCTTGATCAACAAGGTTCGGCCGACTGTTATACCCCACGAACCTGTACAATTTCGTGCATCACCATCCTCACTCTCGCAACCATCACCTGTTACAACAACAATCTACCTACTCCTACGTGTGTACCTATGTGTTTTGTGAGTGTTTAAACCGATTAAACAACAAAAATCCAATTGGTTCGTGAGTTACCCTAAAACCGAATATAAATTGGATTTTTACCTCAACTTTCGTGGATGAGTGCTTGAATTTCTTGTACTCCCGTGATCTACGTGATGGGGGAATCGTCTTGACACCAATCTTGCTTGAATCCGACTTGAATCGAGCCTCCAATCGTAGAGAGAAGTTGAAATTTCTAGAGAGAGAGAGAGCTAGAGAGAGAGTGACGAGAGAGAGGAAAAATTTGAGTTGGTGATGGTTGGTGATGCATTAAATGTTCTCATTTAATGTATCACCGATACCCGATGTTCGGTCTCGATCGGTTTCGCGTAAAATGCCAGATCGTGTAGTTTTCGCGACGAAACGACACGATTATAAAATTATAAATCATTTAATTATTCTAGGTTGTAATTCCTAATAAATTAACTAATATTTTCTTATCTATTAAAAATTTGAAACAAAATTAACTGTTTAAATCGAAATGTACGGTCGTCGCACGTATGCGTTCGAATCGTCACTCGTACGAACACGGCGATAACTATACTTTTCAACCTTGTTTTCTAATTATAGAATATCATTCAGAACGTTAAACTTTCAGATATATTCGGACAGATCGTCACCTATACGAATAACCCGTCAATTTGGCATTCACATAACAATATTCGTGTGTTTTGTTCTATAAAACCTCACATACGTTTATACATAATAATTCCTAAGCAAATAATCACATAATGGTTCTGTGTTGCCAGATAATTATCTGACTCAAGAACCGTTGTTCTGAACTGTGTTTTCTGTTAAATGTGTCTGAAACTGTTCTATGACAACTCACCATGATAATGATAAATGATATGAATATGAAAATTACTGAAATGTGTATGATTCATACCTGTTTTACTGTTCATGTACTGTAGAGATCACTGTTCCGGTAACGGTTCCGGCACTGATGTTACAGTCTCCCCTTGTTAGAGAAATTTCGTCCCGAAATTTAAGAGTTGTTATCAGGTACAGCTTCCTCTTCAAACAGTTGGGGATACTTTAACTTCATGTGATCTTCACGTTCCCAAGTGAACTCGGGCCCGCGTCTTGAATTCCATCGAACCTTTACAATAGGAATACGGCTTCGCCTCAGTTGTTTAACCTTGCGATCCATAATCTCTAAAGGTTCTTCAATGAAATGTAACTGTTCATCGACTTGAATCTCTTCGATTGGAATGACGAGAGACTCGTCAGCAAGGCATTTCTTTAAGTTTGAGACGTGAAACACATCATGCACACCACTGAGTTCATCTGGTAACCTCAGTCGATAGGCTACAGGACCTATACGTTCGATGATCTCGAACGGTCCCACGTATCGTGGTGCTAATTTGCCTTTCTTTCCAAAGCGTACAACGCCTTTCCATGGGGATACCTTCAACATTACACGATCTCCCACTTGGAATTCCAACGGCTTGCGCCGTTTGTCGGCGTAGCTCTTTTGTCTGCTCCTTGTTGCTTGTAGTCTTCTTTGAATCTGAGCTATCTTGTCAGTGGTTTCTTGGATTAGTTCTGGCCCAGTTATTCGGTTATCTCCAATTTCAGTCCAACAGATCGGTGATCGGCATTTCCGGCCATAAAGAGCCTCGAATGGCGCACATCCGATACTGCTGTGGTAACTGTTATTGTAGGAGAACTCGATCAGTGGCAAATGGGAATCCCAATTCCCACCGAAGTCTAACACGCAGGTTCTTAACATGTCCTCTAGGGTTTGAATAGTACGTTCGCTTTGACCATCCGTTTGTGGGTGGTAAGCTGTACTCAGATTTAACTGTGTCCCTAAAGATTTCTGCAATGATTGCCAGAACCTTGATGTAAATCTGCTGTCTCTATCAGAAATAATAGACAATGGCACACCGTGGCGTACCACTATCTCATTGATGTACAACCTTGCCAGTTTATCCATTGTGAAGGTCTCACGCATAGGCAAGAAATGAGCAGATTTTGTTAAACGCTCAATGATCACCCAAATTGTATCGTGACCACTGGAAGTGCGGGGTAGCTTGGTAATGAAGTCCATAGCTATTTGTTCCCACTTCCAGAGTGGAATCTCAGGCTGCTCCAATAGACCGGACGGTCTTTGGTGTTCCGCCTTTACCTTCGCATACGTTAGACATTGACCGACGTATTCGGCTATGTCCTTCTTCATTCCAGGCCACCAATAAAATCCACGCAAGTCTTGGTACATCTTATCAGCACCTGGATGAACAGAGTATTTAGTCTTGTGTGCTTCATCGAAGATAAGTTTCCTCAATTCATCTACCGCCGGTATCCATACACGTTCCCGGTAGTAGATCTTTCCGTCAGGCTTCGTGTCAAACTGTTTCTCTGCTCCGCAATCAAGTTCTTTCTTCAGATTATCTCGGTCAAGTGCTTCTTGTTGCGCTTGAATAATCTTGTCACTTAAACTGGTCTGCACGGTTATCCCCATTGCTCTAACACGTAGGGGTTTGACTCGTTCCTTCCGGCTCAAGGCATCAGCTACAACGTTCGCCTTTCCCGGATGGTATTTGATCACACAATCATAATCATTCAGAAGTTCAACCCAACGGCGTTGTCGCATGTTGAGATCCTTCTGATCAAAGATGTGCTGTAGACTTTTGTGATCAGTGAATATGGTACACTTGGTGCCATATAAGTAATGTCTCCAAATCTTCAACGCGAAGATTACAGCTCCCAGTTCAAGATCATGAGTAGTGTAATTCTTCTCATGAATCTTTAACTGTCTTGATGCATAGGCTATGACTTTGTCCCGTTGCATTAACACACAACCGAGTCCCTGATGGGAAGCATCGCAGTACACAACAAAGTCATCACAGCCCTCTGGGAGAGATAGAATTGGAGCATCACATAGTTTCTGTTTCAATGTCTGAAAAGCATCTTCCTGTTTCTGCTCCCAGACAAACGGTTCGCTTTTCTGGGTTAGCTTAGTGAGAGGCAAAGCTATCTTAGAAAAGTTTGAGATAAACCTTCTGTAATAACCCGTCAATCCCAGAAAAGACCGTATCTCCGTCGGTGTCTTCGGAGTGTCCCAATTCTTTATCGCTTCAATCTTGGCAGGGTCTACATGAATTCCCTCGCTGTTGACCACATGACCCAGAAATTGAACTTCTCTTAGCCAAAACTCACATTTGGAGAATTTGGCATAGAGTTTCTCTTCTTTCAACAGCTTCAAGATCTTTCTAAGGTGTTGCTCATGTTCTGTTTTGGTCTTGGAATAAATCAGTATGTCATCGATAAAGACAATGACAAACTGATCCAAGTACGGCTTGCACACTCGGTTCATGAGATCCATGAAAACCGCTGGTGCATTTGTCAATCCGAAGGGCATCACCATAAATTCATAATGCCCATACCTTGTTCGGAAGGCCGTTTTCGGTATGTCTTCATCTTGAACTCTCAACTGATGATATCCGGACCGCAAGTCAATCTTGGAGAAGTATTGAGCTCCTTGCAGTTGGTCAAACAAATCATCAATCCTCGGTAATGGATACCGATTCTTGATGGTTAGTTTGTTCAGTTCACGATAATCTATGCACATTCTGAACGACCCGTCTTTCTTTTTCACAAACAAGACCGGAGCTCCCCAAGGTGAGTAGCTCGGTCTGATGAAACCCTTGTCAAGTAGCTCCTGTAACTGATTAGACAATTCCTGCATCTCTGAAGGTGCTAACCTGTAAGGAGATTTAGCAACAGGAGTTGCTCCAGGAATTAAGTCAATACGAAATTCTACCGGTCGCGCAGGTGGCAAACCAGGTAGGTCTTCGGGGAATACTTCAGGATATTCTTTCACTACTGGTACATCTTGAATCTTCTTCTTGTCTTTCTCTTTTTCCACCACATGAGCCAGGAATGCTATGCACCGCTTCTGTAGACACTTACGCGCCTTTATGCAAGAAATGATTTTGACACTTCGCTTTGCTTGATCCCCTTTAACTTCCAATACACGATCACTCGGCAATGGAATTCGAAGCAGCTTCTCAGAACAGATGACTTCCACTCGGTTAGATGAAAGCCAATCCATTCCAACAATGATGTCAAAACTACCCAGCTCCATCGGTATCAAATCGATGGTAAATGTATAATCATTTAGTGTCAATGGGCAGTTCCTATAAACTGTACTAACTGTGATCTGTTTCCCGTTAGCTACTTCTATAATGTAAGGGGAGTCTAACTGTTCCTCTATGGAATCTAGTTGGCATGCAAAGTCGGTAGAGATAAAACTCTGATCCGCTCCAGTATCAAATAAGACAGATGCATAAAAGTCATGTAAGAGAAACGTACCAGTGACCACATTTGGGTCCTGGCGTGCAGCTGGTGCTCCGATAGCAAAGGCTCGTCCACGGGGTGCTTGAACTGCTGGTTGAGCCTTCTTTGGGCAGTTCTTCGCAAAGTGGCCTTGTTCGCCACAATTATAGCATCCACCATTGTTCTGATTTGCTGGTGGAGGAAGAGCCAAAGCAGCATTGTTGACTGCTTGGTTAGGTGTCATCCTAGAGTATTGGACCCAATGGCCCTTTCTTCCACATCCCGTGCAATGTTTACACGGAGCGTCAGCAGGGTGATGATACTGACACTTGGCACACAGAGGAAACGTGCCAGTGTAAGGCTTGCGGTTGGGGTTTTGTGGTGCTGCTGTTACTTGTTGGAGAGGTGTGGCCACCGTGTAGTTCTTGATGGTCTTCTGTTTCTTCTTTTGATGGTGGTGGGGTTTCTTTGAAAATTCAGCTTTGTTCTTGCTGGGTTCAGCCTCTTTCTTTAGGACTCCAGAGGCTACCATGAGGTCAGTGAGTTTCCCAGACAGTCTCACTGCAAATTCAACAGTAGTAGGGTTGGCTGAAACAACCATGCCCTGAATGCAGGCGGGAAGTCCACCCACATATCTGTCTATCCTCTTCTCTAAGGTTGGTACCATGTCTGGCACCAAAGCAACTAACTCGTGATAACGAGTAGTGTACCCCATGTGGTCAGCCCCCTTCATCACATGGTTGGACAACTCAACCTCCAGCTTCTGCAACTCGTTCTTAGGGCAGAACTCTGTTCGCAGCAGTGTCTTGAAATCTTCCCATGGCATGGCCATGGTTTCTTCTCTTCCTCGGGCATTGATCTGACCGTTCCACCAGGTCAGAGCCCGTTTGTTGAATGTTCCAGCTGAGTAACGGACCTTGTGTTGTTCAGGGCAGCTGCAGAGATCCAATGTTGCCTCAATCTTCTCAATCCATTGGATTAATCCAACGGCGCCTTCAGACCCACTAAAGCTGGGTGGTTTACATCCTACAAAGGACTTGTAGGAGTAGTGAGATGAATCTCCAGTGTTTCCACTGGCTTCCCCTGATGTGTTGCCAGTATTGAGGATCTCATTACGAAGACGAAGGAACATCTCCGGTATAGCTTCTTTCATCTGATTCGTCATCTGGCTACTCAGTAACGTCACCAGAGCGATAGTAGCAGGGTCCATAGTCGATGTTGTGCCTGAACCAGATGCTTGAGTAATCAATGGAGGAGGGGGAGGAGGAGGTGGAGGAGGTGGTGGTGGAGAGTCATTCGGAGACGGTGTGGATGAGTGTGGTGCCATGTCTCGAGGTGGTAGCTGTATCAAGGGAGGTTGTCTCCTCGGCGGCATTCTGATCATAACCAATAAAGTTATCGGTTAGTGCAATGATCAATTATAGGAGACAGTATGCAAGTAATTTCCTAAATTCTGTTTTCTCTACATGCAGGGTCCCTAGGTTATAGTCTAGGCCAAACCAATTAAATAAGTGACCTATATTTCTCTATAACCATGGCTCTGATACCAATCTGTCACACCCCGAGCCGGCGGGGTAGGATCGAGTTTCCCCGACGGGCGGAAGGTTCCCGGGGCGCGATATCGAGAATGATAATCGAAGTGATCAGATTGTTTACATTGCACATGATATAAATGAGAAATGCTAAATATAATAGAATTACAAAGTTAAATTACAGCAGTATCGTTTATAATTTAACAATGTAAATCTATTGTAAAACATCAATAAATGACTATCTTGTATTTACACAAGATATACAAAATAATTTGTATCATGATGTCTTCAAAAGTATGCAGGTCCAAAATACTAGTCTTCTATATGAAGTCCTAGTCCAAAAGAAATGACTTCCTAATTAACCTGTTCGTCACCTGAGAAGTCATGCAAAAATAAAAGTCAACACATGGTTGGTGAGTTCATATAATTTAGTATTTGGAAATGATTCGAAAATGATTTGAAAACCTCCTTTGGTAAAGACCCTAACCTTACTAACTCCACATGTATCATCCAGATCGGTATGCTTATGTATAGGGCATACCCCTGAGTCGAGGCTACAACCCCGCCCAGACGCCATCCCACCACATACTAATCCGCATAGAACATTGTTGTTAATGATAATTAGGCATTTTTACCCTACCATTTACCCATGACTCTTCTGTTTGTTGTCCCTGTCATTACAATCATTTGAAATCCATGTTGATTTCACAAGTTCATCACACAATATGATCAACCACACAATTGTATAAACAGTTATAAATGCTTAATTAAACAAGTAAGTAAACATTTAATAAAATCTAAGTCCTTATGATTGGGGCCTGTGGTCATACTCGAGTAGACTAGTCTGTCAATCTAGGTACTTAGTAGTTAGGGAATTCTGTAAATATCCTCAAACATATGACCTACAAGTCAATCAGTCTAGCTAGGACTTCTTGAAATATAGGATTTCTGGATTCAATGTGTTGGCATATGTTATCTCTGATATTTCCCATACTATCCCTTAAAATGATTTAATGATTCGTCTGATTATGTCACAAGATGTACTTAATGTGTTGATCATAGAATACAAGATTCATTGATCGATTGTACACTTGATTCGTTATCCAACAAACACTTGGTTTGTAGAACATTGAATGTTGTCTTTGCAAAGATTGTTTTGTTAATGTCTTGATGTCCCACACTTGTTTTGTCAAAATGTTTGATTTGATTCCCTGAATTCACCCACTTGATTTGTCAAAATGTTTGATTTGATTCCTTGAATTCACCCACTTGATTTGTCAAAATGTTCGATTTGATTACTTGAACTCACACCCTTGTTTTGTCAAAATGTCTAGTTTGATTTGTTTGAAATGTTTTGATTTGTTGAAATGTTTAGTTTAACTCGATTACTCACATAATTTATAAGTAAATCGGTTAGTAAACCTGCATAAAATCTTCCTAGACATGGTCTAGGATAACATTTATATATCTGTAAAACATGTAAATTTAAAAGCATTTAAGTAAACAATTTAAATAAACAGTTTACGCATGCTTCTCAGCCCCGCGTTTTAAAAACAAAAATGTTAGAAAAGGGGCAATGAACTCACCTGTGCTGCTATGTAAATGTTATAACACAAATGCGCGCTCTTGTTTGTAGCTTAGGTTTCTTCAGTTCCTGAGTTATTTTATAAGAATTTGAATAAAATAAGTACGCGTAGTAGTCGTTGCGCCTATGGTCGGGTCTTGTTGTGTGTGCAACTAAGTGTCTTACTACTAAGTGCATCTAAGATCTAACCTATCTTAGTTACCCTTCTTATGATCCCAAATCCCATGGCTAGTTATATGAATCATGCTTTTAATTTTTAGAAAATTTCGGCAGAGTTTCCTTTGTTTTCTGTTAAAATCCAGACAATTATATTGCCTCTTTATACTCAAATCCCAACAATTTAAATCAAAATAAGTCTTTAAACCTAACATTACAATTAACTTTTATAACCAAGTAAACTTAAAGGAAATCAATGCCATTTATGATTTCAAATTAAACAAGATTTTTAATTGGAAACATTCACACATTTCCATTTCAATACTAAAACATCCTTATTAAAATTTAATCACACGTAATGTATGTTGGGCTTAATTAAGCCCCATTGGGCCCTCTTAGGCCCAATATCAAACTTTGGTTTCAATTGGACATCCTTGCTTTCTAATTGGTCATGATTCAAGTTCATAAATGGTCTCATGTAGATAATTACTCATCTAAGTGAATTATTATGAACATTCCATAATATAGATGTTGATAATCTAGTACATCACTTGATCTTGAATCCCTTGTTATTTGTCCTTAATGCTATCATATTCATTTTTAACTAGTTGTTACACAAGATTTAATATCTCATGTCATTCCCATGCATACCCACGTATCCCATGCACACACACAACTTTGCCTTATGTATATGTACGTATCTAACCCTCTTGCATCCTAAGATCTCAGGTTTAAGGTTGTTTGTTGTTCAGCATCATCCCAAGGCAGCGAACCCTTGATGAAGTGACCTTGGGTTCGGCTAACTTAACAAGGTTCGGTTGAGGGTTCGTGAGTTGCATGGCCAAGGTTCGGCCATGCAAGGTTCGGCCTTAACAGGTTTGTCATGTAAGGGTTCGGTTGGTCTTTCTATGCAGGTTCGTTCAATGGCATCCGATGGTTCGCTTAACTTCTAAAGGTTCGGCAAGGTGCACTGGTTCGGCAGGGTTGGTGCGGGTTCGTTGCTTGATACAGTAACTCAGGTACACATTACGGGAAACTATGTTATGCTATTGATACATTTCTGATTAGCATGAAACTATTAAACGATTGTTTGAATCTGACTTAAACCTTAGGGTTTAACAGTCAGAAACATGTCAGACGACACATTGTTGAAACATGAAAAATTGTTGTGATACTAGTTTGTGCAAACGTATGTGAGGTTAAACCGAAACAAAACCTTAACAGTTGTTATTACGGAATGCTAAACCGACGAATTATTCGTATAGGTGACGATCTGTACGAATGATTCTGAAAGTTTAATGTTCTTGAATTATGACTTAACAAGTAGAAAACCAGAATCAGAAAGCTAAACCATCGACGTGTTCGTTCTAATGACGATTCGAACGAATGCGCGCGATGGCGACGCGATCTGACTAAACGAAAACGAAAACGAATAACGATACGAACGATCATAAATTTAAGGAAATAAAATATTTCCTATTTTACAATTTTGAAACTCATCATAAGGCAATTTAAATTAAACTACTTAACTAAATCGCGAACGAATTAACGAAACGTGTAAAAGTAATTTAATTCGAAAAATAAATAAACGCAACGATATTTAAAATAATTTATAATAATATTCGTATTCTAAATATCCTAAAATAACTCTTTTTATTTAATTTACGAAAAAGCCGCAAAACAATCCGGAAACGCGACGAACTTACGAACCGAGCAACCGAAACGAACCCGAATACCCGCGGGGTATTTAAACACCAAATGAGGTGTTTCACCTCATTTATTTCAACCTCTTTCTCTCTCTAGTTCATATTTCCGTTCATCTCTCTCTCTCTAGCAAGAACCAACTTTCAAGATCCATAATTCCTTCATTTGTGGATGAAATCAAGCAAACTTGGCGTCTAAACGAAGATCTCGACTCCCTCTACGCGAAAGTACAACAGATCGGAACGTTTGTCCAGCTGATTTTGAGGTACGAACCAAAGAACAAACTGAAAAATAGGGTTTCCTTGTTTATTCGAACACCACCTCTAGAACCGGTCCTAGGCCACTTTCGCTCGAACATCACATCATCTTGGAACCTACGGTCGTGTAAAAACATCAAGGGAAATGGTCTAGCCACAGCAGGAAGCACGAGGATGATGACAAGTTGCAGGGTTCGTGAAGCTTTCACACGGGCGAACCTCCCATTGATGGTTGCCGAACCCTACTGTGGCAGATCACTTTACCGAACCCATGTCACGACCAACGAACCCATAGGTTCGTGAGTCACCAGCACCGAACCATGAGAGGAACGAACCTCACCCCTGCGAACCATGGCCGGACCTTTCCCTTCACATGCAGGAACCGAACCCTTCAAGCCATGCCGAACCCTGATGAAGTTGAACGAACCTTTCATGGGCAGGGAACCCATGCATGATGTTGTAAGGCTGCCGAACCTATGAGAGATGCCACGAACCTTATGAATCCACCCTTAGCCGAACCAGTGGTGCCTTGTTGCCGAACCCAGGTTAGCCGGTCCCCAAGGTTCGCTGCCTTGGGGAGTGAATCTTCGATTTGTGATCAGACCAAAGCCAAGACCCATACTCGGCCCACACACATATGAATCGGCCCAAACATGTAGCAGCCCAACAGCCTGTTAGTCAGCCCAAATACTATAAGGTACAATGGGCCCAACATTGTATTGGGTTGTTTAAGGAAACCACATGCAGCCCAACCCCCTAGCCCAACCGACCCAACTCTATTTCCTTGGCCGTGATACTTGGCCAAGCCCAAATTCAACAACCTTCGGCCCAATAGGATTCGTTAAGCTCAACGTGTGTCACTTAGCCCGATGTGGCCCTTAAGCGGCCCATTCCTAATCGGACTCCTAAACGGCCCAAAATCAACTAGTTGGGCTAACCGGTTGAAGCCCAACACTTAGTCCGGGCTCAATTATTTGGTCCAATGGGTTATTCGGCCCAACAATTTACAACAAATGATGAAACAAAATGTTAAACTATGTTTTGGGTGTTGTGAAAGTGGTGATAAAACTTTATGAAGAGACATGATAATACTTAGAGTTAGAGTTGAAGGCTTTGACTTTTAAACAAAACTCTAAGATGGGAAATTACTAAACCATAAAAAGGAAATCAAGGTTATCTCATATAATATACAAAATGGGCCGGATACCAAACAAAACTCGTAAGTGTTAGTCAACTTTAGGAGTAACACTTATACGCATAACGAACCCTTACAAACTTATACTTACAAACTACAACATTATGAAATCAATACAGGAGCGTGAAATCAACCTCAAGTGCAAACAAAGAGAGCGTGCATTCTTATTCTACTTAGTCAAACACTACGGACATAAGGTGAGTTCATTTGTCCCTTTTTAAATTTATTTGTTTTACTTCGGGACTGAGAAGCATGTTAAACATTTTCATAAAACTCTTGAAATGTTAATTAATGCTTTAAACATAAACATGATACTTTTGTTGAAACTTATGCTGGAACTTAGAATACTTGGAAAAGCAATAGACTTGCAACTTATACTTTAAACTTGAGACTTGAAAACATATGTTGGATGCTTATGAGACTTGATGCTTATGCTATAAACTATATGCTTAAACTTGGGGATTGGTGCTTATGTTGTAAACTAGAAGCTTAAACCATATACTTAATACTTATGCTATACACTATATTCTTAGACTACACTACTGATGCTTATGCTATAAACTATACGCTTAAACTATACGCGTAATGCGTATGCTATACACTATATGCTTAAACCACACACACTCGATACGAAAGCTTGAATACTGAATCTATACACTAATACTAAATGCTAAAGCTAAATACTAATGCTACATGCTAATGCCACGTGCTAATGTTACAATGCAAATACTATATGCTTATCGTGCTTAAATGCTCGAAATACTTGAAGTGCTCATAATGCTATAGACTTTGAATGCTATAAACTTGTCATGCAAAAACAATGGTTTGGCCTCTCAGTGCTTGCCTCACCGGTTGTTAAACTATTATGCTAAACAACGGTTTGGCCTCTCAGTGCTTGCCTTACCGGTTGTTAAACTATTTAAATGCTATAAACTTGTCATGCAAAAACAACGGTTTGGCCTCTCAGTGCTTGCCTCACCGGTTGTTAAACTATTATGCTAAACAACGGTTTGGCCTCTCAGTGCTTGCCTTACCGGTTGTTAAACTATTTAAATGCTATAAACTTGAATACTAAAACCATTGGCTATAGAAGAACAATAGTTGGTCTCTCAGTGCTTGCCTTCATGTGTTCTTCCTAGTCGGGACTTGAAGAACAATAGTTGGTCTCTCAGTGCTTGCCTTCATGTGTTCTTCATGTTCGGAACTATCAGGCACCTATTATGGTCTCTCAGTGCTTGCCATAGGGTGACCTTCATAGTCGGGACTTGAGGAGTAGACTTATGGCCATTCAGTGCTTGCCATATAGTGATTCCTCAATGTCCACTCATGCTATAAACTTAAACAAAATGCTTAAGCTATAAACAAAATGGACGGTAGGTAAGATGCTTAGTTATCATTAACAACAATGTCCTATGCGACTTAGTATGTGGTGGGATGTTGGCTAGGGCTTGTCCCTTACATATGCCCTATATATAAGCATACCGAGTTGGATGATACAGGTGGTGTTAATGAGATTAAGATCATTACCTAGTGGGAAACATGAATACATTGGGGTCAATAACATAAACTTATCAACATGATGCTTGATAAACTTATTGAAACTAGTACGTATAAATGCCATAGACTTGTAAACTTTGAAACAGTAAACTAAAGCTATGCTGAAGGATGAATCGAATGGTAGGTAAAATGCTTAATTATCATTAACAACAATGTCCTATGCGACTTAGTATGTGGTGGGATGTTGGCTAGGGCTTGTCCCTTACATATGCCCTATATATAAGCATACCGAGTTGGATGATACAGGTGTTGTTATTGAGGTTAAGGTTTTACCGAAAGAGGTTTGCTAAAACTATTTTTCAACTTATAAACTTTATGAACTCACCAACCGTTGTGTTGACTTGATCTTTTTACATGCTTTCTCAGGTGAAGAACGGGTTTAAACTTAAGCTTTTGGATATGCATACTAGGCTGCCCAGATAGAGGACCTAGTAGACTTTTGGAAAGCACATCTTTGGTTGATGATAAACATTATTTTTGATATCTTGTGCTTACGCAAGATATAAACATTTGATTCTTTTGGTTAGGTTTTCTTAGTTAAATTGCAGAACATTGCTATTGTAATTTAACTTTGTAATCCTATATATCATTTGATTGTGCTTTAGATATTCTTAAACGTTGATGCTATGTAAACAATCTGATCATCATGATTATCACCCACGATATCACGCCCCGGGAACCTTCCGCCCGACGGGGACTCCGATCCAACCCCGCCGGCTCGGGGTGTGACAACGAACCTGTACAATTTCGTGCATCACCATCCTCACTCTCGCAACCATCACCTGTTACAACAACAATCTACCTACTCCTACGTGTGTACCTATGTGTTTTGTGAGTGTTTAAACCGATTAAACAACAAAAATCCAATTGGTTCGTGAGTTACCCTAAAACCGAATATAAATTGGATTTTTACCTCAACTTTCGTGGATCAGTGCTTGAATTTCTTGTACTCCCGTGATCTACGTGATGGGGGAATCGTCTTGACACCAATCTTGCTTGAATCGAGCCTCCAATCGTAGAGAGAAGTTGAAATTTCTAGAGAGAGAGAGAGCTAGAGAGAGAGTGACGAGAGAGAGGAAAAATTTGAGTTGGTGATGGTTGGTGATGCATTAAATGTTCTCATTTAATGTATCACCGATACCCGATGTTCGGTCTCGATCGGTTTCGCGTAAAATGCCAGATCGTGTAGTTTTCGCGACGAAACGACACGATTATAAAATTATAAATCATTTAATTATTCTAGGTTGTAATTCCTAATAAATTAACTAATATTTTCTTATCTATTAAAAATTTGAAACAAAATTAACTGTTTAAATCGAAATGTACGGTCGTCGCACGTATGCGTTCGAATCGTCACCCGTACGAACACGGCGATAACTATACTTTTCAACCTTGTTTTCTAATTATAGAATATCATTCAGAATGTTAAACTTTCAGATATATACGGACAGATCGTCACCTATACGAATAACCCGTCAATTTAGCATTCACATAACAATATTCGTGTGTTTTGTTCTATAAAACCTCACATACGTTTATACATAATAATTCCTAAGCAAATAATCACATAATGGTTCTGTGTTGCCAGATAATTATCCGACTCAAGAACCGTTGTTCTGAACTGTGTTTTCTGTTAAATGTGTCTGAAACTGTTCTATGACAACTCACCATGATAATGATAAATGATATGAATATGAAAATTACTGAAATGTGTATGATTCATACCTGTTTTACTGTTCATGTACTGTAGAGATCACTGTTCCGGTAACGGTTCCGGCACTGATGTTACAGTTGCACATCTAATATATCTATATCAAGATAATAACTCCTATGGTAAACTCGTACGTAGTAAACCATCCAATAATCAAAAACACACAGTAATTGACCTAGCATGCACCTATTACATGAAAGACATTCACCAAGGCACACAAGGAGTAAATCATCAATCCATGAACAATCATAGACACACATAAACATCCAATAATCCAATCCAAGTTTGTTACATCATGAGTTCATCACATAAACATAATCCAAAACCAATAAAAACAATGTTAAACATGTGCAATCATCAAAACCTAGGTAGTTCTAAAAGATTAGCCAAGAAACATCATACGAATACAATCCATAATCTGCTTAAAGTGAATGAGAAACATAGAAATCAAAGAAACAAAGAAAACCGAATGAAGAACACCCGAATTCCTTGATCCTAGGCCTTCAATCTTCAATCCAATGCTTTCCCCACCTTTAAATCACCTTAGAATAGCATTTCTTCGTCCTCCTAGTCGCCTCCAGCCGTTCAAAAACGTGTTCTCCCTAGGGTTTTCGACTTTTTTTGCTTAAAACTGATTTTCTGCGATTTCAAGTCTGTGGCGTAGCGCGATAGATACCTCCTAATCTGTCGCGTAGCGCGAGAGATGTCAGAGGGTATTTTTGTCTTTCCCAGCTCTAGCGTAGCGCGACAGGGTTTCAATATGTTGTCGCGTAGCGCGAGAGAATCCAGAATTCAATTTTTTTCTTTTCTTGTTTCCGGGTCCGTCCTTACCCAACCGTGAGCTCGTTTCTTTGTACTTTATCACCGAATATACGTGTTTATTACCTGCAAGCATCAAATTACAGAAATGTGAAGCACCAGCTTAAATCGACTCTAAAACTGAATAAAACAGTACTGAAACTTAATAAAAACAAATAGAAAAACAAATGTGTTTTACAACACATCACCCTCCATTGGTTTGAAACCTGAGATTAAGTTTAAGATTTATTTCCTCACCTGATATCTATTGAAGTGTCAACAATGAAGTTTAAGCCTTAGTCTTCAAGGAGAAAGAACAAGCCTTAACCATTAAACTAATTTTGAGAAATTAAAAAAAATTAATAACAATTAAAAGAATCATTTATTGGTCGTATAGGTATTGCACGAGTTAAAAAACAAAAAAAAATTATCATATTAATACTCTTTTATTTCTTTAAAATGAAAAAGATTGATAAAAAAATTATATTCAAAATCATTTATGATAATAAATGACAGAAGTATAAACTTCGAAAAGCCTTTTGTGAAATTTTATTGTCATAATTGATAACATTTTTAATAAACTGAAAACTGCTACAAACTTGGTGCATTTTATATTAAACCAATTGATTAGCAACAAGTAACCCATAAAAAGTGTATATTTTAGATATACATCATCGATCTTGAGACATGAAAAAGATACACAATGAATAATATATGATATCAAGAATTGTTTCAATTAGAGATGTGACAACTCACAAGTAGAGGTGGCAAACCGGGATTTTTTGGAACCGGAACCGGTTCCGGGTTTCGACCAGCTTCAACCGGTTTTTCACCGGTTTCGGTTCGGGTTTGGCCGGTTTAAGGGTGGAACCGGTTCCGCTTTTTTTGGTTCCGGTTCCGGTTCCAATTTCTCTAAAAACCCAGAACCGTCCGTACCCACCGGTTCGAATACGACCGGTTCCATTTTTGGGTATGTTGGCCACCTCTACTCACAAGGGTGCAACCAAAGAGGTTGTCCAGCTTCTTGAAATATATCACACAATCTGACATGAAAAGAAAAAAGAAAAAAAAAAGGCAACTTGCAACAAAAGACTCAAAAATAAACATCAAGTCACCTTACCTTGGTATTACCCTACGCTAGAGATAATCAAACAAAAACTAAAAAAAAACTAACAAACATTAATTTATCCCAATCTTCACATCTTCAATATGGTAACAACCGTATACACGTACAATGGAAATGATTTATTAAAATCTATAACCATCACCAAAAGTTTTCTGCTTTTTACTTGAACAGAAACACTGAACAGAACAACTATGACTCTTCTTTTGTCAGATCACGGATCCGAGCCCGCAAAGCTTCCTCTCGTGCACGCTTTGCAGCAAGAGCTTCCTCATCAAGAACTTGGATGGGCAACCATTCGGGCCATTTGAACCCACCCTTTTTCTTCTCATCACCAGACTCGTACATGTTCTTGAAAACATGTCGTAATTTGATAGCAGCAAAATCAACCCCGGTTCCCACAATGGCGATCCCAATGGAGTAACGGATTGCACCAGCAGGACCACCTGATATCAACATTTCATTACAACTTGTGTTTATTGGCTAGTAAATTTGATGATATTTTATGTGAGTTACTCAGGTGACTGATGAATCTTTGTGTTTTTAATTTAAATACCTCAACAAATATGTTTATAAATCTAATGGAATGTAACCATATCAATCATATGATTTTTATTCATTTGAATCATTCACCTTTTTTTACTTTTTTAATGAGTACTTATTGCATTAAACATGATTGAAAATGCAATTATATTTCATTTATGTACTATTCATGAAAGATGACATGAATCCCAGTAACAAACATAGATGTAAGCAATTGCTATGGTTTGTGGATTATGCATCCTAATCAATTAATATTCCTATCGTGACAATGGGCGAACAATGGAAACGAACTCGACATTTTAGTCGGAAAATTTAAGCATAAGAACTACTTCCTCAGTCTTTTAAGTTATGCAAATTTTGAACTTCATAAACAGAGTAATAGCAAACACATTGAAGCAAAGTACTACGGTAAATTGTTGATGATGTTATTCTCAAGTTTATCTCAATAGTTCTTATACGTTTAATCTTACTAGGTTTGGATATTTCATAAAATAAAGACCAATAGGTCCATGATGTCTAGCTTTGTTGCAGTCAAAATTTAACCAAAAGGCAAACAATATTTAGGGACAGAGCACTGATTTACATGGTTCACCTAATGGCTAATAGTGGCACAACAAATGAGGATTCACTATATAGAGAAAATAACATTATATATGCGGAAATAATTAATGTGTGTAACCCTGAAATATATCACCAGGACATTTATAACTAACCTTGCAATCTGCCTAGAATAGCACCAGTGCCAAATCCAGCAATTGCTGAGTCAACTAGATTATCAGGCCCAGAATGCCTACTCACTCTTACAAACTCTCGAGCACCTGTCATCAAATGAAACATATATAAAAACGTCAATGTTCCATTTGTTTACATCATTTCATCGATCCATTTAAACAAAGTAAATGAGACCCAGAATCACATAACATGCTTTTAACGTTGTATAAATAGTACTCACAAGTCACAAAGCAGAATATGGTTAAAATTAAGAAGAAAACAACGTGTACTTTCTCTTAGAAGCACTGTCATCACATCTAGGCATGTATTCTCTGATCAAATGTTGTTATAAATAGTCTTAATGCAGAACAAATACATAAGTCCTTAATTTTAAACAGAACGAGGCACTACAAGGCGTTTGGTCCCAAAAGCCAAAGCACGAGGTGCTCCGAGGTGTTTTGGTCATGAAAGTCAAGGTGTGAAATGCTCCGAGGCGCATTTGTTCACAAATCCAAGGCAAGAGGTGCTCCAAGGCATTTTGGTCCCGAAATCTGAGGTGCAAGATGATTGATGGTAGCTTCACGTACACCAGGGCACCAGGCTTTGCTTTATATGCTGACAAATAAGCTTTATGTACAGCTTAAAGTTGCATCACTTCTACATATTAACATTTTTATCAAGTAACCATTCATAATGGCATAATCTATTCACTCCTTTCGTTGTGTTTACATATCAGCCACCCAAAGAACCTAATTTTGACCAATTTTGATCTGGATGTGCAAGGAGTGCCACCTCATGCTATAACGCATTTTCTGATCGCCAAACGCACTTTTTCAAAATCATACAAAAAGACATACACATTCGTTTATGGTAAACTATCAATATGCGAGCTATGATTATTGCAGTTTCCATGAATTGATCAAACATTCAAACCAAGTGATTTCCAGTATTTATATAATTTTTAAAACAACTGAATACAATAAAACAAAATGAGGAGATGCCAATTTACCACAATAGCACCCGGTGACTATGGCAAGATTAGTAGCATAAGTAGACATTAATTCACGGCCGTAAACCTTCCATCCAATGCCTCCTCCCATGAATCCTAATCAAGAAACAGATATTTAAAACATACTTTAGACTTTTCCTTGGGTGTCTTAGCTTCCATGGCTAAAAAATTGAATCAAATGAATTGGGGAAAACCTCCGAGGAGAGTGGGATAGAGGATTCCAGTTCTCCAATTGATTCCTTCTTCTTCTTCTAGGGTTTTGATTTCACCAGCAGATTCCATTTCCGAGCATACTCTCAAATCTCGATTTTAATCTAGTTCCGGTTTCATGGTCGGTTTAGTAATCTTAGACGTGAGAGACTGATAGCAAATTGAGCCGATAAATGATGGCCCAAATATAATTCGTTTTGGGCCTTTGGGCCGATAAATTAACTAACCTAAAAACTCTCATAAGTCATAACTAGAGCCGAGGTGGGCAAACCAATTTTTTTTTAACAAGTTATGGTCAAGAAAGCTAATAACCGGTTTTAGTTTTTGAACGGTTTCAACTAGTTTTTGGCTGGTTACAAATTTTGTCGAGCAAAGGTGGAAATGGTTCCAGTTTTTCCGGTTCCAGTTCCGATTTCTCTGAGAATTCGGAACCGCCTGTACTCGCCGGTTCGGGTATGACCGGTTACGGTTTGATCTGTCGGTTCCGGTTCCGTGTTTTTTGCCCACCTCTTGTCATGACTATACAAGTCTAGCAAACTAGTAATCCTCTCAGATTCCACGAGAGCCGGTCTATACATCTGACGAGTTGGCACATATGAAAAAGAAACAATTAAAGATTTAAGGATTCATTTACTTGTAAACAAAGCAAAAGTTTCACTAATAGTTCGTGAATCATTTGGTAAAAAACCATTTATGTCGTTCGTTTAATAATTAAACGAACATGAATAAAAATCATGGTCATTCCTTTGTGTTTGTAAACATTGATAATGTGTTTGTTTTCTATGTCTATTTATTATGTGTTCTATGTTCAAAAAAAATTATTATTATTTATAATCTTAGCATTTAAACAAAAAATTAGTCATTTAAAGTTTGTATCTTTATAAAAACATAAAACTATAAAACTTAGATTTTTGAAACATTATTTTAAAAAAGTGTCAATTACAATTTATAACCTATCTATATTGGTACATAATATAATTTACTTGGGTTTTAGGTTTAATAGGTTAACAAAAGAAATAAACAATTGAAAACGAAACAAGATCATTAATATGAATCATTCCTTGAAAGAAAAATCAAATAAGGTGCTTGTTTATTTGGTTAGTAATTTCTTCTACCCTTTTAAACTTTTAAAATACTTATTATTCATTAAACCATATACCCTCTTAATTATTAAAAACGTATGAACTATTAATAAGCAACATCTTAATAATTATTAAAAGACTATCAAACAGCTTCAAACAAATAGTTAAATAAAAAGCTATTTTACATAAGAAATATTAAATTAATTGAGTGTTTAATCATCACCATCGTGAGGCCCACAATCCACCTCCCTCAATTTTAGCAACAAAAACAACACGATCCCACACACAAACCCCAAAGCAGCACTTGATCCAGTGAGTGAAACAGCCGCACACACCAACATCACAAACGACTCTTCTTTCGTATTCATATCCTTCGATGCCATTGCTAATTCTATCCCCGCAAACAAAAGCAACGCACCCAAAATCCCCACCGGAAACTGGTTCAAGATTCGCACAAACGAGTTCCCAAACACCAATCCCAGCACCAATTTCCCACATCCCAAAAGCAAAACCGAAGCTCCGGTTCGACCACCAAACCGGTACTGACCGGCTAACCCACCTGCACCGTGACACACCGGCATAGCTCCAAACCAACACCCCACTAGATTCATTATTCCCACACTTACTGACACGGCCGTCACCGATGCTTCATGTTCCGGGAACAGATCGTCGGATAATTTACAGACGGCAATCACGGAGTTTAATATCGAAAGTGGGATTTGTGGCACCGATCCCCGGAGAAACCCGGTTTTGAAATCGTCCCATGTGATTTTCAAAACATGAAACTTAGAGGGTCCTAATTGTAAACTGTTAAAAATTGTGGGGTCTATGATGAAACATAGTATTATTCCGATGAGGAACACGATCAGAGCTGAAGGGATGGATGAAAGTATCTGAAGTCTACGGCGGACCCGGCGATTTCCGGCTACAGGTTCGATGTTATCATAGGTTTCGCCGGAGCCGGTTGTGATTACAAGAAAGACAATAGCAGAAATCGCTACGATTAGCCCGTCGAGTCCGAGCCACGATCGTGCATCACCCTGTGTGTTCGCAGCGAAATCTTGATCATAACGGACGTATTTGATGGCGGTGAAGGCAAACGAGAGGCCTTGCGACAGCTGAACGCCACGGACAACAGGAAGCGGAATGAACCGGTAGAGGACGGACATGAGCCCGGTCGCACCGAGGAAGAGGAGAACGGACGCTGTGCCTGCAACAGATAAAATATTAACACGAACGGTAAGAAACAATGTTTTTAGAACTAGAACGGACGACTTATCACAAATTGGTCGGACGGGTCGAACCGAACCTAAGAACGGGTGATATAATAAAGAGTAAATTACCGATTGTTTTCTTTAAAAATATAGTAAATTGTTGGTTTTATCCTTTAAATTCAAAAATTACGAGGAATGTCTCTATTTTGAAATTTTTGCTCTGGCTATGTCATTTGTCACTAACTCTGTTAAGTTTTTCCGTTAAACATCTCATGCCCTATTCACGTGATGGGCAAAATCGTCAAATCATCTTCTTCTCCTTCCATAGCTAGGGTATTATAAATGTTTAAAATTTGATATTAAATATGTAATTAATGAAACTTAGGAGCTAAAAGCGAAATCCTAACAAACCACGCGATGATAATTTACTTTAGCAAAAAGGTAGAAACGTAACTAACCAAAAGCCCAAAACACCAAATTAAAATTACACCAAATATTCTAATCTATATCAAATTAAAGAAACGAGTAATTATCTAAATAATTACGTAGTTTGCTAACATTTCACTTTTGAACTATACGAATTATAAATTTCTTATATGGTTTCAAACTTTAAACATTTGTAAATATCCGATCCTTATGTCATCAAATTACTCACATTGTTTGACCAAATTACTTTAACGTACCAAATGTTTGTATTTTTTATAAATGAATAAAGTTTGAGATTAAATAGATAATTTATAAATCATAAAGGCTAATAATGAAATAATCCTAACAAATCAAAGGACCGTTTGATCAATTTACTTTAAACAATAAATAAATAAATAAAAATCATCCCTGTTGATGATACAAAGAAACCGATCAAATTGTATCTTTCAGTCATGTTAATCTGTTAAAGTAAGCATAATAAATAAATTCTAACTAAGATATTATCAGTACCTATTCCGGCAGCTGCGATCTGGGAGAGCGTGAGGAGTGGAGCTTCCGAGATGGCAACAGATGCGATGGATTTCATCGGTTGGACCGGCATCGGGATGCCGAATAGAAGACCGGTGACGATGTTGTATAAGGCTGTGAAGATGAGAGTGGTGCCGAGATCGAGTTTTGAAACGAGGGTGAGTGCTAAGACAATCGGGATGTAGGTTCCGAGATCGCCGACTGAGCCGCCGAGTTCCGACCATACGGTGGTTTTGTGGAGGCGGAGGGAGGAGATGGCGTTGGATGGGATTTTGCGCCACCACTGAGGGCGGTGGTGCGGGAGGAGTGGGGTGGTAGTTGGTGATTCTTCGTCCATATTATCCGGTGGAGGTTAGTTTCTATGTTGGGAAAGCGTTGCAATCGCTTAATAATCTTTGAAATAATTTATATGAAATGTCTATTTGGTCCCTTTAGTTTTTGAAACAAGTGTATAATTACATGTATTTTTTGAAAGTTGTTGTACATACTTTATTTCAAAAGATAGGATTATCACAATTTTACAAACAAACAACTCGTTAAATGTACAATACTAGAGCTAGATTACAACCTCTATCCCTATATGTGTAGTGTAGAGATGCACAAAAAAACCGGTTAACTGAACCGGTACCGGTTCGTAACCGGTTATTGCAATCGGTTATAAGTTTTTGGAAAAACCGGCGGTTTAGGACTGGTTCGAGGTTTCAAGAGACCAAACCTGTTAATAACCGATTAACCGGTCCAACTCACTAAAAAATCGGTTATTTGAAGGTTAACCGGTTTCTGTTATTATACGGTTTCAGTTTTTGAGCTTGGAAAACCGGTTATTAACCGAACCAGTTATTAGAAAAAAACAGTTTCTAGCCTTTGACCGGTTAACCGGTTCGGTTATTCCAAAACCGGTTTTCGACCGGTTATCCGATTTGAGCACCTCTATGTGTAGTGTATGTATTTTCTGTTAAATTTTATAAAATAAGCCCCTCTTTCTTTCTATTCATCTTCTATTTATACATCTTTAGCCTGAAAAAATGGATGGGTCGGGTCGGGTCGGGTAGTGGATCACGACGGGTTTTAAGCAAAATCAGTTTAGGTTAAATGAGTCTTTTTTTAAAAAAAAAACATCAATTTAATTTAATGTAAAATGTGTTTTAAGTAAACAAGTAGGTTTATTTGTGTAATCTTTAGTAATTTTATCATCAAACATATTATTTGTAAGTTTTACATGTTTGAATTTATTTTATTCTCATATATTTTAGGTTACCTAACTTGACCCATGTTCTGTTAAAGTGTTATCAATCTCAACCCTTTCAATATTATGATGTTGTATAACTCAACGTGAAATACAATAATTGTTTACCAAAATTGACTCATTTATGTTACTTTAAGTTAAGATTGTCAGATGTAAATTACATTTGTTGAGTTTGCTAGAAGATAAGCTACTCTTCGCATGATTTTTTTGCATTTTGGAATAAAGGGCTACAATTGGTGAGAATTCTTCTATCTTTTGAGTAGAGCTGGCAAAACATGTACATGATAACACATGTGGTGATAACGTGAAGTGATGAGGGGGTGATGATGTTAGTTGTTTATATGACACGTACATAGAGTCATGGGTTGTATCACTACAGATAGTCTAACAAGGAAATAAAATATAATCGATACGAAATGGAATTCATGTTAACGTTTACGTTGCAAACAAAAAAGTTGATTTTGTTGAATTGTACCTTTGTTTTGAAATCGATACGAAATGGAAGTGTAGAATCCACAATATTTTATGGGTTTTGTTTTGCTTGGTGATGAAAAGATGAAGGGGTGGAATTGAAACTACAAGATATTTAGTAGAAGCAGAAAACTTAAAATAGTTAAATACAGCATAACAGCTCTTGGATTGCGGAAGGGACGTGATGGAGTCGGGTCTTGGGACCATGGGTCATGGGAAACCAGCGGTTTGGTTTCCTGTCATCGGGTCACAATTGAAATTACTAAGAGCAGCAAGGGCATACCTGTAAATTAGGAAGACGTGCGAAATTCTTTCGTATCTTTGATCTTTTTTTTTTAACAGCCAACGCCCGATCACCTGGTATCATCCTAGCAAATAGATCACCCTTTCATCCGAATAACAAAGCGTGGTGACCCGATCCACCCGTATAGGAGAAAACATACAACTAGGAAAACATATGGCTCAACCCAGAGCAACAAATGCTCTAGGTTAGACTCCAACCCAATACCTCTTATAAGATAAGCCAAGTGACTTGATCTTTTATGTTGTTAAACATCATAACAGCCCTTAAATCAATGCACTCACTTTTTTACACCTCGCAATTGCACTTTCCTCGACAGAACATCACATATACATCTTTATCAAATCAGGAAGAAACTAAATACTATGATAAAGCCCTTAAAGTCAAGATTATAACCAAGGCAAGCCTGTAAATAAACCGAAAGGTTCGTGAGCTGTTTGACGGAAATTTGTTTTCGTTTAATTAAATGAACGAACATCAACACATATAGCGTTCTTTTATTTGTGTCCGCTTATGTTCATTAACTATCTAATGTTCATTTAACTATCTAATTTATGGATGATATATATTTACTTTTAAAAGACTTTGTTGTTAATTTGTGTTCATTTTTAGTTGTTCAATTGTGTTCGTTTATATTTGTTAAGTTTTGTTCGTTTATGTTTAATTATGTATATTCATTTATTTATATTCGTTTGTGTTTATTTATGTTTATGAACAATTCATTTAATTTTATAACAAACATAAACATACTCATTTTTGTAACAAACGAACACAAACACAAAATTCATGTTCATTAATGTGTTTTTATTTGTGTTCGGATAAATTTAAATACACTAATACGAACATGCAAGCATTCGTATTCATTCGGTTTATTTACTGCCTTAAACCTAAGATGTTAAGAGACCAAACGCTATCACTCATTTTCCATTCTATTAAATCATAAAACCATTAGAAAATCAATATGTTAATTCATACTATGATGTTCACATAACTGATGAACACGTAATGATAGAGACGTTTAAAAGGTACTATTAAACTGATATTATTTATGATTTTTATTTATTTGAGTGTTTATGCGTATTGTGTTGAAATTTGACTCCTCCTAATCCTTGTGTCGTCGATATCACGTCTTATTCAATATTCAATTTGGTTTTCTTGTGTGAGTGATGAAGTCAAAACATAATTCTTTCTTTTTTTAATATATTTAGGACTTGTATTAGAGCTCATAAATAATAAAAATACCATATTCTTGAATACATTAATGTTTTTATTAATTGTTTTTATTCTTTCCGGTATGCCCGAAACATCTTTATGCATCTATCAAAATTGTATATAGATTTGAGATTCATATCATTTTTATTAGACAATCCGTGTATTACACGGGTATGTAGTCTAGTGTGATAATATTTGAAGTATTTCTTTGAACAAAATAATACAATATGAAATCTGGGTAATGCATTAGATAAATAACCAGCAAAAATATATGAGAAGAGTGTATGTAGATCGAGTTATAATCATAATTCATAAACGATTTATATTGACTCGACCATGATCCTCATCGTAGGGGTGTTCAATGGCTCAGTTTACGGTTTAAATGGGCTTGTAAGTTTTTTTACCCCAACCGAAAACCAAACCGAACCATATTCAGGATTAGCTAAACCGAACCGAACTCAAATCGGGTTGGATTCAATTAATAACCAAACAACCCGAATAAACCACTTACAACCGTATTCGGTGTCAAATACAGTTCTTAAGGCATCCATTCAAAACTAAACCAAATTTGTATATGTATTCAGTCAAATATGATTCTTACCTCCTGGCTATTAGGGCATCCATTCAGAATAAATAAAAATAATATCTTTATATATTAATTTGGTATAAGCTGAATAACCGAATCCTAAAAAATATGGGAAATGTAAACGACCCAAAAACCGAATTTGCAATACATATATGGTTAGAAGTTAGAATTGAACCGAAAATTGAATTCGCAATTTGATTTAGTTTATTTCGGTTACAGATACGGTTTGTATATTATTTTTGGTTATTCTGAACACCTCTTCCTCATCATGTGTTCTTGATCTAGATTTTGAAAGAAAGAACCAACCAACCTAGATGTTATATTCCATTAGTTGGCATCACATGTATTTTCAAATGTTACAAAATTTTGATTTGAAAGCATTGGTAAGACAAGAAACAACGTGACAATCTTTTTATTATATAATAGACAACATGTAAGGGCAAATAGTATGGCTTTGTCAGTGGTATATGATTGAGTGTGGTTTCTATTTTTGTCTAAAGTGGTTGCCGAGCAAAATGGATGATTTGGCGGTTGGTTAGTTTCATTATTATCATCTTACAACTATATAATCGTTGACGGATTCATAATTTTTTTCTCAATCATGTCGCTCTATTTGTATGTTTTTTATTTCATAGTATCAGACATTAAATTTTTGAATTGGTTTTATTGTTCGGCTCAGGTAGAAAAAGGTAAATGCCATCAATATCTATTATAGGAGCAGCAATGAAGGCGATAATAAAATACAAAAGTTGTGGTACAATTTATTGAGAATCGTTTCCTCTTTTATCGATATTCTTCTTCAATAATTTTTGATCTCTAGTGGACCTATTAGCAAGATTCCTTATTTAAAGTTGTTCCGTGAGATTTTTCATCTTTTAAAAACATTGCATTACATCTTTGATCGAAACTTGTTAAAACAACTCTTCTTCAACATAATAAATGCAAGAATCATTCATTTGTCTTCTTGCTTACATCAACATTTTGATAACCAATTAATGTTGTTACTAGTTGAAAAATCAATGTTTTCACTTAAAAATACCGTTTATAAATATTCATATAAACTGAAAAAACACTGTTGTCCTAGGGCTTATCCTATACATTACATCCGCTCATGTATATCTTTTGATGATTATGTTTTTAATATAATAATTAAAATTTTAACACTAATTTTTTCAATTATTGTATGTACTCAAATCCACCTATTTTAACAAATAAATATTTGTTAGGACATATGTTATGTTTTAAAGAATGTTAAAATTAGTTTTTCATCTCTTTTATTAAATAATTATATAAAAACCTTAAATATATAAAATAAATTTGGTCTTATTTTTCATATATGTTTTTATGTGTGGACTAATATCTTTGCTAGTCCTTTTTGTAATAATTGCTCTGAAAATGTTTTCAGGAATAACAGAAGATGATGCTCTTTCATTAGCTCCATTCGCTACGATAAAAATAAAAGATTTATGGATATTTTGGTGTTGTTTTGAGATGGAATTTAAATGTTATACGTCCAACCTTTTATTTTAACACGTCACCGATCTTATATGCCTCGTATAAACATATACGAAACGTATATCTCTTCTGACACCTAATAATATAACAATGATTGGTCACGTAGACACTGACAAACAATGATTGCCTCTTATACGTCTCGTATACATTTATACGAGACGTATAAAAGGTGTGGAAGATGTGAGATGGACGTAATAAGATGTACTTTAATTTTCTAGAGCTCCTTATGACTACCATTGAGATTTGAGACGTCAAAAACCAAATCAAAATACCATAACAGCTGTTAATCATATTTCTATACATCACTTAAAAACTCTTAATTTTACTTTAACACTACCACATATCTAAACACAATTTTTTATATTATGTGGTGTATGTGTGCTCATTGTGAGATGTGAAAGAGGGGACTTTGTTTGATTGGCAGTTGGTTTATAATAGTTTATAATTTTTTAATGGTTACTCTGAAATAATTAAGATGCTATTTTTTTAATATTACTTTTTCAGCATTTATATTTAAGGTTAACTATTCATTATTAATATATTATGAACGATTGCCAAGTTATATTTTAATGGTCATTAAAGACGTTACTAAATAACCCATAAGTCTACCCACACTGGTTGCCCCGCGTTGCCAACGGGATCCAACCCTCCAGCGGCTTCCAGCGGGAACACTGCCACCAGCCTCAGCAGGTCCCGCCCAAACCCCTCCCACGGCCCCCGCTCCCCGCTTGTTTTCTTGGTTTTTGATTGGCCAAAGCTTGAGATATGGAAATTTCAGTGGGGTGACGTAGAATAGTAGGGAAGGGTTTTTAGTAGGGTGACCACTGTAGATGTTTAAGGTTTTCAGTGGGGTGATGACGTGGCAAGAAATTTCAGTGGGGAAGGATTTTCAGTGGGGTGACCGCTGTGGATAATCTAAGTCCGGATAAGCTGAACATACTGTGTCACTTCCCATCTCCGTTGTTTTCCTATGTGTTCAGTCTTGTCATCTTAAAACCAGATAGACGTGTTGTAGATGCATTTACTAAAAACATGTTAAAAATAATAAATAAATATTTATGCTATTTAAAAAAAATCAATTAGTATGTTCATATCTTTCATGTTTTTGTTCATTGCAGAGTCACGTGTCCACGTTAAGTCAGGTAAAATAAAGGGTTGAGTAACATGTCAGAACGAGTTTATGTTAGGATGTGTTTTAAGAAAAATCAGTTTGAATATAAATGAGTCGTTTTAAAAACACCAATTTAGTCAAGTTAAATGAATTGTTAATAACAAACAGTTTATTTGCATAATCTTTAGTATTTATCATCAAAAATATTATCGATAATTCTTACATGTTTCAAATCATTATACTCTTATAGTTTTTTGGTTACACATCTTGACTCGCATTGTGTCAAAATGTTACATATCTCAACCCGTTTTATGTTATGTTGCTATTCATTTCAACGCAAAACACAATAATTGATCATTCAAACTAACTCATATATCTTGTTTTGAGACAAGGTTGACAGGTTTAATCCACGCCATCAAATTCAAGTCATATATCATGTTCTAATAGTTTATTATTTTTAACATTTTTATTAATACAACTACAATTGAGTATAACGAAATTAATACCAATAGGTGTTTATTTTAACACCCACAACCATAACTCGTGACGGAGCTTGAAGGCTCAGATAGGGGGGGCGAAAAATTACCGGAGTCAAAATACATGTTAATTTTTTTACCCGAGGGGGGGCGAAACCTCTATTTTTAACTAAAAATTAACCTTTCGGCCAAAAAATTAACATTACGGACGAAAAAATAGGGGCCCTATGTAAGCTTCGTCAATGACCATAAGTCGCTATCCTTGCCATCGTTCCCCACCAATGAATTGTCATTGACCATCATGACAATTGACAATTTTGGATTTTAACAACATGCGACTGACATGGGTGACAATATTATCTTTGAAATATAAAGGAAAATTTGTTGAATTAAAATATGTATATATGATTTACTACAAAGTATTGAATAATTAATAAAAATGTATTGTAACATTATTGTTAACTATCTATATAATACAATTAAATGTGTCCACCAAACAAACAAACGTACCCGACGTTATTGGGACGGAGAGCCTGCTTCGAAGGAGTCTCTGGCTCAAAGTTATCGTTTGAAGTTAATCATCCCAACGCTTTTAACGTTATTTTCACAAAATAAGTAAAATAAAAAATTAGTGCAATTTTGCTTTATCTTAAGAAGTTGATTGCCTCCATGGTTTCGGAGTCTTGCTTCTTCCTTGCTTCCCCTTAACCGGAGTTTGCTTTCCGATGCTACCGGAGTCGTATCCTTTCCCTCCACCTCTCCCGTCCGCCACTTCAACGCTCACAACCCCAAGCGTTGTCGATGTTGCAAATTTCCTCCAACTGAAAAACCCCTTTTTCTTCTCTAACAACTTGTCGATTTGCGATTGCATCAAATGGCATTGCCTATCAAGCTTATTCACGTGCTCTTTTAACTGTTTTATTTCCATTTGTTGAAGAGTGATAATATCGCGCGAGGAGTTGCATCGAGCAGTTAGGTCTAATCCGAGGTTCGGACTCTTAGGATTCGAGATTGGTCGACTCCAGTTGATATGAGAATGTAGCTTGGCTTGTTCTGAGAAAAGCACTTGGATGACCGATCTGACCGGTAAACGTTCGTTTTGGGCGGCATGAAGAGATGCCTCGATAGATAACTTTTGATTGTCGATTAATTTGCATAAAATCTTTCTTTCTTGTTTTGTTAGGTGCACATGTGTCTGTATGAATAACAATTGTCTAGTGAGATTACATGTATATAAATTATAACAACATAAAAATAGACCATATAATATTAGCTATTTGGCTTATCACAAAATTGATATAAATTTAAAAATTCACAAAATACAAGATTATAAAAAATTAAGAAGTAATATATATATATATATATATATATATATGGGTTGTATCATGTGACAACCCGATCATAAAGAGAAAAACCTTAAACTCTATCCGCGCCATTAATTTTGAATCTTAAAAATAAATACATGGTTCATATTAACGCACATTAAAATTAATTAATTTATTTAAAATCTAATATTTTATTCAGGTTTAAATGTTTAAGATGCATCATATATTTGTTTTCTAGATTTAAAATCAATTGCTCATATATGGTTTAAAAGTTTTATCTCTAAAATCGGGTTTTCGCACGGTTTAAGAGCTTTTCAAAAACCGTATAAAAAAAATAAATAAAGACCAAATATATTCATGTTTTCATTTAAATGTTATTAATTTTAATATTAATATAACAAACAAGTATAAATCAACTTTTAATAAATCTAGTGTGTTAGACGGGTCCAAAGTTGGTATACATATAATATTAAGTTGATGCCTTGAAAATCCAAATATATATGACCAAGGAGTCGCATTCATCACGGGAGACTAAAGAAAAATGCCAAAAATTTAATGTTATCGACCCATTGTGCCCCCACTGTGGTCTGTGGTCATAAATAGGAATATCAAATTATGTTAAAAAAAATCATTTTAAGTAAAGAAAAGTAAAATTGAAGTTAAAAAAAATCAATTAATACACTTGTACACGAATCTACAAAGAGATATTGAAGTTAGAAAAAGAATAAAAAGTGGTCACATAACCTCATATAAACAGAGAAATATTTGAAGTTAGAATAAGAATCAAAAAATGGCTACAGATATAACTAAATAATTAATAATACTAATAAGGAAAAAAAATAGATGTGATTTTAAGTTTTACCACATTTTCATAATTGATTGCTAAATTTAAAGTATAATTACGTAATTATAATTATTTAAAGGGAATAAGTAAAATATTATCAAACTAAAAAAAATAATTATATTTTTGATCAATAAAAAAATTGTTATAAAGTAAATACGATTAAAAGAGCTTACTTTTAAATAAGTATCTATAGCACGGTATAACCCGTCGTCAGTTGAACGAGCTTGAGCAGGAACAGCTCCGGCGAGCTCCATAAACTCCGGCAACGCTAGCTCCGAATCAACGGCAGCTTCTGCAAGATAAGCATCTACAAGCTTCGCAACCTTAAACAAACCGGCACCACTTCTCAAACCTTCAAGGTTAATTTCCACAAACCTCTTCACCAACCGGACCATCAGTTCGACATCAAGCAACGTGCCTTTCACGTGACTAAAACACGGTATCATCACCTCCTTCATCGTCGCCTGGTCCAACCGCCATGCCACCCTTTTCTCAACCTCATCCCTGTAATTTGAACCCGCACCAACCATATTGGCGGTTTTGAGCAGCCGGAGTAGGAAACCGCAGGGAACCGCGTCTTTTTCGGGTGGGAGAACCGACACTATCGTCTCGATAAAGAACCGTTTCTTGAGCCAGGACGCGGTGGCGCTTTCTGGTGGCAGTTGGTCGTCGGTATGAGTTGGAGAAGCTGGTTGATCGGAGAGTTCTGGGATCCATTTGCAGGCGTAATGTGTGATGATGGACCCGATGAGGTCTGGTTGAACACCTTTGGCTTTGATACCGGAAAGGGTTTTGATGAAATGGTCAATGTCTGAAATGCTAGCTTCATCGAGCCAGTATTTCGTGACCAGCTGGGATGGTGGTCCGTCAGCCAGGGACATGGCGGAGTCCGGTGTCGCTTGGTGATTGTGGTTCATTATAGTGGAGTGGAGTGTAGTGCTGGTGCTAGCTTGTGGAGGAATCTCGTGACTATGTATTATGTCATTTTTAGAAGATGTACATATAAAAAGAGATTTTGAATAAGAGAGTAAGAATGAATAGCAATTTAACATGTGTTATGTTAAAAATGTACAACAAAAAATCTAGCACAAAAAACAAAAAGGTGTAAAAAAAACAAAAGTACAAAAAAGTAAAAAAATCAAATCACAAATCATAAATTTAGTGCAAAAAATAAAAATACAGTACAAAAAATAAAAAAAACAGTGAAAAAAATTCAAAACAAAAAAAAGATCTAGTGCAAAAAAACATAGAACAAAAAGAAATTCAGTATTAAAATAAAAAAGGACTACAAAAATAAGATGTTATACTTTAAATTATCCTTAATTTATTTTTTTGACATGGCACATGTCAAACTAATATTCATTCTTACTCTTTTTAATTAAAAATGTTTTCTTATTTAATCATTTCAATATATATATATATATATATAAATTATTCTTATCTTTTTTAATTGCTCTTTTATTCTTTCACTTTTAATTTCATTTGCTAAAAATTCCTTTTGTTTTTCTTTTAAATTTATCATATTAATTTGTTTAGTTAGGACTGGATCAGCAAATTCAAATATAATTTCTTTATTTAAGACTTTAGTACTTATACCATTACTGTTTATAGTAATTGGATATAATTGAGTAATAAAAGGGGTTCCTAGTATAATTTGTGATGTCAAATTTTTTACTAATATTAATTGAGTTTTAAAACAATAACCTTCTTTACAAATATGAACATTAGATAGCTTATAATTTATTATTAGTCTAGATCCACTTGCAGTTGATAATCTATAAGAAGTTTTTTCATAATATTTGGTAGGGATAATACCTTCTTGAATACAATTCATATCAGCTCCGCTATCAATTAGAGCTGTTAGCGTTATTCTAAATTCATTATTAATAATTATATTTAATTTAGTATACCATTTTTGAAAATTTAACTCTTTTAAAATATTAATTTTATTAACTTTACTGTTATCAGTATCTGTTTTTCCTTTTGCCTTTTCTATATCTTTAATTTGTGCTTTAATTATAGTAATATCATTTTTTATATTTTTTAATTCTTCTTGTAATTCATTCATAGTAATTGGTTTTTTATCTTTTTTAAATCTTTTATAAATTTCATCTAAATTATATATTTCAGTGTTTTCTTCATTTTCTTCAGATTTTTTATTAAAATTTTCTTTTAATTTCTTTAAATATAATTGTCTTAAATTTAAATCTTCAGTTTCTTCTAATAGTTTTAGTAATATTGTATTTTCTTCATCATTAATCATATTTATTGATCCAATATTACATATACATGGACCAATACATTCACAATCATTATTACTACTAGTCTCACTATTAGAAATATAATTTAAATCATCACTATTATAATCTGAAAATTCTTCTTCACTAATTTGAGTATCTAGAATTTTATTTATTTGTTCTTTTATTTCATCAGAAATATTTAGTTCATTTATTTTTCTTTTAGAATAACAATTTTTTGAGGTATGACCTCTTTTCCCACAAGTATAACAAGTTATAATTCGTTTTTTATAAAAATTTTTCTTTTTATCCTTTTTATAATATTTTTGTTCTTCATTTTTAAATTTTTTATTTTTGTAATTTTTTCTAAAATTCTTTCCCTTGGTATAATTAGTTTTTCTTTTAGAATTTTTTGGTATATTTATTCTTTCAAAACCATATTGTTCACAGAAATTTCCTAATTCATTTTTACTAGTTATACCGTCTCTTTTCATCTTTTGTTTTAATTTTAAATCATTACATAATTTCAAACCTTCTTGATTTATATGATTTATAATCTGCCCATATGTTAAATCATCATATGGTATATGATTATTATTTTCCCTTTTAATAGCTTCTCTAACCTTTTCAGCAAATAATTTTGGTAAACCAGCAATAAATCTTTCTTTCCAATACGCCTGTTTACAATCAGTCCTATTCATAACTTTAGATATAAAAACATCTTTATACCATCTAAAATCTTGTAATTTTCTGCATGTTAAATTTAATAATATTAAAGAACTTCTTTCTTGATAATCTGAAGGATTTCCAATAAAGTTTTTTATAATAACAAATATAAGTGTATTGATTATATCTGGTTCATCAGTTTGAACTTGTACATTATTTTCAATTTTTACCTTTTTTGCATTTAATATAAATTGCTTATCATAATCTATTACATAATTATCCCACCAGCCTTTTAAATTTCCAGAGAATCCAGAAACAATCATTTTAAATATTTGTACTTCAGTATTTCCATTTTGTTTATAAGCATTGGATGCCATAGTCATTTCTTGTAATATATTAAGAATTTGATATTCAGATTGACCATCTATATTCCATTCATAAATTGCTTTTCCGCCAAAGGCTGTAGAAATTCTATTACTACTTTCTTCAATTTGTAAATCAGGAGGAGTTGGCCTAGAGTACCAATTCCTTGTGTCTGGTTTTAAAGTAAAGCCTTTTAATTTATTAACAGTTTCTAGATTAATATTATGAAATTGGGATTCTAATTTTGTATAAGATGAATCAGAAGCATCAGAATCATACGTATTACTTATAGTATTTAAACTCATGTTTTTTAATTTTTCAATGTTTTCTAGTTGTTGTTTTAATAGGTTTAATGTTTCCTCTTTTTTGTTAAGGATAATAGGAGTATCTATAGTATAAGGTTTAAATATAGGGTTTTCATTTATAATTTCTTTCCCTTTATTTTTTTCTATATCAATTTTCTCATTTTCAATTCTTTCTAATTGTTCAGCTATAGTGTTTAATTTTTCATTCGTATAATTATTTTGACAAAGGATTGTTTTTAGATTTTTTGTATCTTCATCACCAATTTTTGCCAAGGGTATTCCTATATATTCTTGTTTGTCTTTTATAATTTTTATATTTTCTTGAGGTGGATGAATACTGTTTAATTCTTCATTATTTTTTATTAATGTATAGGTTTTTGTTATTTTATTATTAACAGATATATGCTCTATAGTAGGATATTTAAAATTATTATTTTTACAATATATAGGTAACCAAGTAAAGAATGTAATATTTTCATTATTCTTAATAATATATTCTTCCCATTCTTTAGTATGTTTTTCTCTAGAGTTATAATCAAAAGTATCATAATACCATAATAAATTATCTATATTATATTTATTTAGTATTTCACATTTTAAAAATTTCATAGTTTCTTTATGATTAAGCATCTTAAAATTTTAGGATAATTATCTGATCTTCAAGAGTTTTCTTTTTTGCTAATAAAGAAGTTAGACTTGAATTTAAACCATTGTTTCGAATTGATTTTGCTTTTTTATTGAGTTTTCCTTTTCCTATGTTGGAAATAAGAAAATTAGTATGCTTGATTTCAAAATTGACTTGTTTTAGTTCTTTTTGTAAAAATTTTTGATTATCTAACATATCTAATATTAACAAGTATATTTTGATATTTCTGTAGAAATTATTCTTATCTTTTTTAATTGATATTTTATTTCTTCTACTAAATTTAATTGTAAATTAGTATAATAATATATCTTATTTACTTGTTCTTCAATATCATCTTCAAAACTATCTTCACTAAAATAATTGTCAATAAAATGTAACTTATCTTGATGAATTTTTAATAATTCGTAACAATCTTTTAATAATTCTTTTAAAAATTTCATTTGAAGATTTCTACACTGTAATTTTGTATCACTCATATTAACAAGTATACTTTGTTATATTTGTTTTACAAATTTTTATAAGTTCTTTATTAATTTTTATTTTGTCTTCTAACCAATATTTAAATTCTTTATGATGAAATTTTTGTGTTTGGTTATTATTTTTATTTTCATTTAAATATTGTTTTATTTTTTCTAACTCTATTTTGTATATTTTTGATTTTTTATTAAACTCTTTTAACGCTGAAACATAAAATTGAGTTTGAGAATTTTTTATTTGTATTTTAGTATCGCTCATTTAAATTTTAAATCTTCGTAAAATTGCATATCAGATTTACTAGGATTATATGACTTATCAGATTTATTATCTGTTTCTTCTTCATAAACTGCTTTAGGTATAGAATTAGAATAATCTATTCCTGATATTTTCATTGATTGTGTTCTTCTCAAATTATTCTCTTGTAAATCATTTGTATTAAAACTTGAAATAGAGTGTCTAAAAGAGTTGTTATTATTAAAAGATATTTCTATCGAACCATCAGATTTTTCTATTATACTAGATGTTTGATTTTCTATATCTATTGGTTTTGGTGGATTTATATCTTGTAAATTCCAATTTAAAGATTGTGTTATCTCATTCCATTTTAATCTTTTTGGAGTAATAACTTTAGCATGCATAGTATTAGCTTCAAATAATATTGTTTCATCTTTTGGAGAAGATAACTTAGTTTTTGGTTCTATAGTTGTAGTCATCGTTTTATAATAAACTCTATATATAACAACTGCAGCATTAGTTTTTTCTTTAAATTCTAAATTTTTTGTTTTAATTGTTAAAGTTAAGGTATCTAATATATTTGGATCAAACAATCCTATAGAGAAATTGGGATAACAATTAAAATATATAGGACCATTAGCTATGTTAGATTCAGCCATAGCTAATAATGAATTATTGAAATTTGTATGCCTAGCATCTCTTAATATGGTTAATACAGGAGCATCTATTCCTAATCTAAACATAGGTTTTATTGCTACCTGAATTAGTCCTATATGTAAAAATTTATAATTCTTTCTATGTTTTAATATAGCTTCTTTAGTTAATAATTGTAGATTTTGATGTTCTTTATTTATAGGTATAGTTTGTTCATTCATTTTAATTGAATAATCTTGAAAGAAATCAAAGGTTCCTATTTTATATATAGTTTTAACATCTTGTTTAGGTATATTCCAATTTGATAAATTGTTTTCAATTTGAGAAATACTTATTTCTAAAGAATTCATATTATTGTTTAAATCTTCCTCTTGATCATTAGCTGAAGTATTTGAGCTATGATCTCTTCGTGATAAAAATCTAGATATCTGATTCATTATTTGTATTTGTTATGAATAAAAATTTTTTTTTTGAATTAACTTAATCAATATTTTGAACTCTTAGATTATACTGAGGGAACATCCCCAAAGCCCAAGACGTGGTCCGGCTGCTCTCTATCTTGGAGCCTTACGCTAATCCAACCGTCTAGCCGACAGGACTTGCCAACACAGCATAATACTAAATTTTCAAAATATAATTTTGTTTTTTCAATAAATTTTTCCATTATAACATTTACAAATAATTAATTAGAGTATTTAGATATAATATCACTTGAGTAATGAAGGCTCTGATACCATTTGGTTAAGGATCGAGAGCATGAAGATTTAAATAACAAACAATATAGCAATATGGCAGAAACATAAATTAAACAACTCATATTTAAATAATACCTTGCAACTCATATTTAAATAATACCTTGATTTATTTCTTGAATATCTGAATTACAAATGATTTCCTTACAATTGGGTGGAGCAATAATAACTTGAAAATCTAAAGATTTCGAACATTGAGTGGTTGATAATACAAGTTTTTGATGAGAGGATTTTTTCATACATTTATTCTAAGTATTTTTCCAGATGATTTCCTAAGCTATGGAGTCTTCTATTTATAGAGATTTCTTCATAATTGAGGTCTTCAGAGTCTTCAAAAAGTCTTCAAAATAATTAATCTCTGTCGGCCATCTTAATAAAGTAATTTGTCTTCTTTCTATATAATTGTCCTTGAAGCATCTTTAAAGATAAAGTTGACATAAAGTTGAAAGGCATCTTTGAAAAAGATGAGTCTTAATAATGATGAGTCTTGATAATTGAGTCTTGACAGATCGTATTGACAATAATTGTAGTTAACCCATTAGTGAATCGGATCAACCCATGGATATTTTATATAGATCCAATATCATCATATGGATCATCATATGGATCTTGAGAATCTTGTAATATTTTCTCATCAGTAGACTTTCTAGATGAAGATGGAGAATTTTTAATTTCACTTATAATACGTTGCATTTCCTCGGGTGAAGAACAAGACTGTAACCTTATAATATAATCTTGGTCTTCAAAAGTATTGAGAGATCGATTAATAGGAGATTTTAAAGGTCTCTCTTGTTGAATTGTTATAGACTTATAATAATTTTGAACAGCAGCAATATTAGCCTTTTCTATTGAGAATTTATTCCACCATTTGCTCCTATAATATCTTAATAGAAGAGGAGGAGATATATCTTGTTTAACTTGATAATGGTAAGTCCAAGAGAAAATCCATGGAATTCGAAATACAGTCATAAATTGAAGAGTATATTCGAAATCCGGGAGCCCATCTTGCTTGAAATAGTCTATAAACTTTTTATATGAGTCTAGAATGGTTTTGGGAAAAGCTTCCGGAACAATTCCCATATACTTAAACCATTTTACAAACCATCTTGGATAATTGTTTGAAAATTGATCATCATAATATATAAACCAAGAATGGTTGAAATTTCTGAATAATAATGCCTTCTCCCATGCTTCTTGATAATCATAATAATTATATTGAGAATAAGAATTAAAATTTGAAAGAGTCTTTTGAACGAATGGCTTAGATTTCCATTCTTCAAGAGTTATTACCTTTTTAATTTTTATCTTAGAATAATCAATCTTTGAAGGGTTCTGAGAATTGAGAATATGTTGAATAACAACAGATTCAGTGTCCACTAATATAGCTTGATAATAATCTATATTCTTTTTATCAGAATCAAAGAAGTGACAGTTTCTTGGATATAGATAATCTATGAGGGTTAAAAAACTTTGGGAAACTTTCTCTTCCTCAATAGGTTCTAAAATTTTATAATTTTATGATTGGGATTGATAATGTATAAGCTAGAATCAGTAGTAGAAGTAGATACGGAAGGTGTATTGGGACGAATAATTGATTGAGGTAACATCCTAGTTGTTTGAACAATAGAAGAATAGGGTGGTCTGGAAGATATAGGAGTAGGAGAAGATGGCCTTAATCTTGGAAATGGAGATAATGGAGTAAAACTGTTGTAAATTGGTAATGGAGAATTTGAAGAAGAACTTGCTGATAATGATGATTTTGATTTTGATAATACAATCTTTTTAGAATCCTTGCTCATATTCCCTGTAAAAATTCTCTTGATAAAAAGTCAGGTAGAGAATTATTTTCTCCTTTAATAAACTCTATTTGAAAATCAAAATTGCTTAGTAATGCCTGCCATCTTGCAAATATTTGTTTAGATATTAAATTTTTTATATCCTTTTCTAAAATGTGTTTTGCTGATAAGCAATCAATTCTTAATAAGAAAGGTTTCATGTATAAATCATCTTCAAACTTTTTAATACATAAAACAATACTTAAAATTTCCTTTTTTATAGTTGAATAATTTTTCTGAGTATCATTCCATGCTCCAGAATAATATCTAACTAATTGTTCTTTATTATCTTCTAAAGATTGTTTTAATATTCCTCCAAATCCTAGATCACTAGCGTCGGTTTCTACAATTAACCTAGCATTAGGATGTGGAATATTCAGGCATGGTAATTGTTTTATTTTATTTTTGATATGTTTTATTATATTAGTATGTTCTTGAGTCCAAGGTTCAGGATTCTTTTTTAATCTATTATATAAAGGTTTACAAATAATTCCTAAATCTTTAAAGAAATCATGTATATAATTTAAACATCCTAAAAATCTCTGTAATTGTTTCTTATCCTTGATTTCATCTGGAAACTTATTAGAAAAGTCTAAACTTCTATTTATTGGTATAATAGTTCCTTGTTTGATATCATGACCTAAAAATCTTATTTCTGTCTTAAATAGATTTATCTTAGTAGGAGATACTACTAATCCATTCTTATGAATTGTATCATAAAATATGTTTAAATGCTTAAAATGTTGTTCTAGAGAATTAGAGTATATTAAAACATCATCAATATAGATTATTGAGAAATTCCCTATAGGAATAATTATATCATTCATAATATTTTGAAATTCTGAAGGAGCATTTTTTAACCCAAACGGCATTACATTCCATTCATAATGTCCAAATGGAACATTAAATCCTGTCTTATATTTATCCTTTTCGGAGATTTGAATCTGCCAAAACCCTGATTTCATATCAAACTTAGAAAATATCTTAGCCTCATATACTTTCTTCAATAAATCTCTCTTATTTGGAATAGGATATCTTATCCATTCTAAGACCTTATTCAAGGGTTTATAGTTTATTACTAATCTTGGGGCACCTCTTTCTATTTCAGCACTATTATTAACATAGAATGCCGAACATGACCAAGGAGATTTAGATTGTCTAATTAATTTCTTATCCAATAAATCTTTTATTTCCTTTTTACAGTGTTCTTCTAATTCTTGATTCATATGTATAGATTTAGATTTTGTTGGTATATTTTTCTCATCAAAATCCTTTATATATGGTAAATCAACAATATGTTGTTTTCTTTGCCAAAAGGCATTAGGTATATTAGAACATACATTTCTTATAAATTTTTCTTCAATATTTTTTATTTTAATAATATTATATATATATATATATATATATATATATATATATGGGATGGTTCCATTGTTAACCCTTCCTTATAGCGTTAACCGCTTAACCCTGACGTTTTTTGCCCGAATCTTTGTTTTTTTTTCATGGTTTTTATTATACATAAATAGGGGGGTTTCTTTTTTGTGTTTTTTTTTAATTCATCACCGTTTAGAAGTTATAGTAAGTGTAAGTTACTTACACTTACTTACAATCCCTATCTAATGTAAGTAAGTGTAAGTAACTTACACTTACTATAACTTCTAAACGGTGATGAATTAGCAAAAACACAAAAAAGAAACCCCCTATTTATGTATAATAAAAACCATGAAAAAAAACAAAGATTCGGGCAAAAAACGCTAGGGTTAAGCGGTTAACGCTATAAGGAAGGGTTAACATGTGATCCTTCCCCTATATATATATATATATAGGGGAATGATCAATTGTTAACCCTTCCTTATTGCGTTAACCGAATAACTATATCTTATTATTTTGGGGCCCACATTAAAATAAATTTAAAGGTGTATGTTTTTTCTTCTTTTTTAATTAATGTAAGGCGCACTTACAATAATAAAAAAATAAGAAAAACCTACATCTTTAAATTTATTTTAATATGGGCTCCAACCACATCCTATATGTGTGTATATAAAAGTCTCATGTGCTCATGTGGATTAAAATGAACAAGGACCAGATGTTTCATGCTAAAATAAAATATTTTGTGAATTTGTGTGATATATCCGTGTCAAATGTTATGTTATTTTCACATTTAATTGTTTCATCCCATAATTAATAAATAAAAATTCAACAATGTATATTATTAAATGTATATTATTGTGAATTTGTGCGATATTCAACATCATAAGAATTTGTGAAGCTGCAGTTCAGAAAAAAAAAAAAAAAAGAGAGAGAATTTGTGAAGCTGTTACAATTTAATTTTCCTTTGTTAAAAAACTAAGGTGTTCATGCAAAATACTAGTAAAACAATCCCAACAAACACAAAAATTATCCGTATTTCGTCCAGGATCATTAGAAATGCGGGTGATATTTCAAAGCATAAATGATACGGGTGGCGTATAGACTGAACCGGCGTATATGGTTGTCCAAACCGGACCACGGCTGGTATAACTCGCGGGACTAGAGTATAGTGGTTGGGGCCATGTGATGCAATTTTCCAGCTTTGACCAAAGTAGCTTGGTCTGACATGAACCAAGAGTTAGACAAGTGACGCTGGTGTCACTCGCATCACGATTCAACTATGTCTAGGCCATAATACCAGTGTCGTACAATAGTTGTGATTGTTGCACTATTATACTAGAAACAAAAGAATTTTTGTTTCAATAAAGCATTATAAAACAGTATAAATTGCAACGAAGACGTTTAAATGCAATTTATTTTCTTAGTTTTGATCAATTAGGGCTGTAATTGAGTCGAACGGAGCTAGTATGAAATTTTCTTTGAGTCAAAAATTCGAGCTTGAGGTCAAGTTCGTAAAAAGTCTCGAGCCTCGAGCGAGCCACGAGCCAGCTCGTTTTTCTTCATTCCACTTTACACATATATATTTAATATAATATACATATATATGTATGTATATATATGTTTGTGTATTTAACAAAATAATATATATAAGAGAAGGTTCTACTAAAAAGTCTTTTTTGCCTAAAAAGGCTAATAAGAATTTTTAAAAATTCGAAAACCGACCCAAACAAACTCCGATTTAATTTATTTTTATATCATTGTAACCAGCTTGTAATTCCCTAAATCCTAAACCTTAAATCATAAACAATAAACCCTAATAATAAAACCAAAATTATAAAAACAAAGCCTAATCCTAAAGATAAAACCTAAAAGCTAAAAAAACATGCCCTACAATCCAAACTTTAAAACTCGTAGTTAAAGCTAAAACCAAAAAGCAAATATTGTAGGGTTTGATGAGACGGTTCCAATGTCATTGAAATGAGTTCAATCAGAGTTCGTTTAGGTCGGTTTTCAATATTTTAAAAATCTTTTTTAGCCTTCCTAAGCAAAATAAACTTTTTATTTGATCTTTTCCCTATATATATATTTATATATTTTAAAAATCAAGCCGAGCCACGAGCCATGCCAATGAGTGGAGCCACGAGCCGAGCCCGAGTTGAGCCAACCGTGGTTCCAGCTCGGCTTAAACGAGCTTTTTTTGAGCCGAGCTCTTTTCGAGCCGAGTTTCTTCGAGTCGAGTTTTTTTCCAGCGAGTCGAGCTTTTTCGAACGAGTTTCGAGCCGTGAGCATTTTGAACAGCCATGAATGCAAATTTTTACCGTAAGGTAGATCGAGATATTGACATTATTCATTGTTTGGGTCATGTTTAAGAAAAAAGTAGCTAGAGTCCATAGATAAGGGTCTCAACTTGCAGTGACAAAATGGTAGTAAAGTGTTTATATCGCACGTTCAGAGCAATGATTGTATATTGTTCTCCTTAACCCACCACGCACATCTTTTTGTATCGTCCCATTGTTTTGTTTTGTTTTTTTTTTTTTTTTTTTTGTCTTGCTAATTTTTTAACGTTATATTCATAGAATTTATTTTTATAATTAATAATATCTTTTTCCAAAAATATCTTTTTAGTAAGGATCGTATTCTTGAATCATAATATCTTTCTACTCTAATAAAAGAGTATTTTTAGGAGTCACATGTCGTGTTCTGGTTAAATTTGAAAATGTTTTTCCCGTCTCTCTCCTAATAAATAATATTATCTTTTATTAATTAAACTATATAATTAAATATTAAGAAATATAATTTTTTTCTTATTCCAATAATTTACTAATTTATTAAAATCTAATAAACAATAAGAATAATAATCAATTATATCTTATCTCAAATACAATTTCATAATTATCAAATATTTATTATTATTTAATATTAACAACTAATTTTTTATTATTCAACCCGTGTAATACACAAGATTTTATGCTAGTATTATTATATATATTTTTATTTTTTAAGAAATGTGTAAATTATAATTATTTTTTGTCTCAAGGTAATAAGTGTGTAATTTTAAATTTAATATAGTACATAAATATGAGATTCTATTCCAAAAATAATATATTTTTAAGAACTAAATTACACAAATTTCGTTTTCAGCTATGCTAGAACTCTATTGTAATTAAGAATATATATATTTTTTGTTTTTATAAAATATTATAAATGATATAAACGATTTGGACATAAAATGATTCTAAGTTTTGTTGAGAATAATCACTATATATATTATGAAATGGAAATTTAAACTCACAAACTGGAATTATTTTTTAGATTGGTTGAACTTCAGAAAATCATAATTATAAAACTTAAAAATACTATAACTTGGGTAAACTCTAAGAATCATGATCACTATCAGATTAAACTATTTAATGATACAAATCAAATGCTTGAACGGATTAGACCTAACAATGCCAGCCATGGGGAGGGCGGGGTGGGCGACCGCCCAGGCCCGACAATTTGAGGGGCCCGAGATTTTGAAAAAAGAAATTATATATTATATATATAAAAAAAATTTATATAAGAAATATATAAAATTAATGTTTAAAAGGGTGCATGAGCGGTCGGGAAAGGGGCAAACCTGACCTTTGTCTCGGGCCCAATTTTTTTAGGAGGCACAAAATTTTAATATTTATGTATATATGGAGAATCGGTTAATGGTTTATTCGGTTCGGTTTAATTGGTTTCAACTTGTTCTTATCCAAAAACCGAACCGAATTAAAAAGATAATAAATTTAAACCGAATTCAAGCTCATATATTATTAATAAGATAATAAATTTAAATATATATTCGGTTTAATTGGTTAACCAAACAAATCGAATTAAAAAAAATGGAACGGTAACTGAACAAAAACCGAAATTCGGATACGGTTCGAAACCGAACCGAAAACCGAATTTGGAATTTTGAGTGAGGAACCAAATCTAAAAGGGTCAATTTTTTTTCTCGCCCAGGCCCCAAAATATTTTTTGATTCTCGGTGCCGGCTCTGAGACTTAAAGAAATTGAGATTAAAATCAAATTTTTTGTTTGCGCAGGAAAACCGTTTTCTTCTTTGACCGAGATCTAAAAAAAAAGCAAAATTGTTTCTCATATATTTGGCAAATAGGAGACCAGAAAAACCATTTCCATACACAGCCCAAATGCTCAATTATTATTATTTTTTTTAACGGTAATTTGGATTACTGGCAAGTCATAAACTCACCCGATCGTACCACACCTAATAAGATGAAACCCACCATAGGTGAAAGAAAACCACTTATCCCGGCATGAAACCCATATTTTGTTCATAGCAGGACTTGAACTCGTAATCTCCCCAATATTAAAGTCATAAGGTATCTCCCCTCAACTAATTTTAGATGAGGATCATTGATAATTATTTAATTAATTAGAAGTCCATTAATTAATTAGGAAGCCCAATTAAATTAATATAATAAACCTATATAATATTGATGTCAAATGAGCATACGCTCCCGCCATCCCGCATCATCTAACTTGATTAATCACTAATATTATTATCTCAATCACCGAGTTAATCCAATAACATTAAAATAGTTGATAACACTAAAATTGCCAACACTTTTTACCAAAGGATAACTCTACACAAATGTAGCTACCTTTTCATGTTGTTCCAACTAAGTCACTATAACTTTTTTGTCTCAATTAGATCATTCAACTTAGTATGTGTGTTATAATCCATATTTAACTTATTTAATATGTTAAGTGCTGATATAATTATTTTATAAAATAAATAATAAATTAAAAATTATTTAAAATCATCCACATTTACGCATGATACTTGAAAAAAAATAAGTTTCAAACGTTAAATATTAACACACATTGTTTGAAAAACTTATTTTTTTAAATATATTGCGTAAATGTGGATGATTTTAAATCATTTTTAATTTATTATATGTTTTATAAAATGATTATATCACCGCTTAACATATTAAATAAGTTAAAATTATTTTTAATTTATTATATGTTTTATAAAATCATTTTTAAATATTTGAAAATTAGCAATAACCTGCTATTCAGGTTATTTATATAAGATTAGAACATCCATATTAGGTTGAGTGACCTAATTGATAAAAAAAAAAAAGCTAAAGTGACTTAATTAAGACAATTAGAAAAGTTGGTTACATTTGTGTAGAGTTATCCCTTTTAACAAGTACAAAGTTACTCATTTTGACGTGTTCACCCCGACCCACCCATTTTCTCCACAAACCTGAAGCATACATCTACATAGTTTAGGGTGACAAATTTCTGTGCAGTTTTCAATTTAAAACCAATTTAATTCTAGTTTCAAAGATGTTCTTGAAATTAAACTCTTATTCATTGTTTTATTTATAATAACTTGTGTTTTACAGTTTAGGAGACCAAGAAAACCATTTTTGTGCAGAGCCCCAAATGCTCAATTATTATCTCGATCACCGGTTTAATCAAACAACACTAAAATAGTTGATAACACTAAAATTACCAAGACGTTTTATCAAATACAAAGTTACTCGTTTTGACGAGTTAACCATCCTGTTCACACCAACCCACCCATTTTTGTCTACAAACCCTAAGCATACATCTACATACTTTGGGCGTCAAATTTCTGTGCAGTTTTCAATTTTAAACAAATTTAATCCTAGTTTCAAAGTTGTTCTTGATATTTAACTGTAATTTATTGGTTTTTTATAATAACTTGTACGGTTTATGTTGTGGAATTATTTGCAGCATATGTGGTTTATCAAATGCACAGAACTCATCATTTTTTAGAAAGATTCTAAAAAATGGTGAACGTACCATTAAACGCCTCTCACTGACCGGTCTTACGACCAACATGAGGGAGGTAAATCGCAAGATTCTAGTTATAAAAGTATTTGGAAATGCACTTGGATTGTTTGGGGTAACCGTGGCGATAGGAATGTAGTCAATGTACCTCTTCTCAGGCAACATGACATACTAATGTGTGAGATCTTGAGAGTTATTTTTTATTTATTTATTTATTTATTATTTTTTTGCCAAATGTAAGCAGCCAGTTGATATGAAAACATAAACTTTTATCTTGGGATATAAGTTACCAAATTTGATGAATTGGTTCATAATTTCATACACTAAATCATGCTAGCATTATAATATCGACAGTAAGCCTGGCAAAATGTCTGGGTTGGTAACAAGTCATAATGAGTTCGGGTTAGTATGAGTTTTAAGCAAAATCATTTAAGGTCTAAAATGAGCCTTTTTTTTAAAAATTAATTTAATTCAAATTAAAATGTAGCTAACTAACCACATAGTTTATTTGAACAATTTTTAGTATTTTTTCAACAAATATATTATTGATAATACTTATTAATTTGAATTCATTATAAATAATTGATTGGGACTTGATGTGAGCTTTACAGATTTTAAGCATGTGTAGCATTCAAACATCACATGTGAACATGTTGGCTAGTATAAATTTGTGTCTATCTTAATTTGCCTAATAAAGATTTCACACACATAGTTTTATGGGCTAATTTGAATTTCATTTCATGAAATAATATGTTATAGACATCAACTAGTGAATAAAACATGTTAATCATTGTTAAGTTGATTTTGAATAGAATGCAATGTTTAATTGTATAAATTGTGAATTTTGAAAAAAATATGATTTTAATTCAATTTTAGGTGAATTGGTAATTGGGTGGGCCAATAATCTTTTTACTCATATTATATTAAATACCATATATATGGGTAAGATCCAATAAGAACAATATTTTGTCTAAGAACTATAAGAACAATTTAAAAATGACATTTGACAACTCTAACGAACTTTGATTGAACTCATTTCAGATGTATTAGAACCGTCTCGTTGAAACTTAAATCCTAACCCTAAACTCTAAAGCTAAATCCTAAATCCTAAAGCTAAATCCTAAATCTAAACTCTAAAGCTAAAATAAAGCTAAAACTAAAGCTAAACTCTAAAGTTAAACCTAAAACCTAATACTAAAAGCTAAACCATAATCTTAAACCTTAAAGCTAAATCCTAAACCTTAAAACTAAACTCTAAAACCTAAAAGCTAAACCCTAAATGCTAAGATTGTAGAGTTCAACGAGACGGTTTCAACGCATCCGGAATTAGTTCAATCGGATTTCATTAGGGTTGTTAAATGTTGTTTTTAAATTGTTTTTAGGCAAAACATCCTTCTTATTTGAACATACCTCTAAATACTATGGCTTATCAATTTATAATTTAACCCATTTAACTCCAATTTTTATTTTTATTTTAATGACTATTATTATAATTATTATTTTTTTGCCCCAATTTGTAGTATGTTAATCTACCCACAGGAAAAATGAAGTTTTATCATAAGGGCAACTTGCGGAATATTCCGACAACCTTAGGGACTAAAAATGGAAACTTTAAGAAACACGAGGGACCACCATCAAGAAAGAAACCCCAAGCCATTCGTCGACCTATAAAAACAAGAAAACGCATCAATGGCGTCCTTGCGCCTAGCCCCTGTACGCAGTAGTCTATATTATCTTACTTTTAGTATTATATTTTTTCAATTTTTGTTTCATTTGTAGTTCAATAATTCAATCTGTTCTTCGGGTTAGGAGGTGTGGATTCATCTTCTTGAATCGATCAAAAGTTCAAAAGTTAGGTTTCCCACCTGTTGATTGCCGCCATTCTCCTTCAAACATATACAATCTATCCAATATTTCTTGTACGATTTTGATTTATATTTGATACAACAATCGAAAGTGTTGTCGCAGAGGCAATTGTGCGTGTTTTTTTGGGATCAATTGTCGATTTCTAGGTTTTAAGTTCTTAATTTCTGGATTTAGGATCGGGCCTTGGATTCTGCGTTCAAATTGAAGGATCGTTAAGGTTTTTGTGTGATTCGATTCTATAAAAGAGATTATGGATAAGAAGAAGGTCGCTGTCCCTCTAGTGTGTCATGGACATTCTCGGCCAGTAGTGGATTTGTTCTATAGCCCGATCACTCCTGATGGATTCTTCCTGATCAGTGCCAGCAAAGGTTTGTGCGTGTATTCGAATTTAGAGTGTTTACTTTCAGTTTATTCGCCTTGATTATTAGATTGTATAATTTGGATTGATCAACTTTTTGATCGATCCCGTGAAAGTTTACTAGCGATTTGAATATTTATTTCTTTGTTGATTCATTCGCCTTAGTGTGCTTAGTATCATCACAATAGATATCGGTGAAAGCTATATGAAGGTGCTGTTTATGCAAGAATCAAGTGTTAAATTTATATGATATTGCTATGGCCTCTTACTTATAACCATAGATTTGTGATTCAGATTCCAATCCTATGCTTAGAAACGGAGAAACTGGGGATTGGATAGGAACCTTTGAGGGGCATAAAGGTGCGGTTTGGAGTTGTTGCCTAGATACAAATGCTCTACGTGCTGCATCAGCATCTGCTGATTTTACGGCGTATGTGGTCAATATTTACTTCATTATTCATCCTTTTTGTAGCACTTTTGTGTGTGCGTGTGTGTGTTTATATTTATCGTAGGTTAATTACATAAACATGCAGCTTACTTTCAAAATTTCAAAATTGTACATAAAGAAACTACTATAATAGATGATGTGCAATGATGCCATGCTGCCATTTTAATTGCTAAAGATTGTTACTTACATATATTGGTAAGAGATTAAAAGTGTGTTACATATAATGTGACTTTTTTCCCTACATACAATGACATAAACAAAGTTTTTTTTGTTAAATTTTATCTAGGCTTGATTATACAAAACTGCAACTTTCTTTCACCTTTTGTCATTGCATGTAATTAATATATATATTTTTTCATAGTATGTAACATACATCCAACCTTTTACCCATTGTATGTAGCCTTCTATAACAAGTAAACGTGTTTTCTTTACTGCCACTCTACCAGTTTCCCTTCTATAGAAACTTGCATACTATGATAAGAAAGATGCAAGTATGTTTTTTACAGTGGGACAAGTCATTTTTTTTCTTTCACTTAATGACCAAAAGGTGAATTATCTTTTGTTTCGGTGTAACAAAGTAACAAACACATTATCTTTGTTGCTTATATTATATCACATTTTTTTTCTGCATCTGTTGAATTTTCAGGAAGCTATGGGATGCATTAACCGGGGATGTGATACATTCTTTTGACCACAAACATATTGTCCGAGCATGTTCTTTTTCTGAGGTGGCATTTCTTTCGTTATATTTATGCTGGGTTCGAAAGAGGGGGGAGGGAGGTCAAAACACGTTCATGTCTAACTGACTAAGCAACATTGTTGTCCACTTTTATAATGAGTCAATTGAAGCCCTCAATCGGTATTCAGATTTGTTTGTTTGTGAAAAACACTTCACAACTCGTGTGTTTTATTCCATTGAAATTTTCTGGTACGAATAATAAAGACTCTCTAACCCCTTCTTTGTAAATCAAATTCCAAAACCATACAAAATCCAGCCGATTTTTACTACCTAACCAAATAAACAACTTAAACGAACTTTACTACTTAAACCACATAACTGTTTAATAATTACAAGATTAGTCCAACATAAACAAGCGAATGTTTAGTTACAAAAACTACTAGGATGTAAACGAAATGGTTTAGATGATTTCATGCAATAATGGTAGCCACCTTTCAACTGTTTCTGGTTTAGCTGATTTTTTTGAGCCTGACTTCATTTTGTAAGATTTGAGTTTGGTTAGCTGTTAACTTCTCCACACAAAACAAAAGGTCGTTGCATATGTATTGATTCCTTAATTGTTAATAATCTTCACAAATGATCTTGTTCATCTAAAAAGAATTGATCTCATGCTTGAACTTATAGAGTTATGGATCTCATGTTTGATCAATTAACGGCGATCACACACACTAAAAGAGCAGCAGGAGCTTCAGGATTTCATTCTGAATTCAAACATGAAGTTTTAACTCCATTGGGGTTTATACTTGTTTTAATGATAATTTGAAATATTCTAATTTTATTTTTAGTACACACATATAAAACAAAAATGTTTCTGTTTCCATTTCAAGTGACTTCTTGTTCTGAATCAAAGTTTTCATTTTCTTTTTTTAAATCCTTAACTGCCTTTCACATATACATTTGAATGTGTTCTTAGAGATATTATCTTTATCAAGTAATTTTGAATACCAAAATGCTGACTCTTGATAAAATTCAGATTTTTTTTTATCTATGGATGAACTTTTTAATTTTTCTTATTAGTTATTTATTGTTGTTAATGTGTATAACAAATTTTGTATAATCTCACAGGATACACATTTTCTGCTGACTGGTGGTTTTGAGAAAATACTTCGCATATTTGATTTAAATCGACCAGATGCATCTCCAAGAGAATTTGAGCATTCTCCAGGTTCTATCAGGACTGTTGTATGGCTCCACAGTGACCAAACAATATTAAGCTCTTGCTCTGATTCTGGGGGAGTAAGGTATGTTTTTATATATATAATCACTTGTGACAGTGTGTTTATCATCAAATGATTCAGAGATGGCATTTTCTTGGTTCTTTGTTGTGTTACTAGCAAGGTTCCAAGATTTGATATGCTAGAAGCTACAATGTTCCTATAAATTTAAACCATCTAACTTTTCATGGGTATATGTGTATGTAAAAGAAGGAGAAAAAGAAAACATGTATGTGATTATTATCTTTAAAAACACAATTTAAAAGAAGAAAATGAAAACTTTGATTTTCTTGTGATTTAAAAGAAGAAAATGAACACATCCAAACACCACTAGATATTTCATTGTCTTGTGATTGCATTCATTTCTATCGTCAAATCTTTTTTTTCTTTTTAATTTATTTTACCAGTTTTCTTCTTGAATTTGTTGGTGTTATTGCTGTTTGAATAAAAACATTTATGTGATTACTATTATATTGCAGGCTATGGGACGTGAGAAGTGGGAAAATGGTTCATACTCTTGAAACCAAATCATCTGTGACCAGTGCCGAGGTCAGCAAGGATGGTCGTTATATAACCACTGCAGATGGTTCTTCTGTTAAATTCTGGGATGCAAACCAGTATGTTTTAAACCAAGTTAATTGCTTCTTATGTTTATTTTGAATATATTCTAAATTTATTTCTCACTTTTGTCCTTTATAGTTTTGGATTGGTGAAAAGTTATGATATGCCTTGCAATGTGGAATCAGCCTCATTGGAACCGAAGTTTGGTGATAAGTTTATTGCTGGAGGGGAAGACATGTGGATTCGCCTTTTTGATTTCAGCACTGGTGAAGAAATTGGTAAGCGTTTACAAGCTGTACCGAAACAACAACATATCAATAATAATGGTTTAATAGTTTTAACCAGAATGTGCTATATCATAACCCTTTTATCAAATGATGTACCAAAATGACAAAACTCTTTATTTTGTTTTCTTGCTAGACAATCAAAAAACCTTACGGACTATACCTATCAATCTTGACCCATAGCAAGATAAATGGATAGAAATGGGTAAACAATTATTGCATTTTGGGTTGAAATGGGTAACATTATGAAATAGTATGGGTTGAGATGGGTAACACCTCAACACAAAGCGGGTCAAGATGTGCAACTTAAAATCCATGTGAACATAATGGATTTTAATGGGTAAGAATGTTTAATAATATGTTGAATGAGAAAATCATTAAAAATTATTCACATAAAGTATTTGTTTAGTTACAACTCTTTTTAACTTGAGTGAAATTGATTTTTTTTTAAAACGACCCGTTTAAACCCAAACGGATTTTGCTTAAAACCCGTCTTGACCCGCACCCATCCTAAACCGCACCTATTTTGACCCGTTACCCAACCCAGCCCAATCCGCCCATTTTGCCAGGTATGCTACAGATTGATGCTAAATCATTATTATTACAAAAATAGTTTCGAGTCTTTTTGTTATACACTATGTGGGAGAAGTTATATGCTAGGTAGCACTGGTACGGGTACGATATAGAAACGAGAAACGCCAAAATTCAAAAATTCAAGATACTGGTACGGCAATAAAAAAATATATATATAAAAAAAATACATTAAATAAATTCTAAAGTAGATATATATTGATGTAAAGTTTAAATTCCAAAGGTACAAAATTTCCCAAAGATAATTCATTATCAATACTCAAATTATTTTCAAATTCCGGTTCATCTAGTGAGAAATCGACAACTTCCAAAAACCTCCAAAAGTGCTAAATTTCCCATATTTTTATGTTCATAGTATGAATAGTACGTGAAGGTTAACGTGGTTTTAGAATTTGGAAGGTTTTTAAATAAATTTATTCGAAACGGCCGAGAAACGGCAAGGAATCGTATGCCGAAACGTTTCCGGTATGTTGAGACGTTTCCCCGGAGTTTCCCCGGCGTTTCCGCTTCCAAAATGATTCCGAAACGGGTATGGCACTACCCTGGACGTTTTTGTGCTTCCTAGGTTATATGCAACATGTTTAATCCATTCAATCTACTGAATTTTAACCAGTTATTTTGAGTTAGACCTGTTATTAGTAAACAAGTTGAATTTGTCACCTCTACTAAGCACATGCGCATGTGATGATGTATGTGGATATTGTTGTAGGATGCAACAAGGGTCACCATGGTCCGGTCCATTGTGTGAGGTTCTCACCTGGGGGTGAATCATATGCATCCGGGTCAGAAGATGGAACCATAAGAATATGGCAGACAAAGGTTTTGGATACAAAGGAGAAAGAAAGCCCTGTTCTAAATGGGCCAAACAAGCCCACGACAAGTGATGAAATTGGCACGAAGTTGGAGGATTTGAAAGTTAACAAGGAGTAATTAGAGGTTGGTTGATTGTCAACTAGAAACATATATGCATGCAAACATACATGCATTTTGTTCTACCTTTATACGTCTAATTTTGAGTCTATGTTGTCACTTACCCTTCAAAATAAATAGACGCTACTGCTTTTGTTGCTTGCTTGATTTTGGGTTTTTGTTTTATGTAAATAACTTCTACCTTTTTATGTAAATAACTTTCATTTGCTATTTTTTTTTACAATTTGAAGTAATATAGTAGATTATAGCATTTTTTTTCTGTCATTTAACTAAATAATCTCATTTTTATTTTTATCTTTCTCATAAATATTTATTTTATTATTTTTTTCACACGTATAGATTTTTGAAGTATTCTCATAACTTTAAAGTTTTTGAAATAGAGACATTGAGGGTCTTGTTGAAGTATAAAGTATAGATATTTTTGATTTTTTAAGGTGAATTTTATCATGAAATAATAATCATTATGGTAAATTTTATCAAGGCTGAGATGGAATTATATACCTTGGTAGTGAGATGTATAATAAGATTAATAAGGGGCAAGCTTATTAGTACCAATGTATTAATAACATTGACTTAATGTATTTTTTAATATTAATAAATATGTACGAGTAAAAGTTAAATGTGTAAGATATGATTAATTTGACTTAAACATGATATATAGATGGCATGGATTGTATATCAATATTCGAATTTTTAATAAGATATTGATTTGACATATTGTTTTTAGTTTGCTTATCTTAAGTAAGTTGTATCTCTTCGGAGTCATACATGCGTTTTTAAACACATATGACTCAAATATATATAAAAAAAGGCATGAAGGGTTAGCAGTATAAAGTTTGATATATTTCCATACAAACTGAGCAAGAAAGTCTTGTGCTAAGAAATATTTTTTGATTGTTTGATAAATTAGAGTTTACTAGAGACGTTGCATTTAACATAATAAAAACATGACCTCAAATATTAAAATCTAAATAAGATGAATGTCGTCACTCTGTTGTATAATCTTAAAATATAATGCACAAAAAATTTATAAACTATAGTGAAAAAATAGAAAAGGAAACAAAAATTGCGTCTCACAATACTTTTCAATTAAAATTCTATAAAAAAAAATAGTTATACCGTTTTGCCAATATAATCACTCGATCACAAAGGCGATGTCACCATCATGCGTGTCAAAACGTAGACAAAAACGGTTGCAACAATTGTCAATATGTCCTAAAACACTAAACCACATCAAAACGTAAAAAGTTAAATAAAAAATAGATTAATTATATTAAATATTAAAAGAAAGTTAAATTAGTTGTACCTAGCACCTCTAGAAGCCGGCTATGACCGACCCCATTCAATTCCACAATAACGTATGAACGTATCTTACATCGTGTGCTGAAATAGTTCTAAACATATGCCTAAGTCTATGTGTAGTGGCAATGAGTGGGGCGTGAGGGACTGAGGGACATGAGTCACGTCTTCATGGTGCCCTTTCCACACTACACAGGAGCGTGATCGGGGCAATACGTGAGGATGGTCACGACATGAAGGAGAAGAAAGGAGGAAAAAGGAGGGGTGATGAGGGCTTGATGATGAACAGATAATACCACATGTGATAATAATGTGAAGTGATGAGAACATGATAATGTTAGTTGTTTATGTGACATATACGTAAAGTGATGAGTATTTTACCACTACACATGCCGTAATCGACCTCAACGGGTTCTGTTAGGGCTTTGTTCAATATTCAAAAATGCCGCTGATTCGGGTGGGGTTTTTCCTTTTTTTTTTTCTTACTCAGCGCGTGGCGCCACATGTGACATGTACATCCTTATCCATACCACTCAACATCCTTATATACCCTTTTTCTCTATCCTTCTCCATCAATTGCTTTTTAACATCATCAATGGCGACTTCACTCTCCACTTGTTTCCAGCCCATCACCATCATCTCCACGGCCTCCTCCGGTAACCGGATTAGCCGGATCAAGCCACCGTCGGCATTTTCCTCTGGCAAGTGGTGGACTCCGATCTTCGGCGTCTCATCAGATCCAGACTACATTAACAACCCGGCCACCGCAACTGACGGATCGGTTACCGAAAACGTAGATCCAGATAACGCTAGATCGCGATTTGCTCCAGGATGCTTCACGGAGGAAAAAGCAAAACAGATGCGGATGAAGACGATTGAAACGGCTAACTTCCATGACATCATGTACCACTCCGCGATTGCATCTCGCCTAGCATCCGATGTCTCAGGACGTTACGACCGTTGACCGCCGATGGTTTCACCGGCCGATCAGGATACGGTTGGTGCTGCATCTACTCTGATTACACTTTAGATCTTAATATGTTAGCCACTAGCGTCTAAAATCTAAATAACTCTGTATTAGTGAGTTGATTTCATGTGGTTACAGTGTAGCTTGTGCACAATTTCATGTGGTTACAATGTAGGTTTGCATAATTTGTCGATCTCAATTCAGTGCAAGAGTTCATCATCAAACTCATCGATTTTATCGAACATCATAGATCTAGTTTTAACAGATCTAAAAAAATATCATAGAAATCTACATGGATTTTTTTTTTTAATAATTTTATGCTGATTGTTTATATTAGATCCAGGAGTTTGAAGCAACATATAAATAATATTAATGATATATAAAGGAAGATCTGATCGACGAATTATCCGGCCAAATATTGTAAAAAAGACATCGAAGCAAACCGTTTGCGTGGTGACTGAAATCGACTTTTATAAGCACACAGCTTTTGACTCCGGTGTGGGGCGAGAATCCATTGGAAACTAAAATTTAGTTGGACAGGATAATTCCAAAAGGAAAAAAACAAATCAAATATTGTTGATTTATTTTTTTAACAGCTTAGTATAACGACAATCAAGACGGGATCTGTCCCCTCAGATTTGACGTTCCGGAGCGTACGCTGAGTCCATCAGAGGATGAACCAAACAACTTACCCTAGACTTCTTATAGAGAAGTCAATGGGGAACCATTAGACTAAAAGCCTCGTGTTAATTATGAATTTTGCTATTAGAAACATAACAAACCATAAAAATAGCTTTAATTTCATAAAATATACTTATGAGTAGTAAAATCATGAATATTGGATAAATCGAAATATATGAATAGAACATATCATGTTTTAGAGTAACTTACGGTTTTGGCCTAGGTGGTTTAAGCGTTTTAACTATTTGAACCTAAAATATAGTCCTCTATTTAAATAATTAACGGTTTTGACCTGCCAAGCCTAACTATTACAACAATTTTAGCCCCCAAACACTAACAATGGTTGGGGGTCAAAAACGTTAGTTGTTTAAACCATATGGGCTGAATTGATAAATGATTATATTTTAGGTTAACATAGTTAAAACCTTTAAACCATAGGGCTAAAACCGTAATTTACTCTATATATTCATAAATTAACCAAACCCTGTACAACCAAACAGATCGGTTATGGGTTTAGTTTTAATCAAGGTTGGATCTTGGAAGTGATTTGAAACCATAAATGCCAAGCAATCCGGTCCAAATTTGATTACTATCGAAAGTCAAATGATTGAACCATTATAAACAACATGAAAACGACCAATTATGCAAATGACTTTACAAAGAACAATATAAGTTCGTTAAATAACAAACGTATCATTTTAACATGTGACTACTTCAACATATGCAAGTGATAAAACTGAGCATTGGATCAATAAAAAGTTTATTTATGTTTACCTCCCTCTTATATGTGTGCACAGAAGTCAACATGCAGATCAGTTGACCACATCAAGCACCAGCTTACGAGACTTGAAAACCGACCATTTTAAGCGTCTATAGTAACCGGCTTGTAGAAGTGCAAGTGATAATACAAATATCCATTTAAATCCCATCTAAAATCACCAACAAACAACTTAAGTTAACCAAAATGGGTCAAAACAAGCAAAAATAAACCAAGAAATGAAAAAGAAAAGTAAAATGAGTTGAACAATGTCTTAAAAAACGTAGTTGGGTTCTCACGGTTATAAAAAAGTCTAAAAAACGTTTATAGCCATCTCAAATCTATTTTTAACACACATAGCTTTCTAGCCATATCTGCTCAGATATTTAAATTATGATTGTTATATTTCTTCTGTACATCTATTTAATATACATATGTGTGTGCTCTCAAGGGGCAAAAATAAAATTGGACTAATTTTAACGTTATTTTACTTATTTTGTGATAGAGATTATAGCTATATTAATATGTTAGTAATAGTTAGTAGTAATGGTAGGTTGTAAATAAGGGTAGTTTAGTAATATTGATATCTAGTGTGTTTGATAATGGATTATAAATAGATGATAGGATGTGGAGTGAGGGCAGGAAGAGAATTGTTTAGAAATTAGCCAAGTTGTGGCTAGGTCTCCTGTGTAACAGTGAGAAAGGGCTGAGCCCTGGAATCCTTATTATCCACCTTCATTTTATGTAATCTCTTCCATTTATTGTTCAATTTCATCGTGGTTCTCTTGATTTATCTATTGATTGATTCATATCACTGGATTGTGTTGATTGTGCTCATTGATTACTCATCAATGGTCCGACCCTGCCGACGACGTGCCGTGTTCGTGATTTTTTTTCCTCTGCTGGATACCTGCCGCTCTTCACCTTCAATTTGATTCCAATATCATCATTGCTGGCTCGCATCGCCACCGTCACTCACCACGTTCCATCGATTGTCAGTTGATTTTTTCCAGCTTCGTCGTTCAAATTAGCTGCTGATTTCAGTTTCTGCCGATTCTACACCTTCAATTTCATTCCAATTTCATTTATCCTAGATCTAATCGTCACCGCCACACACTAGTCAACCGCCGATTTCAGGTTTTGTCTATTTCAATTGCATCATCGTGTTTCCGATTGGGATTCAATTCGTATTCTCTTTTTCTCAATTAATTTCAATTTCAATTTCTGTTCATTTCAATTTCAATTTCAATCCAGAATTAATTCAAATTTGATTCAATTTCTGTTGAATTAATTTCATCACCGGTCGATTTTGTTGGCTTCTGTTTGGATTAGACACCTTATCAGTCATGGTTGATCACATCTCTCGATTAGATGCTCATGAACAACAGATTGTTCAACTTCAAAAAAACGTGGCAACAATCAAAACATCGATTAAATTGTTGCAAGAGGAACGATTGGTTTCAATTGAATTTCGCAAAACAGTACTCGATTGAATGAAGAAACAGGACAACCAATTTGTTGAGGCTCAATGGGGATCATCTGGCATTATTTTGCCCGATTCCAAGACTTCTTCAGGCTCTAAGGATGGTTCAATGGATTTCCAGAAGCTCCAATTGCTCGAATTATGTGGATTTGAACCTCCGAGAGACATTCCAAAGGTGAACTTCAATTTGGATAAACATTCCACTCCTGATGCTTTGGTAACAAATGTTGAAGAGAGGATTCTCCCAAATCTCAGCAACATATATGATTCCCGTTCTGGAGACCCCCTTGGGCCTTTTGAAGCTACTCACATATGGGGCCAGTCTATGCCCAAATCGGGTGGGTCAACTCCATCATATGACCGACAGTCCACAACCCTACCAAAGAATCCATACTCCTTCCCCGTCATTCGATCAACAACCTCCTCTATTCCTAAGCCGGGACTTGTTCTTCATCGTGATCGACGAGTTCGATATCTTCTGCGCTTGGAATGGAAAGGACGTAGGATGAAAGTAATTTGTTTGCGTTGGGGTAATCGATATGGGCCAGCTCACAAATGTGCGAAAAGCAAGCGCATAAAAGCAATGCAGGACTATTGGTTATCTCCCAAGTCTTGAGGGCAAGACTTTTAAATAAGGGGGGAGTAATGATAGAGATTATAGCTATATTAATATGTTAGTAATAGTTAGTAGTAATGGTAGGTTTTAGATAAGGGTAGTTTAGTAATATTGATATCTAGTGTGTTTGATAATGGATTATAATAGATGATAGGATGTGGAGTGAGGGCAGGAAGAGAATTGTTTAGAAATTAGCCAAGTTGTGGCTAGGTCTCCTGTGTAACAGTGAGAAAGGGCTTAGCCCTGAAATCCTTATTATCCACCTTCATTTTATGTAATCTCTTCCATTTATAGTTCAATTTCATCGTGGTTTTCTTGATTTGTCTATTGATTGATTCATATCACTGGATTGTGTTGATTGTGCTGATCGATTACTCATCATTTTGTGAAAGTAACGTTATAAGCGTTGGGATTATCAACTTCAAACGATAACTTTGAGCCCCAAACCCTATTGAATAGTGGGAATATACTTGGTAAGTTTGTTTTATATTTCTTATGTAATCATCAGTAATACGTTAATTATTAAAAAAAGGAGAAAGGTATTTACTTGCAACCCAACCCAATCAATCGAGTTTGAAGCTTGAAAGTGTTCAAAGTCTATTTGTAAAATTTTATTAAAAGATTTATACTATTTCTCTGATTATATTGCTTTCATGATCATAAGTTCATAACTAGTAACATAATTATTTATTTGTAAATTATCTTTTAAAGCAAAACAATAAGTTTTAACAGACCAACCCAACATTTGCTTTGGATTAGAAGTGGTCAAGATTGAGAAACTACCAATTTTCTTTCTTCCATCTCAGGCTCGGCAGCCCATGACAAAAAGCTCACAACATCTTTTCCCATCTGAGCCATTTATAAATGAATCAGGATTCAGGAAACCATAATTTTCCCTGAAAATAAAAAGATTACAACTAAAATGGATGGGTTAATTCTGGGTTATTTACTTGTGCCTCGGTTGCAGGTGTTCCATCTTCGTATTCAACAGCACCATCGTTAAGCATTTTTGGCATAGCAATTGCTCCACCAGGAAAGTAAGGATTATAATGCAGTCCCTCTCTGATCTAATTTGAGCAACAAAAAAAACGATGTTAATAAAAGCATGGTGGAAAAAAGGTACAAATTTTATTAAAAAAGGTTTCATGTAGAAGAAATTACTGAAACACCAGCAGGAGGGTCACGATAGCCAGTAAGAAGGGCAAATACATAGTTTTGACCGTTATGACGGGCCTAAAAGAATAAAAATAATGCTCTCATTAATTAAAAAAAAAAGGGACATGTGAAAGTATACAATGGCCACCCAAGTATTTAAAAAGTTATCACTAAAACTTGATAGGTCACCAAATATAAATGTAGTTTCATTTACATCGAATCTTGCAAGAAAACTTACCAGGAAATTTATAACTTTGTCACATCTAGAGTTGTAAAACAATAAAAACACCTTTAAATTCAATCGTATATTTGTTAATATTTAAGAATACGTATTTTGCTCTTTTTCAATTCTCCTGTTTTTTTTCGCTAACAACAAAAGATGAAATCAAGTTGACAGTCGGGTAATCTCTAAAATTGTTTGGTTTTTGAGTATGCTTGCTTCAATACCCATAAAATTGTGCATCTTCCAAACCAGCTAAAGGGCCGGGTTTAGAAATCCATACCCATGTCCATCCCATCATGCCATCAAACCCATACCAATAGTGATCCTAATGCAAACCAAACACCACTTTAGTTTGTATACATAGTAAATTAATAACCTACTTTGGTAATGAGACTTAGATCAGGAGGGTAGGCACCACCATTAGCAAACCGAGCTGCTTGTTCATTTGCATATGGTTCAGGAAACCGATCACTTAGCTTACCAGGCCTAGTAAACATCTCACCCTCATCATTAGGCCCATCAACAACTTCAATTTCGGCTGCCATAGCTTTTGTTTCTTCCTCAGTGTATGCAACACCAACAAGATCTCTGTACGATATAAGTGACATGGAGTGACATGAAGCACAAACTTGTTGGTACACTTGGTGGCCTCTTCGGATCCTGCCAACAAGAATTAACATAAGAGCATTCAAATTAAAATGAGAAATGCCCAAAAAAATATATATATATACCATCTCCAAATTTGCATATTAATTTTGCATTGTTAAATTCCCTAAACTTAAAGAATAGTGGAACAAAAAGGTGTGTATATAAAGTTTAGGACTTGATCATGCAAGAAAAGGACATCTTTGTTAAAATAAAGTTTGTATACTTTTTCCATTTCCTTGGACTTATGTGAGTCCAGCGCAAGTCCTCTATTATTATCATTACTTAAATTTGTGTTATGTGACATGTCAGTGCCACATAAAAAAAAAAAAAGGCAACATGATCAACATATGCCTTCATATCATGTATCACAACATATTTTTTTCAAAACGCTGGTTACTATAAATCACATCTTATAGTTTGATGGTTTTTTCTAGCTAAGCATAGATATCAGATCAATGTTGGTTACTTTTATGCAAACAAGCGTAACATTCCCAGTAAAGTCCCAGTATTCAGTAGTGTCGGGGGTTTGAATGAAGACAAACCTTATCCTAATAAGATAAAGAGGCTGCTTTTGAAAAGACTCCTAGCTCATAGAGTTGGTTACTTATATGCAATTACACCAAATGAAATCAGGGAATTTTGCAAACAATATCTACTTACGAAGCATGGTCATATGAACTAAGAATGCCTTGGTGGGGCCAAGGATAGCTAGGACACTCTAAGCCATGCTCTGCCTCATCAGCATAAGCTACAGTTGCCAATCCTAAAAATCCAGAAATTCCTGCACCCAAAAGGGCAAACATCCTTGATGAAGTCATTGGAGAAGATCCAGATCCATCTTCACCTTGTTTGGAAACAAAGTATGTTGATGGAAGATGATCCTGTGTATAATGCATAATATTAGGAAGAATTACTGATATAATACCTCAAGAAACAACAAAGATGAAATAAACATCATCTTCAAACGTCAAGCTGATGATTGGATAATCATAATATACGATTCAAGTTAATATCATTAGAGAAAAAACAATGTTTTCAAAACAGGACAGGTCATCAAACTAGCCATCTTAGCAGGTCAAACCAATATCAAAACCCAAATTATATCATAAATAAATAAATAAATGTATATCAGTGGGTGTGTGTTTGTGAAGCTAATTTGATTATTAACGACAAAATATGTTACTATTATTTGATGTGTATTTGCAATGATAACTAAAGATGAATTATTGCAGGACTAGCCCGAGTAGCAGAGGCTTATGTCTCTTAGAGAGGAGGTCAAGTGTTCAATCCTTAGCAAGGGTGTAGTTGGTGTAGTTTAAGTGTAGAATTAGCGAGTATGTGTATTCGCCGTTCAATAAATAAATATGAAACCTAAACTAAACACAAAATTGAGCATTAAGTAGTCAGTGAATCAATAAATAACAATTTATAAAAATTTCTTAAAAACATAGCTTGAGTGAACTAAACCGGCCTCAAGTGAACTAAACCGGCCTATTTATGTTGCTGGTCCCAGTCTAGCTGGCCAGTTCAGTTCTTAAAACAGTAAAACAAAAAAAAAAAAGAAGAAAAGACCTATCTGAGTTTTTAACTACAAAATTTTGCATTAATAACATTTATACCATTTTGATGTCACATTAAACAATCTTTCTAGACTAATGGGATTCATTGATGCTCATAATATGGTCAATTTGCTTTCCATATTGTTTCATGCACAAAATCAGTACACAAATGATCAAGTACTAATTTAGGGAGACCTATTGGGCAGGGCGCTTTATCAGAGCCACACTCCCAAACTGCATCTAGTTTGTGAAGATCTGTGGTCCAAGTTGTAATAGCGATCAGGAGCTAAACTATGGTTCTAACGAATACTTGCAATCAATAAATGGATCTAACACGGTAAGCTGCCAACAAATTGTTTATTAATCATCTACACCTGATTCTTCGGAATCTAAGCAATCATGATGATACAAATGCATACAACAGATCAAAACTCAGTACCTTGAAATTAGTGACCTCCCGTGGACCATTTACATTCGAGAGCTTAGGAATTTCTCTCCGACGAGCTACTCCAGATACAAATTGACCAATCCGCCTGAAACCTGATGCAAAAATCAATCATCACTCATCAGAGGTCAAAACGAAATGAAAACATAGATTCAACTCATCAAGGTTAGAACGGATAAAATTATCTAAGATATATCATATATGTCGCTTAATTACCGTCAATCCCGACGCTAACCTTCTTGCCGAAACCTGCAAAATCAAAACCAAAACAGTTGAGCTTCAGTTAAAATGATGCTGCAATTGAATCGAAACTGAGAGTAAAATGCATATGTGATTACCCATGATTGTAGAATCGATGAGCTGAGAGGAGTTTAGCAGTCACACGAGAAATATCAGCGTATCAGTGACACGAAAGAAAGGAAGAGACTGATATCAGGGAAGATGCATGGCTGAGAATCTGCCGGGTCATTTCTGATTGGCCCAGTTGTTGGATTGGTTTAGTGAGATTTTTTGGACTTAGAAGCAACTTGTTTGGTTTTTTTTTAACGGCGAAGGTAGAGGTGGCCATCTAACCCGGTTTCAGGACCCGACCCAGCGGACCCGACCTGGACCCGAACCGGTTCCTACCCGGTAATCTCAAGAAATGGTTGGTACCCGGTAGTACCCGAAAGTTAGGACCCGGTTCCACACTTTTCCCATTCGACCGGTTAGTGCCCGGACCCGAACCCGAACCGGTTCCTACCCGGACCCGGTTTGGAACTAGTTATAGCCGTTATAACCAATCTGAACGTTGGAGACCCATTTCTAGCCGTTTTTTGACCGTTTGGAGCTCGAATCTAGCCGTTTTTAACACCCTAAACTAGTATAAATAGGTATTGGGTAGTATGGAGTGATCACACAACTCAAAACGCAATCCCGTACGCGAAAAAACGCAAAAAACGCTCTTTATATGTGCTTGTTTAGTCTCCATCTCTCGTTTTGGCTTTTCGTTTTCTTGTTTCCTACTCTCAAAGTCTCAATACTCTTTATACATTTCCCTTTGTTATCATGGATGCTTCACATTCTTCGGTCGGTCAAGGTTCCAACACCGAACCATCATTTGTTCGTGTTATTGAACACAATCGGAACCCGAAGATATGGTGCAGTTGGGATTTGGTCGAGCTTAGTGATGGTTCTATAAAAGCTCGTTGTAAGTTTTGTGGAATATATTTAAGGAAAGAATCGAATTCGAATTTGAAGAAACACATCAACAAACTGTTTTGCAAGGCGTTGAAAAAGGATCCCGAGTCCCAACAAACGCAAATGGATTTTCAAGGTGGAATATTTAATTATGACCTTGATCGGGTTCGGGATCGAATGGCGAAGTTCGTGATTCAAGAGGCGTTTCCGTTTAGCCATTTCGACAACCCTCGGTTAACAAACATGATTCGGGAGACGCTTCAACCACGCTACACCCACATAAGTCGACAAACTCTTAGACGTTATTGTTTAAAGATGTGGAAAAATGCCAAACAAGAACTAGTTGCATATTTTGAAAATTTAAATACGGGGGTTAACTTAACTAGTGATGTTTGGTCGGCTCCACATAATCTACCCGAATCCTACCTTTCCGTCACCGCTCATTGGGTAGAACCGTCATCATGGATAATGATGAAACGCACCATTGCTTTTGAACTTTTTCCGTATCCACATACCGGTGACCTTTTATTTCAAATTTTAGATTATGTAATAACGTCGTTTAAGTTAGAAAAAAAATATTTTCAATGGCATTTGATAACGCTTCAAACAATACGATGACGGTTGATAAATTAAAACTAAAATATTTGCCGTTGTGTAATGGTGTATTTTTTCACTTAAGATGTGTTGCACATATAATAAATTTAATTGTGCAAGACGGTATTGGCACTGATGATGTTACAACATTTATAAACGGTTATAGACAAATGCTACATGATATTTTTAAAAGAGTAGGAAACGACATATGGCATATAGGAAATTTTGTAAAGATACGGGGAGGGTTGCTTTGGGTGCAAATTGGGATGTACCTCATAGATGAAATTCCACTTGCCTAATGCTTGAAAGTGTTTTACGACAAAAAGATACTTTGCAAATGTTTCACCATAGTCTCTCCGACCGGGGAATGGTCGACGCGTTTTTGGATAGTTCTTGGGAAAATATCCAATGATTATCTGAATTTCTTGAAATTTTTAAATCATCAACTACTAACTATCAGGGACTTATTACCCGACTAGTTCTTTGGTTCTTTCGGAGTTATTTTTAATGGTTACAAACTTTAAAATTTTTGAAAATAAAAATGAAATGTTTTCTAACATGATATTACCGATGCGAAATAAATTACTAAAGTATTTTCTTGACTTACCACCCCGTTTTTACTTGCGCGGCCGCTTTAAACCCAATTTTAAATGTTACGGGGGTGGAATGCTTGATAGACGAAATTTATGACGCTCTTGACATACACGAGATATACCCAAGCTTTTCAACCGAAGCAAAAAAAGTTTTTACTAATAATTTACAATCTATGTATGACTTTTGTTTGATTAAATATGGTTCCAACATACATATGCCCACCCCTGGTTCCTCATCAAGTTCGAGTGCTTCTCGAGCACGAGATCCGATGGTTAACCTATTGAACACGGTTCGAAACGTCACAGCTAAACGTCAAAGGGGTAATTCCCCTTCAAGCGAACTCGGCCGGTATAGTGGTACGGATTACTCATCTGATATGACGGCCGAGTCATATCGCAATTTTGATATTTTGGCTTGGTGGAAAGCAAAGGAATCCGAGTTTCTGATTCTTGCCACCATGACCCGTGATTTACTAACTGTCCAAGTTTCCACGGTAGCTTCTGAATCTGCATTTTCTCTTAGTGGCAAGGTCTTGTCGTTAAGAAGAACAAAACTCACTCCCGAGGCGGTAGAAATGTGCATATGTTTAAAGGATCATTTGGACTCGATCGATCGTATTCAAGATCAAACAACCCTCGAAGATGAAACATCCATTGAAGTAAAAGTACATGACGAAGAAGTTGAAGAAGGCTTATCACCCGGCCTATCCGACGAAGAACTCGCATTTGAAGCTAACTTCGGTCGTTCGCAACAAAACGACACAAATCTTTGATTTTAATGTTTTATTAGTTGTTGTAACTTTCCTTTTGTTTTTAAACTACTTAAAATAATTAATGAATTTATGTTTGTTTTTAACATTTGTTATTATTAACCAATTCATAACTTTTAATACAAAAAACAATTTAATTAATAAAACCCTAATAAAACCTTAAACAAATCAAACCTAAACCTTAAACAAATCAAATCTAATTAAAACTAATTAAACCTTTAACTAATAATTAATTAAACCCTAATAAAACCTTAAACAAATCAAACCTAAACCTTAAACAAATCAAACCTAATAAAACCTTAAAATTATCAAACATTTATTAGGGTTTATTAATTATTAGTTTAAGGTTTTATTAGGGTTTATAAATTATTAGTTTAAGGTTTGATTAGTTTAAGGTTTGATTAGAGTTTAGTAATTATTAGTTTAAGTTTTAATTAGTTTAATGTTTTATTAGAGATTTAGGGTTTTACTAATTATTATTTTAAGGTTTGATTAGTTTAAGGTTTTATTAGGATTTTATTCACGTCTAACGGTCAACGAGGTAAAAAAAAAACAAGTGGAACCGGTTCTTAAACAGGAACCGGAACCGGAACCGGACCCTACCCTAACCGGGTACACCGAATATGGTTCTTTGTGAGTGGAACCGGTTCGGGTCTTGGGTGGAACCGGTTTGGAGGAACCGATGGGTCTCAGGAACCGGTTCCGGTTCTTGAAAATAAACCGGTTTGGCCACCTCTAGGCGAATGTATCAATCGTGTGAGCCTATTGTTTCCAGGTCTAGTTACCTGGACCTCTTATAAGTCCCCACAGCTAGGGGTGAGCATAATATAACCATATTTGAAAAATAACCGATAACCGCACCGAACCATAACCGATTTAACCGAAACAGACTTTAACCGAAGGTTATGGTTAAGCAAAGCCATTAACCAAACCATTCGGTTATGGTTATGGTTATGGTTATGGTTAAGGCTAGTCGTTAACCGACATTAACCGAACCGAACCACATAATGTATATTTGTTTTTTAATATTTATATGTTTGTATATTTTTTTAAAAAGTTATGGTGCAATTCAAGTATAGAATGTGAATCTTCACATTTTACTATATGCAAATATTATATATTATATATGAAACAAAATATAATAGAAAATGAATTCAAGTTCACGTGGTTGTACTTTTTTTTTCCACACAATTCAATCACTAGAAAGTCTTACAAGCTTTCATAAGATTTACATCATTAATATATCTATAATTCACAAGCATATTTACAAGTTTTTCTTAGTTTTTCAACAATTCCATTGTTAACCAAATTTAACCGAAACCGAGCCGTAACTGGTGGTTAATCGATTAGTGGTTAACCGATCAATTGGTTATGGTTATGGTTAAGGATTTAGAATTAACCGAAGTAGCGGTTTTGGTTATGGAAATGACCATAACCGCACCGAACCGAACGACGCACACCCCTACCCACAGCCACCCTGAGGAAGTGGTATCTTTTTAGAACAGGTCCAAGTCAAATAGCAATGATTTGAAGCACTTCTTTTTACACTATTTCTGAAACCCAAGGACTCAATCGTATGGATATGTAAAATACAGGATTTTCAATCCTAGCAGGAAAAGGAGGGAAACGAATACTCAATTTAAAGTGAGTAAACAAAATTCCATACTCGATCTCATAGATACATATAGAATTATGCGGAAAGCCGTTCCGATAAACTAATTACTTGTTTGCTCAAAATAATTGAACTTAATGTTTTAATTTTGATTCAAAGGAAAGAAAGTGTGGAGTTGAAATAACTCACTCAGAACGCTTTTTAAAGGATTATGTGGTACGATTAGATCGAATAAGCCCTTCTGGAATAAATACTCAGCCCTTTGTGAACCGTCGGGTACTGTTTTATTCAATGTTTGTTCAATTACTCTTTTACCCGCAAAGACAATGCAGGCATTGGGTTCAGCAATAATAATATCCACCAACATACCAAAACTAGCTGTCACCCCACCGATAGCAGGAGATGTAAGGATTGATACATAGAATAATTTTTTATTTGATTGATAATCATATAAAGCATAAGAGATTTTAGCCATTTGCATCAAGCTCAAACTTCCTTCTTGCATGCGTGCCCCTCCAGATGCACCCACTATAATAAGAGGTAGAAAGTCTTTAGTAGCGTATTTAATCAAACGGATAATTTTCTCCTCGACTACGGATCCCATACTACCCACCATAAACTGAAAATCCATAACCGCAATTGCTACGTTATAGTTTGCTAATTTTCGGATGACCGGAGATTTAAAACAAGGACTTTTTATAGTTTGGTTCGATTTGCGTGTTTTTTTTTTGTATTCATTTATATTATATGTTTCTATAGAATATATTTTTCCCAATCTTTTATGAAATTTGATTTCCAATTCAATTTCAATCGAAAATAGATCAAAATGACAATTTTGCTTATTTATTACTTTTATATATTAAATAAGAAATAATATGCTTTTTTGATGTTAATGGAAAAATAGAGTAATACTAGATAATAGTAGAGGGGGGGATGTAGCCAAGTGAATCAAGGCAGTGGATTGTGAATCCACCATGCGCAGGTTCAATTCCCGTCATTCCCTCAAATTTTTATTATTATTTCTTTTTCTTTTTTTGTGTTAAGCTTATTTATTTTTTTAATAAATTATTCGCTACAAAATGATTTTTTTTGGTGAACGTATCACAGCTTCCTCCTACTTTTTTTTTGTAAAGATGAAGAAAAAATTTTTCTATTTTCTCTCCTATTTACTACAGCGATGAAGAATCAAATTATCACTATATTTATTCTTTTTTCTACTTGTTTTTCCAAGTGCAGGATAACCCCAAGGGGTTGTGTGTTTTTTTCTACCAATTGGGCCCCCCCTTCACCACCCTCATGTGGATGGTCTACATGGTTCATAACTACTCCTCTTACTACAGGACGCTTACCTAGCCAACGCTTAGATGCGGCTCGTAGCATTGGTCCCGACAAACCCCAATTTATTGCTTCCTCTCCACCAATAACGCCTACTCCTTCAACTCGTTCTAAAAAAACGGGATTCCGTGTAATAAGCTTTTGATATTCAGCAATTCCTGTTAAAAAATAATCGCAAAAATCCAAACATTTATCTATCCAGCCATAAGGTAAATCAGTAGCGACTCCACCAATACGAAAAAAATTGTGCATCATTCGCATACCGGTGGCAGCTTCGAATAGGTCATATATCAATTCTCTTTCTCGAAAAATATAGAAGAAAAGAGTTTGTGCCCCAATATCTGCCATAAAATGGCCAAGCCATAACAAATGCGAAGCTATACCACTTAACTCCAACATAATGACTCTGATATAACTGGTCTTTTTAGGGACTTGAATATTGCCTAATTGCTCTGACGCATTTACAGTTATTGCTTCTGTGAACATAGTAGCTAAAAAAGAATAGCCTATTCCTCCGTATCTCATATGGTTTCATACTTATAGGAATTAGCCCAAAGACCCTTTTTTGGCTGCGGAAGACTTGACCGAATATGGAACGAAACCATCAGGGGAAGACTGGGGGTAGCGTGCATCTCAGACAAAGTAAGGGAAGGAAGATTGAGATGGTTCGGTCATGTGAGGCGAAGAGACGAGTTTGCTCCGGTTCGAAGAGTAGAGAACTTAAGCGTGGACGGGAGGAGGTACAGGGGAAGACCTAGGTTGACATGGGATGAGCAGATTCGCCAGGATCTGTTAGCTTTGAACCTTTCGGAGGACATGATCAATGATATGATTTCTTGGAGACGTAGAAAAAAGGTTAAGGACTACTAGTTACTTAGGATACATGTTAGAAACTACTAGTTTTTTAGGAATATTTGTTTGACATATTGCTATGTTTGCTTTTTGTGTTCTATGCTCATGTATGTGGTGTATGTCGAAGATACTTATGACTCTTGATTGTTGATATAATCTGCTATGCGTGGTTATTGCTCTAGGGTAGTGTGCTTTGTTGGTATATTGCTTTTTTCATATGCATGCTTTGCTTGGCTTATATATATCCCGTCTGTACTGTATGCCTTTTTATGTCGAAAAAATAATAATAATAAAAAATAAAATAAAATAAAAATCAAAAATAAAATCTTGAGCCGGGGGTCTCCTCTGAAGCAGCCTCTCTATCCAAATTTTGGGTAGGGGTAAGGTTTGTGTTCATCTCACCCTCCGCAGACCCTACTTAAAAGTGGGATTTTCACTGGGTATGTATGTTTGTTTGTTTACCCTTTTTTGGTTGCGAGAGCGTTTCAAACCCGAGACCGCCCATTTGAAAGAATCTTGGGTCTGCTGAGGCATAGTCTCGTTGGTTACTTGCTTGGTTTTTAACCCATCACACTCAACTCTCCTAGTCCGTAATACTAAATACTGCATTTACTACATTTTTTAATTATCAGTGTCTTATAAGTTTATTATTTATCATTTTCACATGCATTCATTCTTTCATCGCTTTTTAACTTTAACACATACTTTTCAAATGCATCCTCTCTGTTTCACATCACCATTTCATTTTCTATTTTTCTTTTAAACAAATGATTTTTTAATGTAAAAACTTATTTAATAAATAAATGTAAAAATATAATTAAATAATTAAAAATAAAAAAAACAAGAAAAATTAAATAAAAATTAAACTGGCATTACATAAAAAGAAATTACATTTTCCTAAAAAATAAATAAAAATATTTAAAATTATACTACACTTATGATTAAACAAGATAAGGTTCCCTAGACAAATATACTCTTGATTAGCTTGCCTAAGATCCCAAAGATATTCCATAAGATCGTTGCGTAGTGTGATGTAAGTATATTTGCTTCGTTTAACAATTGAGTGAATGAAAATGAGCTCTTGGATCCATTTTAAGAGTGTGAAAGTTGAAAAAATTAAGAGAATTTTTTATAAGATTTTGGGGCGAAAAATGAGTTACTTTGAGTATGTATTTATATGGGCAAAAGTAGCCGTTCTTTTTAAATATAGTTGTTATAGTTTTAAAAAAATTCAAAAAAAGGGCGTTAAGTTTTTTTTTTTTTTAAAATTGATTTTTAAAGAGGTGAGCCCCCCCCCCCTCCCTCCCTCCCTCCCAACTTGGTTGCACTTTCAGAAGTGCAGAGGGGCATGCGGGTCGTCAATTCCTTCTTTGTTGCGTCCGTCGGACAAGCGAACGTCCACGTGGGATGTGCAACGGCACCTAGTTGCGCGTTGCGGCCAACCTAAATAACAATTACGAAGTAAAATAGATTTGTCGTTTCAAATAAAAGGTTGACTAACTATACAATCCGAATCTCTAGAATCCAGCTATTCTGACTTGTGTAGTGTTAGAACAACCTTTCAAAAGGGGGAAAATACTTTATACTTTAGGAATGAATACATTTTATCACATAAATCGACGTCTTCATCACTTCTGCCCAAAAATGCTTCGAAGATTTTTGTTGAATCATGTTTCGAGCCTCTTTGGGTAGGTGATAATTCTTGCACACGAATACAACATTTTGTTGAAGTGTGTTTGGACTAATAAGTTGGTGTTTATTCCTATCGTCTTCAACTATTGATCAAACTCAATCAATAAATATTTACCACTATTGTTGGACCTCATGCAACAAACTTTTTTTTTTACCCTTTTCTCTATTGGCTTTGGCCTCAACTCCTTGAACTTGGTGAGCATATTTGACTTTTCCTTCATAAAGAAGACCCAATCGTGTGTGAATAATCGTAATAAAAGACTCCATGTATTACATACATGATTCTTGACCGGCCCAAACACACCAGAATGGACAAGACCAAGTGCTACATCGGTTTGATAATCTAAAGTTGTGAACGTTAATTTGTTGACTAGCTTTTCCGTATTAGCACATGACACAAAATTCTCGCTTATCTCCACTTTCTATATATAGGCCCTTCACGAATTCTTTTTCAATCACGAGACTCAACTTATCATACCCAGTATATCTACTATAGCTAAAAGTCAGTATTTTGAGTTCCCCTTGCCATATCCACGTATGTGGACTTGACATAGAGGACAAAAACCGAGTATGTTTTAATTATGCCTGGCAAAATGGGCGGGTTGGGTAACGGGTCAGAACGAGTTCGGGTCAGGATGGGTGCGGGTCAGAATGAGTTTTAAGTAAAATGAGTTCGGGTTTAAATGGATTGTTCTTAAAAAACATCAATTTAATTGAACTTAAGATGCGTTATAAGTAAACAAATAGTCCATTTGGATAATTTTTAGTGATTTTCTTATCAAATATGTTATTAATAATTCTTACATTGTTTTAATCCATTGCATTTACATACCTATTTGGTTACCCGTCTTGACCCGCATGGTGTTTAAGGGCTACCCATCTCAACCCTTTCAATACAATGATGTTACCTATTTCAACCCATTATACTACAAATGTTTACCCAAACCAACCCATTTCCTTTGACATGGGTAAAAATCGCCACCTCTAGTTTTAATATTTTATGTCCGTGAAGAATGGGTTTGATGAGGTTTCAAAGCATTAGTATATATATATCTTCACATAGAAGTAAAACACTACATAATGATCTTTTCATGTCTTTCAGTCTTGCATCCTACCTTCGATCTCTCGATATGAATATGACATCTCCAATTAATGTGGCTATGGAATGTTTAAAGTTATTGGCAATTACCACTGACCCAACCTTCATTGTCTTCGTTTACAAGATCTGAGCACCCAACATTGCCAAATTTATTTGTCGTTTCTTTGTGATAGCGATGAGGTGTTCATTTTCAGATATCTGCTATTCGAATATCTGAAAATTTCGGATAGTGATTTTCAATATCTAAATCCGAATCTAAAATTTTGCATATCCGAAATTTTAGATTCTGGTATATTTGAACTCAGCAAAAAAAATTAAAATAAAAAAATATATATATTTCAATCCGAAAAATTATCCAAAATATCAGAATTTTTTTCCAAAAATCCAAAAAATTATCCGAGATGTCCAAAAAAATATCCGACCGAAAAATTATCAGGGAAAAAACTATTTCAGATATCCGAACTATCTAAAAATTTTCAAAATAGGTATCCGAATCCGAACTTCCAGATATCCGAGCTTCTGAATATCCGATTTTTCAGATATTTCAGATTTGGTTACGGATTTTTTTAAACACCCTAGCGGTGGTGTTCTAACAATCTCTTCAGTTTGTGATACCAAAGCTTTAACGTCCTATATCTCCTCATCTCCTGTTGTAGTTGCATTATCTTGTTCGGATTGCTTTGATAGACAATGTTTCACTATATGTCCTTTACGCACACATTGATAACACTTGAAATAAAACTACTTGCATTGATTCTTTCTGCAATTTGAATAAAACTACTTGCATTGATTCTTTCTGCAATTTGTTTTGGAAAATATATTTTTATCATAGAGTACGCTTTCATTTTATGATTGTTTTTTTACAAGGGTATGTTTCAAGTTTTTCATGCCCGGAGTGATAGTAGTGACATGATTGGTTTATGTAAAGTGATATTATTTAATTACTAAGCTTTTCAAGTATCAAAGAAATTATAATATATATGCAATAAGGATCAAGATTCAAGCATTAACATCTATATTGTTGTATATTGAAAGTCAAATCTGCAAATGATTTTCTTTCGTCTTTTTTTTTTTTTGTTTTTTTTGAATGACCAACTAATTAACTGTCGGGTACTCTGTACGCGGCCCCCCAATGGCTAAAGGATGTTCAAGCTGGCCACTAGTCCAGACGGACGGAGCCCTAGCCCACCAGCCACCAATTCCCGAGGAAAACCCGACCCAAGAACCCGCCCAAAGGCACGACGGTGAAAGGCCGGTATAAATAAGTATTACATATTTTAAATTAAAAAAAATATTACAAAATAAATTAGTATGTTATAAACAATAAGATTGGTTAACAATAAGATTGGTTATTTTGCATGTTTTTGCAAACTATGTTATAAACATATATATTACATATTTTAAATTAAAAAAATATTACAAAATAAATTAGTAAAAATAAGAAAAGAAGGTTGAATAAAATACAAATTAAATATTACGCAAGAAATATAATATGAAAAGAATGAAAACAATTATGTGTCAATCAACACAAATCCATAGTTAAAAAATAAGATTAGATGCAAATATGCCTTAAAAACAACAACCACAAATTCATTTTTCACTCAATTTTTTTTATTTATGATTATTTGTCTAAATTATATGTCAATCAACTAATGTTGACAATTTAATAAGGTAACGACGTGATAATAAAACTAAGAATAATTCTCTTATATTTTTATTTGATAGTATACGTATATTATTTTCTAATTAAAATATTGAATAATTTTCCTAATCTATATTTATAGTATAGGTTTTATGAGACACTTGTCAGTTTTTTAGACCATGTAAAATTTGGTTTTTTCGTCTATCTTTTTTATTAATTATTTATAGCCAACCTTTTATTAGACCTAAATTTATCCTGTCTCTCTTCTATTAAATAATACTAATTTTATTCAATTTGATAAATAACATGATTAATAAGCCTCATTTTTTATTTTTTTTATAAAACATCTTTTAGAAATATATTATATGTTATTTAGAATAAATAATTTTAAAATTTATTTATTCAACACGTGTATCATACGAGATTTAACATAGTCTAAACAATATATACATCATGTTTTATGTTCCTCCCTCCTTAGGTTTTATCAATTACATAAATAACTTTTAGCAAATGTATTACAGTCTAGCGGTATCTTTGTGTGAGATAAGGCTCGGGAACTAAATGATCCTAGGTTCGAATCCGACATGCGGGGTTTTTCTCAAAGTATTGAATTTCCTTCAGAATTGATGACTTGGTGGTGAAAATGATTAGGTGATACTGCTGGTGGCACGATGATGCTTCAATGATCCATCAGTGATCCAAAAATTAGCAGTTCACAAAAACATAAATCACTTTTAATTAAAAGTCATCATTTTTTAATCCTTTTGATTAACATACGTCCAAAATTTCGCCTTGATTTTTGTAGATACTAAATAACCAAACTGTCCTCGGTAGTTAAAACAATTATTATTATATATTATAATTATCATTTAGTAATTAGTATTCATAATAGACTCTTTTTTTTAACTAGAAAAGTAAAAATATAAACTCGTGACTTTTTTTTTAATACTAGCAAGCAATAGTGGGTGAGTTCTATCTTCATCCCAATCTCATTTAATTTTTTTAACATATTATTTTCCGACCAAGCACATGATAGTTTTAACTAGTTTTATTTTTCTGTTACTAGAAAGTAATTTTATCGGAACGACGAGCCTGTGAAACCATCAAAGTGTTTCAGTAGTGACACCAAAAGGCTGTTTGGGAAGGTTCAATTCGATCCGGTGGAGTGGTTCTTAATTGGTGGCTAGGGTTCTTTGGCTTATACTCAAGTTAACGTACCCAAACACAAAGATGAGATCACGTGAGTAGACCTGACAATCTTGACCTAAAGGAAGATAAATAAGTTGGTCTGGGTGAAAAATTATATTATTTTGGGTTGAAATATGATGTATCATAACATATAACGGTTTGAGATGTGTAACACCTTAACACAATACGGGTCAAGATGGTTAAACTAAAGCCTATTTGAATAGAATAAATTTAAATGTGTAAGATTATAAATAATATATTTGATAATAAAATTACTAAGATTAGGCAAGTAACTATTTGAGGCAAGTAACATATTTTAACTTGAATTTAATTGATTTTTTTTTTATAAAAACAACACATTTAAATTCAGATTAATTTTGCTTAAAACCCATTTTAGCTCGCATCCACGCTGATCTGGAAATGTTCCGACCTGTATAGCTTTAACGATTACGATCGAAGTTTATTTTAATGTTCTTATTTTTTAATTTGTTTTTTATTAGGATGGACAAATTAGTCACTATACAAACAACTTGAACTTTTAAATGTCTTATCTTCCAGTGAAAAGCACTAAAAGCATAGCAACTTTCAAATAAAACATATTTTCTATAATTAATGAAACTTAAGGCTAAACATGTAATTTAGCACATGAATTTTGAGGAAAGGTGTAATTTACTCTTGTCTATATTAATTTCTCTTAAACGTAATAGTAGTTCACTTAGCAAAGATATTGCCTGTGAAGTTATGGGTTTAAAAGTTTATTATTTGGGTAATATTAGAGTATGATAAATTTGCCGGTAAAAATACAAATACTTCGCTTGTTGTATATTTAGTATAATTGGATGTAAAATAATATTAAAGAGTTGGTGGTATGAAGTGCATACCCATTTAAGATTTCTAAGCTCCTGACCAAGCGAGAGTCAAGGGGTCGGCCCTTGGTAGGGTCCTTCACTTTTCATGATTTTCATTTCTTAGAGTATGAGTGATTTTTCTTCATTCCTTCTCTTGAAGGAATGATCAGACCAATGACCCGACCCATGTCCAAAACCATGACCAGACCCATGTCCAAAACCATGAGCCGACCCATGAACCAAACCATTACTCGACCCATGACCCGAACCATGACGAGTACCATGATTCGAACTAGCTATGACCCGACCCATGACCTGAACCATGACGTGAACAATGACCCAAACCATGACTCGAATCATCACCCGATCCATTACTCAAAAAATTACCCGACCCTTGACTCAAACAATGACCCGAACTATGACTCCATCCACAAACGAAACAATGACCCGATCCATGAAATGCCCCAAGATTGAACAATGAGCTAAGCAACAACCGATCGATGATTCGAACAATGATTATAACCACGACTCCACCCATAAATTGTATTATATTCATTCATCTTTTCATGTCTACCGAACAACAAGAAGTAATGAATCATTTCATTACTACATGTAACCAAACAGGACAATGAAATGGTAATGATTCATTTCTTTTCTACGTCCATTTCATTCCCTCATTCATTCCATTCCTTCATACCAAACAAACCATATATGTTAAGGAAGATTGATTCGTTTAAGTTAAAAGTAATTTGATTTAAATTAAATTAGAATTTTATTCGAAATATGCATCATGTTTTATGTTTCCTCCCTTCTTAAGTTTTATTAGTTACATAAATCACGTTTACCAAAGGCATTCCAACCTAATATTATCTTGGTGGTAATATAAGACTCAGGAACCAAATGATCTTGGATTCGAATCCCACATGCGGAGGTTTTCTCAAAATATTGATTTTTCTCTAGAACTGATGATTTAGTGGTGGATATGATCAGGTGTTACCGCTGGTGACATGATGATACTTCAGTGATCTGTTAGTGGTCCAAAAATTAGTCGTTCAAAAAACATAAGCCATTTAATCCTTTTGATTAACACAAGTCCAAAATCTCGGCTAGATTTATGTAGATTCTAAATAACCAAACTGTCCTCGGTGGTTAAAAAACAACTATTATCATATATTACAATTATCATTTAGTAATTAGTATTCATAATAGACTCTATTTTTTAACTAGAAAAGTAAAAATATAAACTCGTGACTTTTTAAAAAAAAAAAACTAGCAAGTTAAAAAAATGATGGTGGGTGAGTTCTATCTTCATCCCAATCTCATTTAATTTTTTTTAACATATTATTTTCCGACCAAGCACATGATAGTTTTAACTAGTTTTATTTTTCTGTTACTAGAAAGTAATTTTATCTGAACGACGAGCCTGTGAAACCATCAAAGTGTTTCAGTAGTGACACCAAAAAGCTGTTTGGGAAGGTTCAATTCGATCCAGTGGAGTGGTTCTTAATTGGTGGCTAGGGTTCTTTGGCTTATACTCAAGTTAACCCAAACACAAAGATGAGATCACATAAGTAGACCTGACAATCTTGACCTAAAGGAGTAAATAAGTTGGTTTGGGTGAAAAATTATATTGTTTTGGGTTGAAATATGATGGATCATAACATATAACAGTTTGAGATGTGTAACACATTAACACAATACGAGTCAAGATGGTTAAATCAAAGCCTATTTGAATAGAATAAATTCAAACGTGTAAGATTATTAATAATATATTTGATAATATAATTAGTTAATTACTAAGATTAGGCAAGTAACTATTTGAGGCAAGTAACTATTTGTTTACTTACAACATATTTTAACTTGGATTTAATTGATTTTTTTTATAAAAACAACACATTTAAATTCAGATTAATTTTGCTTAAAACTCATTTTAACTCGCATCCAAGCTGATCTGGAAATGTTCCGACCTGTATAGGTTTAATGATGTGTTTGGATGATGACGGATGGATGATGAGTACGAGCGAAGTTTATTTTAATGTTCTTATTTTTTAAATTTTTTTATTTGTGTTTTATTAGGATGGACAAATTAGTCACTATACAAACAACTTGAACTTTTAAATGTCTTATCTACTAGTGAAAAGCACTAAAAGCATAGCAACTTTCAAATAAAAAATATTTTCTATAATTAATGAAACTTAAGGCTAAACATGTAATTTAGCACATACATTTTGAGGAAAGGTGTAATTTATTCTGGTCTATATTAATTTCTCTTAAACGTAATAGTAGTTCACTTACCAAAGATATTGCCTGTGAAGTTATGGGTTTAAAAGTTTATTATTTGGGTAATATTAGAGTATGATAAATTTGCCGGTAAAAAAAAACAAATATTTCGCTTGTTGTATTTTTTAATATAATTAGATGTAAAAGAATATTAAAGAGTTGGTGGTATGAAGTGCATACCCATTTAAGATTTCTAAACTCCTGACCAAGCAGAAGTCAAGGGGTCGGCCCTTGGTGGGGTCCAAGGGGAAGGGGTCAAGGAAGCAACATCCTGAAACCTAAACAAAATTTACTATATCTTATATGATCAGAATTGACTTGACCCGCGACCCGAAATGTTTACCCACGTGATAGATACTACCCGCGTAAGTTAGCGGCAGATAACTACCATCTTCTTCTGGTACTGTTAAACGGAGAAACTGATGCTTAGAAAGCAGACAATGAAATTCGCATCACATACAAATCTATTAGGTTATCTATTAATCAAATTTCCTGAACTCGTAGAACAAAAATATTGATTTCATAAGGTAATTTTTTACACGATACGATGTAATCCAAGCGTTGATTACCGAATTTCTCCTACATCTTTTAGTTCGAAAAGTATTGCCTTTAGAAAACTAATATTGTAAATCAGATGGTGTCTATGTATGAAGTGTTGGCTCTCAAAACTTCTAAACGTATTAAATTAATAAAAACCAATAATTGATTAGTGATAGGGGCATAAACGAGTAGTGTGATCAGGTCCGAGTTCGTTGGAATTCAAGTGTGACATGTTTTGATTTAAAAGAGCCTGAAATTGAGCTCAGCTAGTAAAAAAATTTAATTTATATATTTATGAGCAATGGTAGGCATCTTGATTTTGTTATCATAAAGAATCGACAGGATTACATATCTTTTTTTTTGAACAGCAATTTGGATCACTGACGGACCCGATCATATCCACATCCAATAGGAGGAAACCCACCATAGGTGAGAGAAAACCCCCTAGCCTAGCATGACACCCCTATTTTGTCCATGCCAGGACTTGAACACGTGACCTCCCCAATATTGAAGTCACATGGTACCTCTCCTCAACCAACAGGATTACATATCTATCTATTATAACAAATAAACGTTTCTAAGGACACATGTCATGTTCTTAAAACACCTCATATTTGGTTTCTTTCCTCTCTCATATTAAATACATTTTATTATAAATATACTTTTTTTACATTATTAAATTAAAAAAATTAATGCATTTAAAATATATTTTTTAAAAACATACTTTTTAACAAAAATCAAATTATTATAAAATATACAATTTTTAATTTTTTTTAATTGAAATGTTTATAGAAACAAACTTTGAAAAATGTAATGTTTAAAAGTAATATAATTATTACTTAAAGTATAAATTATACCAAATTTTAATGATATTTCATACTAGAATTTAGATTTTCATTTATTATTATTTTATTATTTATTATATTTTCTTCTATTCAAAACGTGTAATACACGGGATATTAAGCTAGTGTTATATATATATATATATATATATATATATATATATAGGGGAGGGCTCCTAAGAAAACTATCAGTTTTAAGAAAACTAAGAATACCATCTTTTCACCATTGATTTGTTTGATATACGGTTGAGATCAATAGTGGTACAATTGTAATTAATTAGTATTTTAAAGGTATATTTATATGCTTTAAAGGGTATTTAGGGTATAGTAAAACTTTATTATGGAAACTGCTAATAATATTTATTAGAATCCATAAATCTCTCTTTCTCTCTCTTATTGCACCATTTTTTTTAATTTAAAATATCATTTGTATTAATTTTCTATTTTACGTTATAAATTGAATCCAAAGAAAAAAATGAAGAACATGTCCCTGCATTTAATAATTTTCATTATCATTTAAATTATTATATTACATGTAAGTAATAATAAATAATCATTTATATGTGTTTCACTTTTATACATCTTGTTATATTAATTTTTTACTAACGTTTTTTATTTTACAAAATCAAAGATTCTAATATATCAATTTTTTTATATGCTATGAATAAAAATATAAAATAAAGAACAAAAAATATGTAATATTAGGTGTTACATATAGTTGATTACATATACGTAATCATATAACTTATTCGCCAAAAAATAAAAAATGAACATCAAGAGCAAAAAAATGTAATATTAGATGTTACATATACTTGATTACATGTAAGTAATAATAAACATGATTGCATATATGTAATCATATAAACGGATTATTTCAATCAAGTTATATAGATGTATACATGCTTACATATATGTAATCATATAAGTAACTTTATTACATATAATTATGCATTTACGAAAAAAGTTATGTGTAACATTCATTTGATCAATTTTTTTCAATAAAACCATCTGATTACATGCATGTAATCATTCAAGAAAAAAATACACTTAAACGTTAATGAAAAAAACATATGATTACATATATGTAATCATTCGATCAATTTTTTTCTCTAAAAAAATTGAATTCAAACCATTTGAATTTTTTGATTCCAAAAATCCGTTTTTCAACATAACCATCTTATTGTATTTAACTTTTTCATTTTGTAAAATTTTTAACTGCACAATATAACTATATAAGCATGATACCCATCAACAACCCGTATTTCAACACAAAGGAACCAAAGAAGCAAAAACAAATTGAACCAACAACTTTTAACAAAAGCATAACTGAATAAAAGCATTTTATTGTAAAACTCATCTTTTGATTAAGATAAATATGATATAACAACCAAAATATGGGTCATAACCTTTACAAAACAATGCAAACATACAATGAGAATGCAAGACCCAAATCGGTGACATGTGCAGTCTTGCCGAAGTTTTACTACGGTGACCTAAACCAGAGGCCTTGAATGTGTTCACCGCGTATGGGAGGTGATGCATGTTGACCTTGAATCCGACGATGATGGTTGAGCGGTAGGAGTTTTTGGGTGCAGATTTGGTGACGAGATAGATATCAGTATTTTTCGAAGACTAGTTACCTGCTGAAACCTCCCGGAGTGCTTATCAAAAAGTAGAGAAATTGGATCGATTGATGCTCAATTGAGGGTTTTAGCTTCGGGAAATGTTTATGATCGAGGATGCCAAGCTTGTGGATATGATGCTATGCTTCTGGAAAAGTTTCTTGACATTCTACAAAATTTACATGGGGATAATAGCAAAGAAATATGTTTTTATGACCCTTCCTCGATGCTTCTTAATAACCCAGAATCAAAATTTCATTATTTTGAGAAAGTAAATGATATGTAATTAATAAAATATTCTTTCTAAATATAATTAGTTGTTAAATTACTAAAATATCCTTTTTAATTAAATTAAAATAATATGAAAGAAATTATCTGATTGGTTAATAGAGGTTTTCTTAGTTTTCTTAAAATTTAAGAGTTTTCTTATGATCCATCCCATATATATATATATATATATATATATATATAACTATGTTTACAAAATCACAATTTTGTTCATTGTCCTTTTTTGTTGAAAAAAGAATGCCTACATATACTTTTTTCTTAAATGCTTACAAACACATATATATAATCAAGCTTAATTGTGTTATGATATATTTGTAAGCATGTTTACATGTATTTGACTTGATCGAATTAATCTATTTGTATAAGCACATACATGTAATCATGTTTACATATATAAATAGTTAGGTTGATTGGATATATGTGATCATATAGTTTTATTTAAAGATTCAGAGTTTTTGTATCAACAAATTTAGACTACTTGAATTCAACTTTATAAGAGAAAAATTCATCAAACTAATCCATTTTGTATGATTACATATATGTAATCAGATTGTTTATATGATTGCATCTATGTTATCATGTTTATTCCATATTTAGGTTGATTAAATATATATAATTAGTTTGTTTTTTTAAAGGCTTACATATATTTTTTTCTTAAGTGTTTACATATATGTTATCAATTTTTACATGTATATATAAAAGCATGTTTACATATGTAAATAATTGAGTTGATTAGATGTTGTTTTGTTGAAAAAATTAGGATTTTTTTGTTTCAAAAAATTCATATTGTTTTAATTTAAATTTTTAGCAAATTTTTTAAATTAATTTTTTTATATAAATTAAGATATGAGAGAATAGAGGAGAAAGAAGAGTGATTTAAATTATTTTTTTAAATATACGAAAGATAAAAAAATTATTTCGACTATTATATTATTATGATCTTAACCGTATATGGCTTAGATCAATGATGAAAAAAATGATTACTTAGTTTTCTAGAAAATGAAAGGTTTCCGCGCGCGCGCACACACACAGATATATATATATATATATATATATATATATATATATATATACATACTAGCTTTGGACCCAACATTAATATATATTATGAATTCATATTAAAAGAAGTATTGTATATATATTATATTTTTAAATTTAGTGGGCATCATTGATAATATATATATTATATTATTAAAATTGATATATGTTGAGTATTTAATTTTTTAGGTTAATGACAAATGTATCGGTTTTTTGAAAAATTATAATTGGGTTAAACATTTATATTTTTTTACAACATATTTGTGAGGATTTGTATGAATTTTTTTCAAAGATAAATATATATATATAGACTTTGTGATGACATATTAAATTATGTTATCCAACTTATGATTTTTCAAATGATATAATATACCAATTCTTTAGAGTGTATTGTTATAATCCGCAACAACATACCGTGTGAATGAACATACATTAGATTAAAAAACATATAAATTTTGTCTTTCTTTATTTTTTTTATAAGGTTTTAAAAAATACAAATATATTATTATAAAAGCTGGAGAGACACATTTGTATCATAAGATATCGATTCCTTTTGAAGCTTTTTCTAAAAAAATAACTTGCAATTTAATTTTGGTGACAACTCGTTTAACCCAAATCAAATTGAGACCCGGATCCAATTTTACCCGACAAATTTGGCTCATTTTCAACTTGCGCCGCTTGCTTTACAAATCTATAGGTTGTCATATGTTATGACAAACCATCATTTCAAATGTTCCTATAAAATGAGTCATATGTTTGAAAATAACAAAACATTATAATTAGTATTTGAATAAATGTTTGTAAGAATTGACATTACTACAGCAGTCGCGTGTTTCTAAATAGTGGCAAAGATTAAACATTTTGAAAGAGGGAACGGAAATTTACATAATCCATAATACATATTAATTTTTTGAATCGATCGTGGGGCAAAACCAATATTTAAAACAAAAAATAATCTTTCGATCAAAAAATTAATATTACGGACGGAAAACAGGGGAGCACTTAACCCATTGAATCCTTAGCCAATGTTTCCAAACCACCTTAGATACGGTAGTCATAGGTTGAAGCAAATGTGGACCTCTCAATCCACTAAGTGTGAACATGCATATCATAAATACATCATTTGTAATATTATATAATGTTAAAAAATAAATAAAAAGTAAATATTGATGATTACTAATATATGATAGTCAAAACAAAATCTAATCTAAAACAAGAATATACTGCTAATCCGATGTAATCTAGAAAGATTATCATGCAATCTTAGAAAGATTAACCAATAATTCCATCATGTCCCTCTTCTCACCCATAGCCCCAAAATTTGACCTTATGCTCGACTTACTATGATGCTTTCTCCGTTTTTTTTGCAAGGGTCTTAATATTCATACACCATCTTTATTATTTATAGATCATACTTTTGTCAAATCAATCGTATCTCATACACAATATTTTTGCTCATATATAATTTTTAAATTTTTTAACATTAAAAATACAAAAATATAATGTTATTGGTAAATCGACGTATTAATAAAATAACTCTTTTATAACTATACATTTGGACGTTTTTTGTCCCTTTTTTCTGTTTATGTATATATAGAAAAATTAATGGTATCATAATTAATTTAAAAGTTACATATCTTAAATATAACTAATATTAAACAAGTCGAAACTATTTTATCATTTTGATGTTAATTTATGATGTTAAAAATTACTAAGACAGAAATAATAATACATAGAGTGAAGAGTTATAAATAAATCAGTAGATGAGATTTCAAAAGAAAAAAAAAGTCATAAAAATTATAAAAACAAGTCGAACCACGATTCACCAGTTTAACTAGTTTAACGATGACCAACGGTTCAAACGAAGACCGTTCAAGACAGTGTTGCATATTGAACAAGACAAGTCAAGCCTGCTTCAGCTCAAAGTTAAACGAGCCATCTGTACTCGGCTCATTTATCCTTATCGAGCTGAAATTCGAGTTTCGTCTTGTAAAAAATTTGAACCTCTTGCCTAACAAGCTAGCTCATTTATTTTTCAAATTTTAAGAAAAAACAGCTAGCCAACAAGTTTTTGATTGATTTAAAACTTCGGCTTATGATCTGTCTTCTATCTGAGTTATAAAACTTATAATTTATTTAAAAAATAAATAAATTAGGTAACAAATTTTCCCAATCCAACAAAGTTAGTCTAGTGATTAAGCCTTGATCATTTCTTCTTAGAGACCAGGGTTCAAGTCTCACATGTGACACTTTAATAGATAACATGTGAGGGGAAGAATATTGGGTTTACCTATTCCACGGGTTTCTCATGCATCATGGGGGTACGGTCTCACGGTTAGCGATTGAGGAATCGATCTTAGTTACCAACCACTTGGATAACTGAAGGTAGCACGATGAGACCCTCTATCGTTTAAAAAAAAACAATTTTTTCGCAAAGGACAACCTTGAGTAGCTCCAAAAAATGGGCACGGGGAATGTACCTGAAAACTGGCAGAAAGGGTGCAGCAGCAGCCTCTTTTGATTAAAAAATTGCTTTTGGATACGCAATAGTGCAATGTTGTCTTATAATTCAACAAACAAAATAAAAAGTTAAAAACCCTATTCAACTTTATTAAATCTCATATTCATGATTACTACTATGTATTTGTTTTACCCTGAATTTCAGGTGTGTAGCGTTTCTTGAATCTTGATTATTAAAACCCAAATCTTTGCAAGTCACAAATTGCAATGATGATAAGTTAGACATTTGAATTTCACTTTGAAGATAATGGATATCCATCAAATGTGTACAAACCATAGATAAATAATTGGTGAATTGAAACAAGAAAAGTTCACAAATTTCGGATTTTTATTCTTTCTTTCTTGCAGAGTTTGCTTTAAAGTTTATATGTCCACTGCACCATCAAGCATAAATTCCCTTCAATTGTGATGTTTTTTAGCCCTTAATCTCATTTCATCAAGTGGGGTTTTCATGATTTTGATTTTCCTGCATTTGATTCTCTTTGTTTTTCCATCCTTTTGGAATTTAGATATGGTGTTCAGGTGGTGCAGATATAAGCATATTTAGTCTATGTACGGGCATTCACCTGTTCTATTATTCTTTTCTCCCCAATTTCCCTATAAATTAACACTGCTACAACAAACCTGTTTCTTCATATTGTAACTCATACAAATACAATTCGAAAGCAGTGGTGATTGGTCTGTTTTCTTGTCAAACAATTCACATGTCTGGGATGAGTTATTCAAGTGCTTCAATGGGTTCTGGTTAGTTCAATTGTTCAAACTCCATTTTTCTTGAAAATCAACAAACAACATATGTAAAACATAGTTATTGGTCTAGTCAGGGGATGACAAAACTGCTTTCAATGAAACCCCGGCTCAAAAAGTTTTTCTTTTTTTGGTTTAGTTTAAGTTTACTAATCAAGGTTGAGTATGAAAGATATGAATGATTGTTGCATACCAAGTGTTTGATGAAATTTCCCAATGATTTCAGGTAGCAGAACAGCTAGGCGAACCGTTGAATTTGGGAGGACTTATGTTGTGAGGCCAAAAGCCAAGCACCAAGCAACCATAGTTTGGTTGCATGGTCTAGGCGATAATGGTTCGAGGTAGATTCATGATTCATACATATATATGTCTTATATTAAAGTTAACGCGACTACTTTTATTGTTTTTCTTGAAGCAGTTTGGTATTTAGATCATGATTATGTTGTAAAAAGTTTCTTTTTGGATCATATCATAACCAACACAAAATCTTGACCCCTTTTGTTATTGCAGCTGGTCACAACTTCTGGATAGCCTTCCTCTTCCGAATGTAAGCATAATTCTAATATTTCTTCAAATTTTAATAAAAATGACATTTAAATATTTAGTGGCACCTAAACATGTTACATTTTGCAGATTAAATGGATATGCCCTACTGCTCCAACTCGCCGTGTGACTGTTCTAGGGGGATTCCCATGTGCTGCATGTAATATAACATCTATCAAACATTAAAAATATAAAATTTTCTATAATTTGAATATAATTATTATAAGTTAGTAGCATTTATGGGCTCGTAACACCGTAACAGGGTTTGATGAAGGAGATCTTTCAGAAGATGGTCCAAATGATGTTGAAGGTTTAGATGATTCAGTAGCACATATAGCAAACTTGTTATCAACCGAGCCCTCGGACGGTATTTTGACCCTTTTTTTAATTTTTTTTTTAATTTTTGCATATTGGTTTCTATTAAGAACAACATATAGTTATAAAACTTGCAAATATGTGTTTTTGTAAACAGTGAAACTTGGTGTTGGAGGATTCAGTATGGGTGCTGCATGTGCACTTTACTCTGCAGCCTGTTTTGCTCAAGGAAAATATGGAAATGGAAATCCATACCCAATTAATCTAAAAGTTGCAGTTGGATTAAGTGGATGGCTTCCTGGAGCAAGGTAAATGTTTGAAAAACAAAATATATAAAAAAATCAAAAAAAAATCTCAATCTTTTATAAAACTTTATGGATTTGAATTCACATACAGGAGTTTAATGAACAAAATCGGATCGAATGATGCTGCGAGACGTGCTGCTTCATTGCCCATTTTGCTATGTCATGGACAATGTAAGTTTTTCATAATTGATGCTGATTTCTGCTGTCGGTTCAAGTATTTTGGGGACCGGAAGCGAGTAACAAAATTAGGCCCTTTTAATAGAAAAAAATTTGCTTTCAACTTTAATTTATGTTGACAATACACTTTAAAGTATTATTCTTCTGATAAATACATAACAAACATCTAGTAACATAATTGCAAACTAAAACAATAAAATTGTATTGAATATGAAAAGAAAAGCGCAACTAATGCGTAATTAAACTTTTCAACAAAAACTCAAAACTAATGATTCAAAAAGTCTATAATTGTCGTACTCTTGACTCTTATTTTCTCATTTTGGGTCAATTAAACAAAAGTCCAACATATATAGAAAATTTGTTAGAAATCAGGGCACTAAGATTTAAGAAATCCCAAACCGTGCCTTTACCCTTTATGGTTGTGGGGCCACCCACTACCTCACTAGCTTAATAGTAATCAAGTATAATGATAACATGTGGAAAAATAAGTGGGTTAAAACAGGTTCGGGTCAAAATAGATAATTTTGTATATGTTTAAATTAGGATGGGTCAGATTGGGTTGACCTGATCACTATTTTGTACTGTAAATTTGTAATCAATTAGTGTCAAGTATCAACTTACAATGGCTCATTTTTAATTTTTTTATGATTTATTAATAAAACCAATCGTGTTTTGGTAAATTCTCACAAAATTCACTGGGATTTTATTTTTAGATGATTAAACCCTTTGACTTTTGATACTGGAAAAAGTTTTCTTACAAACTTTTAAAACAAAATCAACCAAAAAAAGGACCTTTTGCTATAGTTTATAAAAGTCAAAAAGATTTAATCACTCAAGAAAAGTTCTTTTTGCTAAAAATCAAATCTAGGGACTTTATTACCTAGTTCTAAAAGTTATAGAATTTAATCATGAAAAAAAACTAGATTTTGTCTTCATATTCAATGAAAGTTCACAGGGCATTATTTGACAAATGATCTTAAAAATACAGTCTGGGAGACTTTAGGTACTTTTTTTAATAGTTTCTTTTAATATTTTTTCCCGGTTGATGTGTTAAAAATAAAACATGACTAACATATGCCGATTCATAATTAAACATTACCGTCTTCCTATTTTTCCATCCGTTGTGTTAATTTTTCTGCCGAAATGTTATTTTTAGTTAAAAATAGTGGTTTCGTCCCCTTGCTTCAAAATATTAACATGTATTATATGTCACGTAAATTTCCACCCCCTCTCAATACGCTCAAGCTCCACCACTGAGCAAACAAATCAAATTTATCAAATCTAACATCAATGCATTATAGGTGATGAAGTAGTTCCATACAAATATGGAGAGAAGTGTTGTCAGATGATGAGCTCAGCTGGTTTTCGTCATGTTACATTTAAAACCTATGAAGGGTATGAAATCAAGATCATAAATTTATAATCTAAAATCCAATTGGATCAAAACCCAAAAAGGAAACATAATTAAGATTCTTGATATGATCTTTCAGGCTTGGTCATTACACAGTTCCTCAAGAAATGGAAGAAGTTTGTCAATGGCTAAACACAAGGCTTGAAGCCTGATAGATATATTGTTTGATCAGGTTAACAATACACGACACGAAAGTACGAAACTCACAGGGATTGCGATGGGGCTTTGATGGAGATCGGACGGTATACATATATAAAATCTTGTTTTATATGTTTGTTGTTGTAAAATAAGGATTTTCTGGTGTTGGGATTATTGGTTCTTAGATGGGAATTTGGTGTTTGACAATTGGAGCTTTGGGATTTTATTATTGTAATGTTGTAACTTTAGATGGAGTAACGGAGTTGGGATTGGTATTTATAAAGGAGTATAAATTATAGATACAACAGTTAATAGCCAGTTATGCATGAAGCTACACTAATAATGCTTGTGACCCATAAAGATAGTATTAGGGATGTTCAAAAAGTTTGCAGCTCAAGGCTCGTTCGGAAAAGACTCGACTTGAAAAGAGCTGGGCTCGAAAAAAGCTCGTTAAGCCGAGCCGGAGCCAGGGTCAGGGTTGGCTCGGCTCGAGCTTGGCTCATGGCTCGACTCGTTGGCTCAGCTCGTGGCTCGGCTCGATTTTTAATATATATATATATATATATATAATTACACACACATATATATTATATTACACTCATACATATATATTTATATATATACAATATCTTATACACATATTTATATAAATATACATATTATGTATAATATATATATGTGTGTGTGTGAAGTGGAGGGAAAAAAAACGAGCGAGCTCGTGAGCTGGCTCGTGGCTCGAGGTTTTTACGAGCTGAGCTGGAGCCAGAATTTTTGACTCGAAAGAAATTTCGGCTCGGCTCGAAAATCCACGAGCCAAGCTGGAGCCAGGCCTGGCTCGGCTCAGCTCGACTTGATTACAGCCCTAGATAGTATTGTAATGTTCATTTGTATCATTAATTTGAAGCAAATAAATACAGTAAAATAGTAACAATAAAACTTAAGACAATGTTTTTAAAATATGAACTTACTTAGGGTTGTTAACACGAGTGAGATCGTTTTAAACTGGGATCGTACCAGTAACAGTACGAGTTGAGATGAGTCAACATATACGACGTTGCTGTACATGGGCGGCCCGGGGGAGGGGCAAACCCAACCCCCGTCCCGGGCTCATTTTTTAGAGGGGCACAAAATTTTACGTATATATAGAGATTCATTCAAATGTAAATTAATAAGGCGAAATGAACTAAAAAGAAGCATTTATAAAAAAATTATTTAATGGGTGCAAAAAATCATTTTTTCTAAAGTATAGGATGTTACTTTCATGCCCTTTAAATTAAATATGTCCATTGGTTCGGTTAACAGTTTATTCGGGCTAGTTTAATCGGTTTTCAATTTTTTTTCTCTATCAAAAAACCGAGCAGTATTCGAGAAGTAAATAGGTTTTAATTTCGGTTAAAACCAAATAAACAGATTGAAAGCCAAATAAACCGCTTAAAAGTCGAATAAACCGATCCAAATAAACCGAATTCAATCGAATAAACCGATTAAAAACCGAATAAACCTATCTGAATAAACCAAATTCAACCGACTAAACTAAATTCAATCTTATATATTATTAATAAGATAATAGATTTAAATTTGAATTCGGTTTAATCGGTTAACCAAAAAAATTAAATTTATAAAAAAAATGGAATTAAAACCAAAATTCGGATATGGTTAGGTACCGAACGGAAAACCGGATTCGAAATTTGGATACAGCTAGAACCAAAACGAAAACTGAATTAAAAATTCGGTTGATTTTTTCAGTTACGAATACGTTTCGGTTTTTGGTATTAAACGAATTTTTGGTATTTTGGACATCTCCACTTTAATATTTGAATTTGCTAGGAGCTATTTTTTTCTGGCTCGTCCTGGACACGCCAATTCTCAGAGCCGCCCCTGTTGCTGTAAACTTAGCTTGTTTTCAACTTAAATAAGCTTTTTACCAAGGAATGTGAACAAAAAGTTTTTACCCCATGCTAAACTAAGAGCGAAAATTCCTCATACTAATAAAAATAGGTTGTCATGTTTAATTCTTTTCTTAAATAGTTTTGGCTTGGTATGACCAGTTTAATTCATTTAATTAAATGGTTGTATTTATGTTGTTATTTTTTAGTTTGTTTAATTAAACAAACGATTTATCAACTCTTCATGATTAGAAATTTAGAATGAAAAAAATAAGGATCTGTTATATAAGATCAACTCCTTATAATTATAACCTCTGTGTTTAAGTCGATTACAATCCGTTAATCAACTCGTGTACAACTTGTTTGAACCCAAGAATCCCTCAATTAGTTTAACTAGTTTTGATTTAAAAAAAAAAAAAACTTTTATTGAATGTAAAGTTTGTGGGAAGAAAAAATAATAATAAGGCTATCTAACCGTATTTATAATAAGGGTAATCACGTCTTTCTCCTTCCTAACTTGCAAAATTAGATATTTCCGTAAGATACAAATTTTAAATGTATAATATACAATGCTCGTAAAACATAATTTGAGAAAATATGTAATTTGGTAAGTTAGGAAGATTAAATATGTAAATACCTCTACCTAAATTTTAATCTCCAAGTAAACCATAATCATAAACTAAATCACTCAAAAAAAAAAAAAACAATTTAAAAACTTAATTTCACATAACATCTAACTATCTAATATTTACGAAGATTAGTCTAACAAATTCAACTTAAAACAAAACACATGAATTTTATTTAATTTGTATTCAGCTTACATGATTAAGTGTGTAGTTTTAGATAATAATTTTTATACAAATAAATATATCGTGTGATCTTCAATTCGTTAATTTAACAAGTAACAACTCGATATAATTTTCACCCGATCTCTCCTAAAAGATGTCTCCACAAAGAGTGGCATTTTTTGGGGCTTGACATGTGTCAACGAACCCATGTATTTTTGTCTCGTGGTACCAATTTTTTCTCACAAATTTATATAAATTAATTAAATAAACCTTTTTTTTCTTCGCATACCATACCAAAAAATGGCGAGTCAACTCAATCAAGCCAACGCGGATCAATCTCAGGTATTCCGATGGTCGTCGTAAAATTTGCAAATTATGTCAATCAATCCAATATCGTGTTTTCAATTTGAATAATATATCGATCGATCTGACGTATGTTTTTTCGTGAATTTTCATGGCGATGGAAGTTGCATAGAGATGCAGCAACGAGCCAGCAACCAGCTCAAGATGCTGGTGTTTTAAGTCAGGTATATGATACTCGATCGGAATATTTTACGTCTAATTTCTTCGAATTCGATCATTTATGTTTATAGTGATGTTAATTTCAACGATTAATTGGAATTTTTAGTCACAATTTGCTTCAAATTCAAAAATCTATGGTGGATATGGAAGTTTTTGATAGCGAAAAGTATTAGATTGAATTAATTGGTGTTTGCAGACTGAGAATTCGATGAAGGCAATGGCGCAAGGTGCTGCAGACATGGCTAGCGGTGCAGCCAGTGGTGCGATGGGTATAGCCAAAGGTGCGGCAACAGGTGCAGCCAACGTAGCCGAAGGTGCCGCTGGGGCTGTGAAAAACACGTTTGGGAGTAGTAACCAAGGCTCATAGAATTGTAATGTTGCCCAATTTGATTGATCGGCTATATATGAAAGCTTAATGTACCTTTCACTCTTTCAGAATAATTATTATTCAAATAATATATACTATTACATCATAATCATAGCTAGGTTTTTCCCATCACGCGCGTTGCGGCGGATTATCACAGTACACTCACGATAACGGATATTATATATCATTTGCAGCAGAAGCATAAATTACAGAGCAAAAATTAAATTTTTAATCACGAAGTCTATATAATATTTTCATAAAAAAGATAAAATCATATAAAATCCACACAAATATTTTAAAAAAATAATAGAAAAAAATTACTCATAAAATCTTTTTCACCATCAACCAATCCGTTAAATTAAAAAAAAATAGAAATATCCAAGCAAATTTCTCAAATTTAATAAAAAACAAATCTTTAAGCAAATTTCTCAAATTTATGCCATTATTTCTATTTACTAATTTTTAAAGATAAAAAAAAATTCGGGTGATTCAAGAGATTTATTATTCAATTTTACGAACCATGTTTTTTTCACTATATATATATATAGGAGATGGTTTAAAAGAAAACTTTTCACTTTAGAGAAAACTAAGAAAACTCCTACTAACCAATCAATTTTTTAAAAAAAATTTAAAGATTTTTTATTATTAGCTTAGAAATGTTATAAACAAAAAAAAATTAATAAAAATATTTAGATCACGAAGTTACGTATATGTAATCTACAAAGTTACATATATGTAATCTACAAAATTACATACATGTAACTTGAAAATGTAGTTTACAAGTTACATATATGTAATCAATGAGTTACATATATGTAATAACATGAATTACATATATTTTTTTTCTTTTTTTCTTTTTGTTAACAAATATAACCTTATAATAAAACAAAATGTAAAACAAAAAACGAAAAACGAAATTGATTAATAACAATTGTGATTAGTTTTATAAGTTTTCTCAAATATGAAGGTTTTTTATGAAACCTTTCCCTATATAGATATATATATATATAATATTTACTATTCAATATAGTAATATATATATTTATTATTTATTTTTACTATTTAATATATATATATATATATATACATACATTACTATTTATTTTCATTTAATTATATATATAATAAAATATCAATAATTTACTATTTCTTTTGAATTGGTTTTTAATTATATAGTATAATATATTATATTACTAGGTTAAAAGCTCTAGTATTCTACATAATTAGATCAATAAAATACTATATCAACGTTTTGAAAGGCAAAGCAAAAATTCACGAGAATTACAATACATGTTAATTTTTAAAGTGAGGGAACGAAACCAATACTTTAAAAAAATAACATTTCGACCAAAAATTAACATTACTAGAAAAGAAAAAAAAATACCAGGCCCTTCGTAACTAAAAGGCTTGTAGTTATCTCTAGTAAACGTGAGGTTTAAGTGTTATATTGGACAATAGCTTACGACTAGAAAATATTATGTTTAAATTGAATATTATATTTCAACTAAATATATTATTAGGTCATGTATTTTTAATATATATCTACAGGAAAAACGTGACGCCATACACAAGCACATAACACTATAGAGAAACCTTGTCATATCTTAATGTGTGTATATAGGGATGGTTGTATGCATAACTCATTAAATATGCAATAACACGAAATAACCCGTCAAGATCAAGCAAATTTTCGAATTTTTTTTAACATTATTGTAAACGCATTTAGAACACTTTTTTTTTAAATCTCTTTTCAGATTACATTAGAACGCGACATGTGTCCCCTAAAATACTCCTTTATTATAATAGGTAGATAGATATTTTTACCATATTTATATTTTAAACTACTTAAACTATAATCATCATTTGTAATATAACCATAAACTTTTAAATTTTTTAAAAATATTCAGAAACACGATTTAATTAACTAAAAATGAAAAATATATTAAACATAATATAAGTACAATAATAAAAAAATAAAAAAAAATGTATAGGTATTTTAATTTTTAAATAGCTAAATATATAAACCTACTCGTAATCCGAAACCTATTATCCAAGTTTGTTGTCACATTTCTCATTAGATCAAATTTAAATCTAACATTGCCAACAACAGGATTGATCTGAAGATGACAAATGTATATTGGTAATATGTCATTTATATCTTTTATTTACATGATCACTAGGGGCGAATGTTATATTTCGCCCCCTCTTTTTTTATCCGTAGTGTTAATTTTTCGGACAAAATGTTATTTTTAGTTAAAGTTAATAGTTTCGACATCTCGTTTCAAAATATTAACATGTATTACGAGTCTCAAAAATTTCTACCCCTAGTTTTATAACACTCAAGCTCAGTCACTGGTTATCACATCATCGGAAGATGTACGCCATTTATACCTTATTTACGTGATCACGATACACATTGTTTTTTTTAACTGGGTCATACCTTTAGGTTTGATTGACAAAATGAGTGAGAAATTAAAAGCCCCAAGATTCGGTATCAAATTCGTCATAATCATATGCTGATGATGCGAATTAACAAATGATGTTTGATTGATAAACCCTAGAAACGAGCCTTCATATTCGTGTAATATTTGAGCATTCATCAAAATCAATAACAATGATTCAGATGGAAAATCAATTCCACAAGAGGCCCAGGCTATCTGAATCGTTACCAAATCGAAGAACTCAAAACAAGAACGATTTGTGTTTGAATTTCCAAAGGGGTTCATGCGATTACGGTGATCGTTGTTGCTTCGCTCATTGCAATGAAGAGCTCAGAGGATTCGAAAACCCTAGAAGTAGCGAAAAAGCAAAATTATGCTGGAGGTTCATGTATGGCGCGAAATGTGAATTTGGGGATAAATGTCATTTCCTTCATGTGAAACCTGGAAGGACGAATGCTGCTGTAAGCTTTTTGAATGTTGATGAAAACGGTGACATGCTGCAGCAAAAGCAGTATCCATGGAAGACGAAGCTGTGTAACAGGTGGATGTGGACTGGTAGCTGTAAATATGGTCTCAGCTGTTGCTTTGCTCATGGAGAATTAGGTGAATCCATTCATTAACCCCTGTTTGGTTCTGTTTTCAGCGATTTTGGGTTGTTTGGATGCGTGTTAAGAACCAGATAGTTAAGAAATAAGAGTCTCCTAAATCCAATTGATAATCAGGTTTAAGGCCATTTAATCTGAAGTGTGCTTATTTTGACCCTAAATTGCCAGAAATTTATAACTAGTTTGTCAAACTGATTCATCATAACCTGTGATTGTTCATAACCTGTAATTGACCTATTCTGGATCATTGTTGGCTATAATGTAAATCATTTCCAATTTCATATGGTGCCCAAAAGGCTGTTACTGTTACATTCTTTTTGAAAACTATAGTTTTAATGTTTGTAACTAGACCCTAGTTTGATTATGTTCTTGATGTATAAAAATGTTCATGTACTTTAGACTTGATAATTTTGACCCATAGCAAGATAAATGGATAGATTTGGGTAAACAATTATTGTATTTTGGTTGAAATGAGTAACATTATGACATAGAACGGGTTGAGATGGGTAACATCTCAATACAATACGGGTCAAGATGGTTAACTAAAAAACTATGTGAATTAATATATTCAAAAGAGTAAGGATGATTAATAATATAATTGATGAGAAAAACATTAAAAATTATTCAAATAAACTATTTTGTTTAGCTACAACTTATTTTAACTTAAACTAAATTGATTTTTTTTTTTAAAAAAAGACTCATTTAGACCCAAATTGATTTTGATTAAAACACATCCTGACCTGTACCTATCATGACTCAATCCTATTCTGACCCGTTACCCAACCTAACCCGTCCATTATGCTATTTCCATTGTGTTGATGCCTGAATTCTGCCATGAAAATGGCATCAAATCATTGTTTAGTTGGCTGATTCTTGGTTTTAACATTCACAGAACTGCAGAATCAAGGACCAAATGATTCACAAGATTATGCAGAGGGTGGACCATGCAAATTGATTGATAAAAGAGTTGAGGGGAAACAGTTAAAAGTTAAATGGAAAAACAATGAGATGATTAGTCGAGTTTATGCTGACTGGATCAATGACATGCCACTTGTGTTTCATACCATATGACTACACATAAGCAATTGTTTTTAGTCTCATACCAAATTTTATGTTCAGTTTTCGTTTTGCGAGTCAAAAGCACGAGTAAAATTACAAATGGAATCAAGATTTCTTGTACAAGCAACACTGATGCACAAAATAGTAATGCACCGATTTTTCTATTGTGTTCTATATGTGACTACTAAGAATCTATAATGGCAGATTGAGTAAGTTTGACTGTTGATCTAGCTAATGAATACAATGGGTCAATGACATTTTTGTCGACTAAGATCATCATGTGGCAAAAGCGTTTTTACATTTTCTGATGCAAGAATGATGATATACTCACAGGCTCACAGCCCTCACAAGTATTTTTAGTGCAATTTCACGGGTTTAATGATGATCCTTTTGTGTCTATTTCACTTACCGCTTCAATTGATTGGATATTGTGTGTTTTATACTTCCATTGTAGCTATATCTTGTAAAATCAACTCAAAACACTGCAATTAAAGGGAGAAATATCTTGGACAGCCCTATGATTATGAATGAATTGTATTTTCATGGCTAATAGCATCTAAAAAGAAAAGCAACACTTTTTAAAGTAGGCTTCAAAAAGGCGTTTGACATGTTTCATTAGTGGAGAACACGGGTACAAAAAAAACCTTTATCATAATTGTTAATTGTTATGGGGGCTATATTAACAATCATTACACAACTTTTTGAAGAAAAATTGAAATTATTTAAAAGCGTTATGATTGTCATAATATTATCTATGTGGTTGTATTTAATGTAATTATTTACTAAAGAAATTATTAATTATCGGGTCAACCAGCCCTAAGGTTTCACCGATGATCACGCTATGAAAATACCTAATCGTTGATAGCTTGATGTATATCAGTATATCTATCAAGTATAAATGTAGTCCATATTACTCCATATAAAGGACTGAAAGGAGGGGGTTAAGTGGTTAACCTTCCTTTTATAGGGAGAGAGAAGTGGGCCTGTTGGACTGGAATTTAACTGGGCTTGCCATATCCCAAGCTAGGTCTAGAGATTCTAGACGACTAGACGCATGCTATTAGATAAATTCAGATTGCAGCAAGTCCATTGACGGAGCTTGAACGGAAAAACAGAGGGGGTCGAAGGATTTTTTAGGAAGAAAACGGAGGGGGCCGAATGATTTTTAGGAAAAAATGAAGAGGATCGTTGGATTTTTTGACGAAATACTACTAAATCGACCATTAAGACCGGAAAAACAGGGGGGCCGGGACACCCCTGGGCCCTTCTTAAGCTTCGTCCTTAGCAGCAACGTTGTTGTTTGGTTACCTAAATACATGTAAAACACGCTAGTAGCTACGTGTGAGAAATGAACCAGAACGGCATATTAGCATAGATGAGATTTGGAAGCTTAGGTGTCCTTTCAGTCTTCTATAGAACCAAACTTCAATATATACCTACGAACACAACAAAATATATACATCGGCCCAAGTGACTCGGATTCAATCACAGTATCAAACACATATCTAATCTCTATGCACCGTTCGATCAATTATTGCTTTCAGCCTTCACAACTGCAAATATTTTCATCTTGTTACACACGCTTATCAACATCAAAGATGTGTAGCAATCTTCCATTCCATCTAATTTGCTTGCCAACATCTTCTCCTACCTACCCCCACACTCTGTAGCCATGATTCATTGAATTGCCCACCTGCAGCAGCAAGTTGTGTGTTGTTCATAACCTAATTGAGAGCACTCTGCCCTAGCTCAATCTGGGCTGGTTCCTACTTCCTAGCCTGGCTCGACCAGTAACCACTATTGGAGGACACAAGTTGATACTGTTTAGAAACTTTTGATTGTAAATTAACAAGTGAATGGACATGTGGTGGTCCATGCCAAGTTAACTAGTCGAGTTTGCTGTGAGGCTTACCTTATGGACCCTGAATGAGAGCATATACTCAAACGAGGTTCTATACCTGACAACCTTGGTCCATGCATATAGCATAATGGGCATTAAAATTGTCATAACAAATGGACAGAACTCAGTCTGCCAGTGCGTGACACTTGAGTTCCTATCTCTAGTCAAGTGACAGAAAGTTGACGGTTGGTGGTGCTCATGGTGGGAATGTGCTGGTTTGGGAGCGGGAGCTAAGCAGGGGTAGCGAATGGATTATGATTGAAAGAATGGCAACTGAACCAGGAAACAGGTTTTTGAGTACCAAGTGTGTGGGGGTATTGGAGGCAGTTTGTACAAGGAAATTGGTTCAGGTAAATGGAAGAAGGGTAGAAAATTACCCAATTAAAATAAGAACGAACAGACGTCTTTCAGCGAGGAACATAAATCCTTCCTCATTGCAAGATCTGTTGAATTTTAAAATGTAATTTGTTTAATGCATTGAATTCCAAATCAAACAAATTGGTAGTGAATTTAAAATTCAAATTCTAGCGAACTACAACCAAAAGCCCGTAGTTTTTGGGTAAAACGAGCAAAGTTACTCACGCATTAAAAATTCGAGTGTTGCGGGCTTGCGTCGTGACTATGTGACTAAAAGCATTTAAAGTAGTGGAAAATCGTATACGAAGATTGAAACATAAATAAAATATTACGTATTGTACATTACGCTGTAAGAATTTAAAAATGTGATAAAGAGAAAAAAACATAGCAAAGGTTTAAAGGGGAAAAAAGAAAAAAAATGATTGTACAACAAAAAGAGTCTAACCCAGGTAACCGACCAACTCAAAAATTATTGGCGAATTCTATGGCGTCAACTTTGTATTTAATAAATAAATAACATATTTTATACATAAAATGTCTGATAAATTAGATGAAGACACCGAACATTACGGTAGAACAACTATATCAAATTAGTAAAAATTTTAATAGGCATAAATATATATATATATATATGGTAAGGAACTAAGGATCAAATAGAAAGTCTATTTTGCCTAAAAAGGATTTTAAAAAATCTTTAAACCAACCCAAACGAACTCCGATTGAACTCATTTCAATGGCATTGGAACCGTCTCATCGAACTCTACAATATTTGCTTTTTGGTTTTAGCTTTAACAACTAGTTTTAGAGTTTGGATTTTAGGGCATGTTTTTTTAGCTTTTAGGTTTTATCTTTAGGTTTATGGTTTATTTTTATAATTTTGGTTTAATTATTAGGGTTTATTGTTTATGATTTAAGGTTTACGTTTTAGGGAATTACAAGTTGGTTCCAAAGATGTAAAATTGAATTCAATCGGAGTTTGTTTGAGTCGGTTTTCGAGTTTTTAAAAATCCTTCTTAGCCTTCTTAGGCAAAAAAGGCTTTTTAGGGGAACCTTCCCCTATATATATATATATATATATATATAACATAGAAATTAAGTTGAAACATTACAGACTAAATGGGCTAGAGTAGAAACATTAGAGGTTAGAGTTGGAAAGAAGGGGGGAAAAATGCAAGTAATGTGAATCAAACCTGCGAGAGAGTATTCTTAGGAACCTAACCATCACACCAAATACACATTGTTGACTTGTAAGCAAAAGAAATAGATATATATATATATACACTTATGTACACTAAATAGCAAGTAGGCCCATCAACACTTGCTATTGAGTGTGTATATACGAGGTCTTATGTCTTAAATATATTTATTTATAACTCATAAAAGGATCATTGCCAAGCACGTAGATAGTTTCCACCATCAAGCACGCAGACAAATTTTAAAGCATGTTTAAACTGAAAGCAAGCAAAGGGATATGCGTTGTATAATCAGCCAGAATACAAGTTCATCATACACTTCTGCATAACCCCATGGATATCAATTGATAACTGCTAACAACCGAAAAAGCTTCAGCAAAATATAGTGTAGCAGAACAAGAGCTTATCATGGGGTTGTGTAACACACTAACACCTAAATCAAATAAAATTGAAAATTTACCCTTTTTCCCTCATAGGTATCTTCTTGCAAGGGCTCGGACCTTGGTATCAAAATGTGAAGATGTAACACGAGATCCCGGTAGGTAGAGAGGATTCAGAAGAATCTGAAAATAGTTAAAAGTAACTAAATTAATGTATGCCATTAATGTTGAGAAGTTCATTTGCTTTGACAATGTAACTTTCATTGTTTATCGTAATCAAATGTAATTTGTTTCAACTTTTTTGCATTCGTATGTAAAAAGTAAAAAGAAAATTTCTAGTGTATACAAGAAACCTTCTGCGGCAAGTAAAATGGGTACATGAGACACTGACACGCCATCATTTTTCATGCATTTTTTACAAGCTGAAAAAGGGTACTTGTGGTAAAAACTGAAATCATATGGCATGCAAAGAAAAGAGAAGGATTTTTTTTCTTGCATACAATGACAAAAGGATGATAGTAAAATACACTTTGATGTGGTTAACTATGTAATCCTAATTTCAGTAATAAAAAACTTAAAACACTTTATATATAGAAAATGAATGGAAAAGAAAACTTGCCTTTATATAAAGCTCATGGACCTCCTGAAAGAAGCTCTTGATTCCATCATCATTACGGGAGTCATGAAGCAGCATCAATCGTGTATGTAAAGCTTGAGTTAAGAAAAAACTTATATGGAAAGATGACAGATTAACTTTACAAATTCATAAAGAAAACCTTAAAGAAACAGGAACCACCTATGCATATCCATCAAACACTTTATAAACAAGAAGGATATGACCAGCTGTCACGTAAACTGACACCACCAAATCGTTGAACCTGTCGATTGATTTTAAAAACCTGGAAACAATATAAATAGAAATAACATGACATGAGATGGAAAGATAGGCTGAAAAAAAAGCAATTTTTTTTCATATTATGTGTTAGAATGAATGATTATGAGTCTTACATGGCACTTGTTGTCCATGCGATATCCTGTACAACATCCAAAGCAGCATGAAGGATAAATTGATGCTGATGTGCAGCTTCTTCTTTCTAAATTGTCATTGCAATGTATGAGTTTTTCAAATAATACGAGTGCTCACGAAAATATTTATATGTTTTACAGCTAAAATCCAAATTTCCAAGTTCAATGCTTCAAATATGGTAGAAGAGATTACGATTCATGAAAGAAAAAACAATTTTGCATATAATGATGCTTGATATGCAGCATCTTCCTTCTAGATTGTCATAGCAAGTTGCTATTAGGCATTAGCAACTTGCAAAGTATTAAGTTTTTAAATAACACGGGTTCTTGAGAAAATCTTTATATCATTCATCGCTAAAGATGTGAATTTCCATGTTCAAAACTTCAAACAAGGTTATATAGAATAAGATTTATGAAAGAAAAAACAAGTTTACATAATATGACATATAGCAACTGATCGGTAAAATCCACAAGTGAATTAATAAAAAATCATACTTTAGGAGCAGACCCAACTTCGGCCTCATATATAGGAATATCATTTCTGCTAACGATCATAAAACATGCGGTGCTAGCCATTTTGGTCCACTAAACAATTGCAAGTGAACTAGAGTATATGTATATCTGCAACAAGGTAAAAGCAAGTGTTATATATCTGCTATAAGTACAAGAGCTTATGAGGTTCTCACATTTCTCTACTAAATTTTTTTTTATGGTATTAATAACACCCCTACATATATATACATGCACATCCATATATTTATATGTGTGACAGTGTGAGTCTGAAGAAATATAGTTGCAAATCAAAGCAATGATATCCAACAAATTATCTAGATTTTATCCGTAACATATCAAGAATCTCTTTGCAAAAAATAATTCTGAAATGTAAACTTCATCCTAAATATCAACCCTTGACAAAATATCAACTAAAATCACAAAATCAGGGGCTTGAAAATTAGTTATCAACAATGCACTTTTGACTGCATCATAATTCAATTCTAATGTGACCTTAAAACACCTTGCCACCCTAAATTCAACTATTAAAGTCTAAGGTTCAGGGATTATTACACCTTAATTTCACATACGCCTACAAAATTAAGCAAAATTGAAAACCCTATCAAGCACCAAAGCAAATGAGTACATTTTTTTATAGAGATCAGCATACCAAAGAGATCGCAAAGTAATTACAGAAACTGAACAAGAAGAAGCATCGATCAGATGATTATCATGCATAAGAAAACCACAATACATGTCCTGATGAAGATTTGAAGTAAATTATACAGAAATTTACTGCGATGGCCGTCAATCAAGATTGTGGCCAGCAATACAAACATGTATTTTGACATTTCATATGAACAAAACGACAGAGAGACGTACGTCGTAATCTGATCGGAGATCTCCGACGACGAAGTGGAGCGTCGATTGTAGACTGGAGCACACGAAGCCTTTCCTTCGATCCCCTTTGATTGGTATGAGCGTCGAAGTTAGTAAGTTACAGTTTGACCCGCGTACTTTCAGTTAATTGGTTTATGCTTCCACAACTCTTATCTTTTTCTTTTTTTTTTTTTAACTGCGACGCTTCTACATAATACGTATATTGTCTTAACAGTGTCTATCAGGCAGAGGTAAGACGCGGCCACACTAGATGCGCGAGAACCTCTGAAATGGGTAAACCCTCGCCCCCCATTGATCAAGAACCCGCGATTAAGCTCAAGATTTCTTCCATTATCTGGATGTCCTTTAAATCCAGTGACGGAGCTTGAAGGATCAGAAAGGGGAAGGGGGGGGGGCGAAAAATTACGAGAGCCAGAATACATGTTAATTTTTTTACGCGAGGGGGGGCGAAACCTCTATTTTTAGCTTAAAATTAACCTTTCGGCCAAAAATTAACACCACAGACGAAAAAATAGGGGGGGCGCCGGCCTTAAGTAAGCTTCGTCCATGTTTAAATCACCCCTGACAGGGCTCGAACCCATGACCTCTCGGTCACAAGGTGAAACCCCAACCAGTATGCTGAATTCGCAGGACTTTTGATCGTTCGTTTTTTTTTTTCAAATGGCATTTTTTTAGTTTACATAAACCCGAATTACGCAATTTTGAACACATGATTTTAGGGAAATATTCATGTTATTTTCACACTCATCCCACATGACCCGCATTATTTACTTTCTTTATACGTCTCGTATATGAGATCAATCATTGTTTGTCATAATTTCTCAATGTCGATTATTAAATTCATATACGCCTTGTATAGACTTATATGAAATGTATATATTATATGGGTGTGTAAATAACCAAACCCTAAGGAAATGTTTAACAGTCTGCCTCCAAATGACTTTGCAACCCAGAAGCAACCTTTGATCCCATGCTAACATTCATACATAACGAAATGATGAAACCATAAAAGTTGATAATTCAAATTGACAAACAAACAAACAAACGTACCCAGTTTAATCCCACTTTTAAGTAGGGTCTGGGAGGGGTGAGATGAAAACAAACATTTCCCCTACCCCAAGAAGAGATAGAGAGGCTGCGTAAGAAGAGACCCCTGGCTCAAATTTTTTTTTTTTTTCAAAGACATTTTATTAAGAAAAGAGGGTAAGCCTTGCATGATTAAAACTACCGATGTATATGTCACTCATAAAGAATATAAACACTTATTTCAATCATATGGTAGTTACATACACAATCATATATAAAGAAAGCATGATTAAAAGCAAGGCATATACACAATGACTACGCATGCAACCTATGCAAAATAAGAGGCTCATATAATTTAAGGACATAAACCACATAAAAAAGTTGAAGCACACAGAGTAAACACTACCAACTAGTCAAACATGCATTTGTAAAAACTAAAGTTCTACCTATAAGTAAGGCTGCTAACATATATCCTATCATTCTAGTAGTCCCTAGCCTTTATTCTACGCCTCCAAAAATTCCTATCACTGATCATGTCCTTTGAGAGGTGCAATGCTATCATGTCCTGACGAATCTGCTCCTCCCATGTCAGCCTAGGTCTACCCTTGTACCTCTTCCCCTCCACACTCAGATTCTCTACTCTTCTAACCGGAGCCAATACGTGTCTTCTCCTCACATGACCGAACCATCTCCGTCTCCCTTCCCTGACTTTGTCTGAGATGCACGTTACCCCCACTCTTCCCCTGATGGTTTCGTTCCTTATTCGGTCAAGTCTCGTGTGTCCACACATCCATCTATGCATCCTCATCTCTGCCGTTTCTAGCTTCCTTTCGTGAATCTTTTTGATCGGCCAACAATCAATTCCATACAACATGGCAGGTCGGACTGCTACTCTGTAAAATTTACCCTTTAATTTGTCTGGGAATCTCTTGTCGCATAGGATGCTTGTAGCTGCTCTCCACTTGTTCCATCCTGCCTGTACCCGATGTGCCACGTCGCAATCAATGTCTCCATCACTCTGTACGAAAGATCCCAGGTATTTAAACCTGGTTGTTTGTGGCACCTCTTGACCTCCAATAGCCATTTGGGTCGCCTCGTTGTCCTCGTCGTTGGTCCTACTGAAGTTGCACCAAAGATATTCTGTTTTTGACCTACTGATGCGTAGTCCATTATTCTCCAAGGCGCTTTTCCATTCCTCTAACCTTGCATTTAGGTCGTCTTTCCTTTCTGCCACCAGCACAATATCATCCGCAAAAAGCATGCACCATGGAATATCTTCATGAATCGACCTGGACAACTCATCTAAAATAACTGCAAACAGGAACGGGCTTAGTGCCGAGCCTTGGTGCAGTCCCACCTCTACCGGGAAGGGGTCTGTATCACTCACCGGGGCTCTGACACTGGTTTTAGCGCTTGCGTATGAATCCTTTATAACATCTACATATCTCCAAGGGATACCTCTGCTCGCAAGGCTATTCCAAATTAGCTGACGTGGTACACTATCGTACGCCTTCTCAAGGTCAATGAACACCATATGTAAATCTCTTTTTTTTTCTCTATATTTCTCCATGAGCCTCCTCAAAATGTGTATCGCCTCTGTGGCAGAACGCCCCGGCATGAATCCAAATTGGTTCGCTGTTACTTGGGTTTCTCTCCTCAATCTCGTCTCGATCACTCTTTCCCAGAGTTTCATGGTATGACTCAAAAGTTTGATTCCCCTGTAGTTTTCGCAACGTTGCGCGTCTCCCTTCTTTTTGTATAGGGGAATTAGGACACTACTTCTCCATTGATCCGGCATCTTACCGGTTCTGATGAAACCGTAAAAGCTGATTATTCATGTGTTACAAATTAATGAAACCATAAAAGCAAATCTTTCATGCATACTGAACTAACGAAAACATAAAATACAAGGGCGTTTTGCAGCCAAATGTATGAAATCTACGTGATAAAATCAACCGCAAGTGTTAATTGTTCTTGATTTATTTAAATATATGCAAAGTTACCAAGGAAAAACAGTTTGCATGATAATACTTTGTGTATTACCCCATGTTAAATAACAAAATAAAAATAATCAGTAATACAAATTATTTTTTTAATTTTTTTGGTTTTTTCATATTATGTCATTTTTTAAATATTTTGAAATATGTTTAATTGAATAATGTATAATTAGTATAATTAGTATTCAATATTATTACTTATTATAAGAAACAAATTTAATAAGAGAAAGTGACAGAGAATGCTTTTGAAATTTGACATGTCTAAATTTATTTTTATTACTAGCGTGTGTGTATAGTTTGAAAATCGAGCTAAGCCGAATCAGCTTGTTTAGAAACAAGCATTTTTCGAGCAGAGTTTTTTTCAAGTGAGTCACGAAATTTCTGAACAATCCTACACCAAAAATCTGACTTTCGTAACAATGGATTGAAGTCCAATCTATGACATTTTGAAGTCCCATTTGAAATACCATAAATCTGCTACAATAATCCAGACCAAAAAATCTTAACTGGTATGAAATAATTTTAAAACCTTAATGTCATCGAACACCTTGCTTAGGACACCCGTTGACAAGCGGCAAGTCCAGGTTCTCAACGGTCCTAAATGTCCGTTTCACCATCTTGTCAACATACAAAGTTCCGTCTAAATGATCACATTCGTGTTGTAAAATACGGGCCTGCCACCCACATGCATCCACCTTTATGGGCTTTCCGTCTCGGCCCAACCCGTTAACCTCCACCTCAAGGAACCTTTCCACCATTGCTCTATATCCATCAACACTGTAAAGATCACACCAGCGAAGAACCATTAGCCCATTACCATCTCAATCCATGTGTTACAATGCTTAGATATGCGACTTGAAATTGATTGTTGTGATTTGAATAAACATAATCATAACCAGATAAATAATAACAGGCAGGTCAAAATCATCAAAATGTAAATTCTTACTTCCTCGATACGTTTCAATTTTGCTCAATAAATAGAACCAATAACCCATACACCTAGGAGTGTAAATGAATCAACTCGTCTCGTGATATACTCGAAATATGATCGGTAAAAAGCACGAACTAACCGAGTCTAAAAGAACCCGAGCCCGAATATAAGGCTCATTTAGTTATCGAGCCCGATCCCGAGTCCGAGCTTTAAATATCGAGCTCGAGTCGGCTCGTGAGCCTAAACGGGCTTTTTATTTATAGAACTTTTATTTATTATATTAAGTGTAAATTTATAAAATTAATTATTTTTATGTATAAAATTATGATAATTATACTTAAATCATATATTTTATGTTAAATTTTGAAGTATAATTATACATATATATTAAATTAATAATTAAAATAAATAAAATAAATAATTAATAAATAAACGAGCTAAGCCTAAAAATTTACTAACGAGCCAAGCTCAAGCTTTGAAAATAAAACTCCTATCGAGCAGAGCTCGAGCCCTATTTTGTCAAAACAAGTTTACACCCCTACATACACCGCAATGAGACTACGTATATGTTGCAGTCAAAAAGTTGAAAGCTAAATCGATCTTCTAGTTTGAACCATTTGATCTAAAACACACCCCAAATCATTTCATTCATTAGTAAATGTTAAACTTGTCATGGTCTAAATCTAACTCCACTCTCAATTCTTTACTTTCTCGACCCGTTTGAAATTTGCTCAATAAATGGAACCCATAATCCATACACTACATTCAGCCTACACACAACTTGAAGTCTATAATTAAATACTTAATCAACCAAAGAAATTATAAAATATATTTGAAGTTTCCTGTTTAGATTGAAGGACAGGGAACACACCTTAAGCAGCCTTCAAAAAACAATGCAGATTTATTGCTCTTCTTCTTTAATATTGGGTTCAAAATAACCTACATTTTCAAGAATCCAATCAGAAAGTTTCACATTCACAACGTAAAAAATCGGTTCACGCAAACTTGCATACCAAAATATCAAAAGGTCGTCTGTCTTGTGCCTTATTCTCTTCCTCTGGTGCATGAGCTATGTACTCTTTAGTGTCCTCCAACACAATTATCTGCTAGTTAATCAACAAGGGCCAAATTCATTAGCAACTTTTAGGAATGTAAATGAACATTCAGTGAAGTGTTTGTGAATCGTTCGAGGGGCTAAATTCTTTTATATTTGTTTACATATTATTTAATTTTGTTTGTTTCTTAAATCTTAATAACAATGCTAATTAACTTTTAGAACCAAGCGTTGCGTAATCGATTAACAAAAGGACAATAGCACATTCATTTTCCTTTTATGTGCGTTCATTTATGTTTGGTTATGTTTGTTCGTTCAATTTTGTTCATATAATATATAAACAAACAAGCATATATAAACAAGAACACATTCATTTTCTTTAAGAAATGAAGGTGAACAAGAAATTTAATCTTTTTAATGATAAAACGAGCACAAACAAGCACAGTTCATGTTCGTTTACATGGCTAGCAAATTCAAAATTTTATTGTGATGATTTAAAATAAAAATGCAGCAAATGATTGATGGAATATACGGAATTTTGTTTACTAACAGAAAATTCAGAAAAGCTTACTTTTAATGGAATGCCAATTTGGGGAGCAGCTAAACCAACCCCAGGTCGTCTCCTCATGACCTGCACCATGTCATCAATTATCTTCTGTATACGATCCGACCCGATTTCTTCAATCGAGACTTCTCGGGCGGGTTCGTGAAGAACCGGGTCACCGGCTTGCAAAATACTCGGCAAATCCGTTATCTTTTTCTTTTTCCCCAACCCGGATAACCAATTCGCCGGAGCTCGAACAGAAGAAGAACTGAAGTGCACGTTAATGACGGGATTATATTGAGAAGATCTAGGGTTTAAGATGGGTTTATATTGGGATAGAATGATTGGGGTTTTATAGTGATGAAATGGAGTAATTTTACCTGCTTTTACGTATTCTCCGGCGAATGGTCTCGACGGGAAACATTGCGAAATCCGTCGGATTACCCCCATCGGAGTTGACTGACTTCGGTATTCGGTTCTCGGCTTCTCGCTAATCAACTGGTTGATACATGTGGGCCTAAATGGGCTGTAGTTATTGGACTTTGACCTATATCTTTTTAAACTTAAGGTCTTAAGTTCTCTGAGTTATAACTTATAAATACTATTAGAGGTGGGCAAAAAAACCGGAGCCAGCAACCCGAATTGGAACCAGAACCGGAAACGGTCATAACCGAACTGGTGGGTACAAATGTGTCCGATTTTTCAGATAAATTAGAACCGGAACCGGAAAAACCGGAACTGGTTCCACCTGTACCCCCCAAAACCCGAACCGAAACCGGTTCCGAAAAAACCCGATTTGTGCACCTCTAAATACTATTAACAAAATTAAAAGTTTTGGTTGTGTACTTGATGATTAACCTTCTAATAGTAGATTGTTGAGTTGTCGAGTTTGATTATGTAGATTGTGTTTGCATTGATCTTAAACAAAAACTTTCTTTGAGCTAATATTTCTTATGATTTGGCCAACAATCTTCAAAGACTTGCTGAGTCGCCGTAACTATGGTGAAGAATGAGACAGACACAAACTAAAAGACACCGGTACCGTTCTATAATTGTTTTTGTATCTATATAATGATCTCCAAAACCGAGTCATTGTAGCTTTATACATTATTTTATTTTTTTTTTTGAACGGCGAAGGTCTCAATCGTGTGAGCCCACTGTTTCCAGGTCATGTCACCAAGGTCTAGTTACCTGGACATCCCATGAGCCACCACAACTACCTAAGGAGGAAACACTACTAGAAAAGGTAGAAAACCCCCTGACCCCCTTAGATCCTTTTTTTGCTACGGAAGGGATGACCTCTCATTTGGAAGAATCTCGGGGTACCATTGAGGCACTGCCTCATTGGTACATTATTTTATATACTAAACCACTTTAATGTCACCAACACAATAAATGCAATAAAGTTTGCAAATGCGTTGTATCGTGTGATGTCGCTTTTGACTATTCTTATATAAAATTCCTATTAAATTGGCATTTTAAAATTTATATACAACAGCGTGTTAGACATAATGGTGCGTATTAGAAATTCAATCCGAATTGATTCCATATGTTTTTATTTTAATCGTGCCACCATCCTGTAAAAAGATTTTTAATCGTATGTGCCACCACAAAAGGTCCACAATACACGGATATCTTTTGCTTGTTACAATTATAAACGTAGTTCAATTTTGTTCCTTAAATTTCAGTTTCAATTCCGTGTGCTTAATCTCAATTTCGATCAGTGAAATATATCATTTAGTTTTTAGCTTTGTTATGGGTTTCAATTTCATAATTTCTGAAACCCAAAAGATGAAATCATTTTTATATGTCTCAAGAAGATATAATGGCATCAAAACCCCATTTGGTTATCACCAGATTTAATTTTTTTTAGAACCCTAAAATATTATATTACATAAATCACAAACAGAAATTAAACCTCTCAATCGAACTTAAAGATTACAAACCCATCATCATAACAACAACAGCAGAGACCACACAGGGATTCACCGGTTTACATCTGAACAAATGTCTGCATTTGTTTCTGGGAGATGATATCCAAGTTTAGCCGGGAGCATGATCGGACCATTTCTCCGGCGATCGGAATCACCGGAAGGTTATCACAGTTGCATATCTCGATCATGAACCCATCTGGATCATGGAAGAATAACTGGTCCACGTATATTCCACCTTCTTCTACCCTCTGTCTTTTGTAAACTATCTCCATCTCTTTCAGCTTCTTCTCCACCGCTCCCATGCTCTCACACTGTTATCACACACGCAAAATCTAAATTAAAAACTGCAATCTAAAATCAAAACTGCAAGGAATTCAAAAGGTTGTTAATTTCTTTAATGTATTTCACCTGGAAGGAAATATGATTATCTTTAGGGTTTATTTCGCTTTTCTTCGGCATTTTTTCAGGGTTTTCTGATTGCAATATATGAATTCCAATTGCGTAGTTAAACAGCCTGCAAAGAATCAATCAACAGCAACATAAGTGATAATACCAATAAAAAAAAAGAGATTTTCACCTCAACAGTCTCGATTCGTAATTTGTTCAAAATTAGGGTTAGCATATGAACATCAAATTACCATGCACCGTCAAAATCTAAAGATCCAGGCCTTCTGACCGGGACAAATCCAAGAACATTCGTATAGAAATCCATAGATTCTTCCACCGATCGGCATACGAGCGAGATGTGATTTAACGACTTGAGGTGCAGAGGGTTTCCGGCAATTTCTTTCATTTTCCGACGATTTTTGAACAAATGCGATCAAACAATCGACGGAATCTCAAACCAGAAACCGAATTGAAAAACAACGACAATAATTACTGGATTCGAAAGGATTATTTAACTTAGGGTTAATGCGAAAATCAAGCAGGAATATCAGATCAACGAATCGTTCAAATGATCCACAAATATTCAAAACACGGCACTGCTGGAGGATGATGAGAACGGGGATGGAGGCTATTTATAGAAGGAAGGTTTAGTTAGCTTAAGATATTTGTATCCACGTGTCATGATGATCTGTTAGTTTACACGTAGGATCCACATTGATACCATTCATGTGGGGCAGGCACGTCTTCTAACGTTTTGGAGCCTAATAATATACAGCTGTAAATATTAGGTACGAGTGTCCTGTTATTTACACACCCATATTACTAATAATGTATTGTCGATAGGGGTATTAGAGAAATGATATGAGACATATAGGTCATGTGTTCGATTCTTTATCACACCCGGTTTTACTGGCATTCCACCATCGTGTCTTTGGGCAATTGTTTGGATTAGGTTTTTCCCGAAAATTGGTGGCTGGTGGGCTAGGGCCTAGGGGCTCCGTCCGTCTAGACTAGTGGCCAGTTTGGGCATCCTTTAGCCATTGAGAGCCACGTACACAGTACCCAACAGCTGATTAGTTGGTCGTTCAAAAAAAACATTACACACCTATATTTTTAATTTTAAGACCCCACCTACATTAAACATCACACCCCCTGTCACTCACTGATTCAATAATGAATTGTTTTGTATACTTCTGATGTATGACATATACGTCTTATATAGGTCTATACGTGTAAGAGTGTAATTATTAATTGAAACTAATAAAATCTGACAAACAATGATTGTTTTCTTATGCATCTTATATAAGACTATACGAGATGTATAGAGGGTGTAAAGGTTATGAATTGTATATGAAAATAACAAAGACCTATAAGAATACAATGAGTTGGAGTCACATGAAAATTGTTGTGAAAACAATAAAGACCGTTTGATTTTTTGTATGGGTTGACATGTTTGATAAGTGATAACGATTGACACGTAGATGTGTTTAATAAAACTGTAACGTTGATTTGTCTAATCAAAATTCAAAACGAATTAAATAGATAACCCAAACAAAACCTTGTCTTTTAAATAAAAAATATATATATTTCTATGTTGCTTGAGAAATTGTCACTAGTAAATTGTATCAATTAAAATGGTTAAGTAGAGATGACAATTTTTCTCAAATCAAAAGAAATAGGTTGGTTTGGGTAATAATTGTTGTATAATATGTTAAAATGAATAACATCATAAAATGAAACGAGTTAGACTGTTAAAATGAGTAACACTTTAACACAATACGGTTCAACATGACATAAAAACTATGTGAATGCAATAGATTCAAACGTTTAAGAATGATTAACAACATATTTGATGAGAAAATTACTAAATATTATCTTAATGATCTATTTATTTAGGTTATAACACATTTTAACTTAACACAAGTTATTGTTTTATAAAAACAAACCATTTAGACCCAAATTGATTTTGTTTAAAACTCGTCCTATCTCACACACATCTTGATCCGAATCCGTTCTAACATGTTACCCAACCTGACTCGACCCGCCCATTTTGCTAGGGTTATGTCAAGCACTCGTATTCATAGCATGACAAAATATGCGTGACATAAATTAGTTAAAAATAAGACAAAAACAACAATTTAGTTAATTACTAGTTAAAATATATATAGGAGATGGTTCCTTTAAAAACTATCATTTTAGATGAAAACTAAAAAAACTAATCAAAACAATTACCAATTAAATTTATTTTTTTATTTTTATTTCCTATTATTATAAGGTAAGAAACGTGCAAAAATAGAAATATCAAAAGAAATATTTATTTCATGTTATTACTTATATATAACCCGTATATTACACATACTACTTACATGCATATGACTTTATGAGTTACATGCGTAACTTCCTGATTTACATATCTTTATTAAAATTTTATTTTTATTATAACATATTTAACCTTATAATAAAAAATTATGAAAAAATTTTTAAAAACTTATTGTTAAGTATGAGTTTTCTTTGTTTTATCCAAAATAAGGAGTTTTTAATGAATTTTCCAATATATATATACATACAAGGAGGCATTCCATTAAGAACCACTTTTATATTAGGAACTTGAGAACTGCATAATATACTTGTACATTATGCTTTAAGTTTTGCACATAGAGTGGTTTTTTAATTGCTCCACATTTTTCTCTTTAATTAAAAATATTTTAATACACAATGTACAAGTGTATTATGCAGTTCCTTTGGTTTTTTCATATTTAATGGTTCTTAGTGGAATAACTCCCTATACATATATATATATATATATATATATATATATATATATATATGTCTAATGTATCTTTCTTCTATTAAATAATAATATTTACCAATAATTATATAATTTTTACTTGTTTACTTTTAAGAAATCAAATTTTAATGTTAAAAAAATATTTTAACAAAAAACACACTTTTTTTAGAAAAACTAAATTATCATAAAATATAAAAACTTTTATGAAATAACATACTTTTTAAAAATAAAAAAAATCAATTTTTTTAAGATAAAAGTTTTGAAAAAATAATTTAAAAAACAGAAAACAAAAATAAATAAAACACAGAAGTGGTAGACAACGATTATTAATAAAAAAATGTTATTTTATTCATAAACAATTTTTTGAAACAAAAAAAATCAAAGATAAACCTTTTAGAGAAAAAAAAAGGTTACCAATAATATTTATAAAAAATGATAGATTGATGTAACAAACTTTTAAAAAATATTAAAAAAAATGATATGGTAAGTAGTTGTAATAAAATGGCAAATTTCTTAGAGTTAAAGTGTTATTTCTCTTAAGATCAAATATTCAAGTCACGCCGATGATAGATTGATGTAACAAACTATTAAAAACCATTATTTTTATTACTTAAATTACTTAATTATAAGTAATTTAAATTAAATTTTATTTTTAAATATTATTTTAGAGTTATTAAATAATTGTTATAGCTATTTAATATTATTTTTGTTTGACTCTTGTATAATATATGGATACTAGCCTAAATTTTGTAAAATAAAATGATATTTTTTCAAAGTAGTTTTATCAATACGAAATGCAATAATTTTTAAAAAAAGCGATATCAGTATTATTATTTTTTGCTTAAAGGAACTAACTTATATGTAACTAAATCATATTATATCGCAAAAATATTTATATTTTTATTATTAACTGTCTACTATTATTTTTATTAAATTTACATAATACATAACGTAGGAGCCAAGAGGGATTTAAATAAAAAAAAAAAACGTTTTCAAGAGAAATTTCAAAACAAAAGGACGTGTTATTTTTTGTTGCACGTGATTCAGGACAAGGAATCATGTGCATCACACCAGGGTATCATCAATCATAGATCGAGTATCGCTGTCTCAAGTTGCTTGTTTTTATTTTATTTTCGTTTATAGGTTATTAACTTATGCATATATGGATTATAGATTGTATATAAAATATTAAATAATTAGTAGTAAAAATTTAAGAACTATAAAACGATATTTTTGCATAAAATGATTAAAGTATAGATAAATGCTTTAAGTAATAGAGTAATAATTAAAATTTGTAATAATTAAAGAATTGATACATAACCTTCTTGGTTTGTAACAACTGAAATTTTTAAACAAACTGACGTTGAAAACTTTACGTAGTTTTTTTGTCAAAAGTATATTTTTCCTATCATTTCTATAACTTTTGGTTTTTAAGAAAATAATTTTGAAAAATTTTGTTTTAAAAAAACTCATTTGTTTACAAAACTCATGTTGTTTAAAAACTCGTTTTTTTTTAAGTTCATTTTAAAAAAAATCATCTATTAAGAAAACTTGTTTTTTAGAAAGAAAAAAACAATTAATTTTCTAAAAATAACGATTTTAAATATTTCTTATTTACCAAATAATTATTTTTAAGAAAAGGTAATATTTTATAAACTTTTTTGGTGTATGATTTTAATAAAAAATTAATTTTTAATTTATTTAAAACTATTTTTAATATAAAAAGGTAAATAATATGATTAATATTATAAATATTTAATATGAGATATAATATAATTATTTAAAAGGATAGAGAATTGAATAAGAATATAATAGAATGACATGTGACAATAATAATATAAAAATATGGCAAGTGACAAAAAATTAAATAATAATAAGAGTAAATTACCATGATGGTATATATGGTTTACTAGTAATTCACTTTTGGTCACTAAGTTTCATAAATTACCTATATGGCCCAAAAATGTTGACATTTGTAATACATATATTCCTTAGGTCATCAAATGAACTTCACATAATTAATCAAATTACCTTCAGATAAGAACTATATATATGTGTTACAAATGTCAAAAATTTGAGACCATATAAGTAATTTATAAAACTTATAAACTAAAAGTGAAATACTAGTAAACCAGAAGGATTATCTCGGTAATTTACTCTAATAATAGTGATGATAAGATATTGAAAGTTGAGTTCCTATTTATGAATTAAAATAAAAATATATTATAGCTTGTGAATAAATCTATAATTTAAATAAGAAGTCAATTATTGATTTGAATGACCTACTTGACTCAGCATTTTAAAAACATCAATTTGGAAACGATCGACTACTTGACGATTTTTTCTTTTATCATCTTAAATAACAAATAAATGCTGTCGTTTACATACAAACAACACCTAATTCATTAAAACTTTCATAAATCTAAGAAGAATCGGATTTTATTTTTATAGTATATGTGTTACAAATTGTTTTAATCTATTATAATATTGATAATTGTATAAAACTTGAGATTACTAATCTACATTTTAAAAAGAATATAATTCAAACAAATACAAGGGTTAATTTAATTTTCTCCACCTAATTAGACGTTTCAACACCGTACTTCTGTTCGCAACAACGGTGGTGTTGATATGAAGGCGGTTATAAATAATATGCTCTATTTAATAGATTTAAACTTAGATAAACTATACTCTAGTAAAAAATAATAATAAATGTGATGTTGCAAACTATCAATTATGCATATTTAAACCTAATAATACAATTGAAAGCAATTTATTTATATTAAATAAAATTAAATGAGTAGCATGTAAATTATTAAATAATAAAATAATCCAACTTATACTAATTAGGTATCATGTCGTAGAAAAACATTAAAAATAAGGACTACTACAAGTCTACAGTGGCAACTTGGTTGGTGACACCGTTCACTGTATTTATATATTGGTTATTCAAACAATACACGTAATTTGTCATCATGATAAAAAGCTTTTGTAATGATATATATATTTTTCAAGAGGGCTTATAGTTCATATAGGTATCCTTTTAACTTTTAATGTTTTGAATTTGAATTTCTATAATAACTTTACATAGGGTTTTTTCTTTTTGGTTTGTTCCTAGATTGGCTTTATTTGTTGTACGCGCCTATAACATATATATGTGTCGGCTTTCGAAAGGAAAAAATAAATTATATCAATTTTAACACTATGTTACTTAATTTTATCAAACTGGCATTAAAAGCAATGGGTTTAATCAGAGCTGAGAATCTTATTAGAAGATTGAAAGTAGCCTCTATAATTCTATATTTCTACATGATTGAGGTAAACTGTCTACATCTTATACTTTTTAAACCATATCTTAGTTTCGATAATAATATAATATACGAAGTGAGTACGAATTCCTAAATTGGTCTTGATTTTGAGTCTGAGCTGAATGTCAAATAAGTGGGATGAATGAAAATAATATAACAAAAGAACTCAAACTTGGTTTGTGATTATGAAATAATCAAAGTTATAAAAAAACATATGTTTTTTTTGTCTTTAATAGCTTTCGCAAATAGTACAATGACATAATTACTTATATAAAATGGATACTCTACGTTTGCTTGCATTAAATATGATGGAGACACGGTGGCCACGACAAGTTTCCACCAAAACTTTATATAATACAATTTATGTAATCTGAATTTTTTGCATATAAATTATATCTTATGATAATCTAATATTTGAGATAATTCTTAAATATTTTTTTGATTATCTATTTTATATTTAAAAAAAAAAACTATGGTTTACATTAAGTTTTTTCTTTTATTAGTTAGGAAAAAAAGCAACTTTAATGTAAGTTTTTTCTTTATTAGTTAGGAAAAAAAGCAACTTTAATGTATGTTATGAACAACATAATTTTATGATTTAAAATATGTGATCATAAATAGGTTTTAAAGGGCTAACTTCTAATGTTGAGTTATCATAGGATACAATCCCCATAAACATATATTACAAGTATCCTATGACCATTGACGGAGCTTGAAAAAAGCTCGAAGGGTCCGAAGTTTTTTTAGGTAGAAAACGGAGGGGGCGAAGGATTTTTAGGAAGGAAACGAATGGAACCGAAGGATTTTCCAGCGAAATACTACTAAACCGACCATTCTAACCGAAAAAACCCGGGGTGGGGGGCTAAGAAGGTTCGTCCATGCCTATGGCAGTCTAACCTATAAGTCTAATATATATTTAAATGTTAACTTTCTAAGGTTGTGTTATCATATGATATGAAGACCATGTAGGTTCACAAGATGAAGAAGAATTAGACTTTGTGCCCTCTAAGCCAATTATATATACACAGGAGGAAGGCAAACAAGAATGATCCATTTGTTACTATATGAAGACATGGCTCCAAGACATTATTTGCATTAATCTAGATGCATTGAGTCTGTCAAATGACGAGCTTAGAAGAATGCTATACATAACATAACTATCTGGATCCAGGTGTGGTAGAGCATAAATGAACTAGTGTGATGTTGGTGACAGTGTGATATGTTGGTGGTGGCTAGTGATGGTGATTGTTGGCTGATGGTGACAGTGACTTGTTTTTAACCGGATAAGGTAAGGCTTAAAAGATAGTTTTGTTAGTTTTATAACTTTAACAGAAAAAAATACGCAACCATCTAATTTAAGGGTTACCAGTATTACATTCTTTTAAAGAGTTCGAACCATCAATGTACGTAATTTCTTGATGTTTGAGAGCATCTATGCAAAATTGACATCACATGACCCAATTGTTTAATAACTCTATATTTATACTTTTAACCAGCTTATAAAACTCATATGTTACACGTATTAAATAAATAAAAAACTAAGTAATGATTCATAATTATTTTGTTAGAATATATAATAATTATTTGAAACGAAATTTATTTAAGAGAAATTTACCAAAATAATCAAGTTTAACTAAAATTTTACCAAAATAATGACTGTTTCGTAATATGTTTTTGCGACTCGTGTATAAGCATGGATATGAGGAAATTTTTCCACGCATTTTATGATTACAAAGATTCTTTATGTTCGTGAATATAGTAATAGCATTTTCAAAATATATTTATGAATCATGATTTTCTCAATACGATATCTATAATAATTAATCAAATATTTATGAACTTATATTGTGCAAATATTTAAAAATTTATAAAACATACGGTTCTTAACTTACAAAATTATCTTCACATATTTAACCAAACTACTCTCACGTAAGAGCCTGTATATATTTTAAATGCTTAACTTTTGCGATTATATGAGTAATTTATTAAATAAAATAACAAAAAATATATACTAACAAAATACATGGACCATCTTTACAATTACTCAAATCAATTTCTATGATGTGTTTTTATTATTTTTTACTAGATACTAACCAATGTATTATGTGAATTGTATAAAAAATACTAAATTATTAGTAATTAAAAATTGATATTTATAAAAATATTATTGAGATAAAATATAATTTAAGTAACGTATTAATTACGTGTAGATATTTATTTGAAGGAAAAAACAATAATATTAATTTTCTAAATGTTATGTTATTAACAAATTAGATTTACGCATTTCCTTTAAAAAAAATAATTTTTAAAAAAAAAACATTTTTTTATAAATTTTTTTTAATTTTTTGTTTAGTATATTTTATAAAATTGATATTTTTAAAGAAGTTTTCTAATATAAAGAAGGTATAAATACTATCATTAACATTTAATATAATTATTTAATACAAAAAAATATAAATATATTTTTATTAGAACAGCAACACTTAACCCAGGATATCACCAGCAAGACATGAATCATATGACAACACTTGAACCTAGGGTACCCCATCCCAGGAAGAAACTCTTTCGGAAAACCCCTTGACCTCCCAACCCTAATATGTCTTGAAAGAGATTTAAATCCATGATCTCTTGGTTAAAAGTTATGAAATACCACCTGGGGAAAACACCTTCGATATACAAATATTTAATAGGTGAGAGAATTAACCAAAAGGTAAAAATTTAACATATGTCAAAAGTGGCCAGAATTTTTGATAAGCGCCAAAATTTTATTAATTAATATTTAAAATAGAAAGACATGAATAGAAAATTTTTGATGAGAAAGAATATAATGTTAATCTAATATTAAAACAAATTATTAAACAAACAAACAAACTTAACCAATATATTTTCTCACTCTTCAGTAGGGTCTAGGGGGAATGATGAAGACAAACATTACCCCTATCCCAGTTGGGATAGAGAGTCTGCTCCAAAAGAGTCTCCGGCTCAACGTTATCGTTTGAAGTTGATAATCCCAACATTTTTAACGTTAATTTCACAAAATAAGTAAAATAACGTTAAAATTAGTGCATTTTTACTTTGGCCCCTTAAGGGCTCATACATATATACATTATATGCGTGAACCGCAAATGGGACATATAAAACAAATTATTTGTAGATGGTTATTTAAATGATCCACTCATAATTAAGTTTATCAATTAATTTATTCACATTACATCCTCTAAACTACACTATATATTGTTGTCACCTAAAGATTATACGTATAAAATATAAACAAGTAAATTAACTAGTGATTGATAACACGTAACACCACAACCACCAAGTACTCACCCAATTAATTAATTATCAACCAATCATACTAAATATAATATCCATCGAAATCGTGATCATACATGTTCAATTTGGTGGTTTTTGTTTGTTTATAACTAGTTATATTTTGCCCACCGAACCATTTGTCTTTGTGCTACCACCATTAATACAATGGGAAACGTTTTTTTTTGTTTGAACGGCGAATGTCTCAGTCGTGTGAACACACTGCTTTCAGGTCATGTCATCAACATCTAGTTACATGGACCTTCCATGAGCCATCACAACCACTCCAGGAGGAAACCCTACTGGGAAAACCCCCTGACCTCCCTCAGACCCCTTTTTCGCTTCAAGAGAGATTTGCATCCAAGACCTCTCATTTGAAATAATTCCGAGGTACCATTGAGGCAAAGCTTCATTGGTACAATGGGAAACGTTTGATAATATGAGTAAATTAAAAAAGTAACCGGGCATATATATTTTTCAAACTTTTATAATTACATAATGCTTTAAGAGTATTATATATTATAAATTAAAAACTTACGCTTTAAAAAAACATGTAAGTTTTCAAAATTAAAAGGAGATATATGTAATTCTCTCAAAATTAAAAGCATCTATGTTGTATTCATTAGTCACAACTCACAAGTAGATTATTTGGTAAATATTTTGTCTCTTAGAATGAAAGTTCATAGATTCAATCTCAGGATAACTCTACGCAAATGTAACCAACTTTTCTAGCTGTTCCAATTAAGTCACTGGAACTTTTTTTGTCTCAATTAGGTCATTCAACTTACTATGGGTGTTCTAATCTTATATAAATAACCTGAATAGCAGGTTATTGCTAATTTTTTACATATTTAATTTATTTAATATGTTAAAATCATTTTATAAAACAAATAATAAATTAAAAATTATTTAAAATCATCCACATTTACGCAAATATTTGGGAAAAAAATAAGTTTTTAAACAATGTGTGTCAATATATATTTAACGTTTGAAACTTGATTTTTTTCGAATATCATGCGTAAATGTGGATAATTCTAAATAATTTTTAATTTATCATTTCCTTTATAAAATGATTATATCACAACTTAACATATTAAATAAGTTAAATATGTAGAAAATTAGCAATAACATGCTATTCAGGTTATTTATATAGGATTATAACACCCATACTAAGTTTAATGACCTAATTGGGACAATAAAAAGTTTCAGTGACTTAATTGGGACAGTATGAAAAGTTGATTACATTTGTGTAGAGTTATCCCTTCAATCTCATAAAATAATGTAATTCGTTTCGATTACTTTAGAAGAAAAATAGACTTAATTGTTAAAAAAATGTATATTGTATTATACTTATATCAGAGAGAGTAATAAGATAGGCCGACTTAGAGGAAGACACACAAATCACACTTCTATTATTTTATCATATTCATGTGATAAGCAAAGAATTAAAAATTTTGAGGTAAAATAATGTCATAAATAATAAAAAAAAATATTTTTAAGTTCGTATCATTCATAAATTAACGAACAACTTAGTTAAAAGAAATGTATGTTGTATACTTAAGAATTATTTAAAAAAAATTGCTTATCCTCTTAAACCATTACACTACTTACTTCAAAGGTTTATTCATTTAAAACTTTGCATAATATTATAATAAATCAACTAAATTTATATTTTAAATTTAATCATTTCATTTTACACATTTACTCTTTGCTATCATTATCATATTCAGAAGTGTAGTAATACAATCCATTTTTAAATTGAACACATGTAGGTAATACAAGGCTACAAGTCTTTGATACACAATTGTCTATTACTTTGTAGTCTAACGACGTTAATATTCCCATAACGGCAAAGCACAAAATTAGATGTTGCTTGAAAGTAATAATTTGGTCTTAAAAAAAGTTACTCTTTATGCACCTTTTTTAATAACATTTTTATAACTATACAAGCTATGTAAGTTCATTCCTTACTTCTGGCTTTATATAAACATTACTCTTTATGCAGCTTTGAATTTATAAAGAATATGGTCATTTAACTAGTCAGTTCGATCAGTCGACTGGGGAGTTGCGAGTACTTGACCTAGACGGGGAGTACTCGGATATGGTAAATTATAAAAAAAAATAATTTTTAAAATATTATATATATATATATATATAATTAACAGATAAAATGAATATCAATAGAAATAAAAAATATATAGGGAAAATCAAACAATATTTGATGGAAAACAATGAAAACCAGTGAAAACAACGAAAATCGGTCAAAAACAATGACATGGCGGAGTTGGTCCGAGTTTGACCGAGTTGTTCCGAGTCGGTCCGAGTTGTCCGAGTTTGACCGATTCCAAGTTTGACCGGCCGGGTTAAAGAAATTCGGCTCGGCCTAGAGCCGATTACTCGACCGCCTTGTCCGAGTTTTACAACACTGCTTAATAGAGTCTCAATTTATCTTGAAAGATGACGATTCCATATATTGTTTTATGAAGATCTGAGATTGCATTACATTGATTTTATGTCAAAATCTTTCATATATTGTTTCCTGAAGATCTGAGATTGAATTAAATTGATTCTAATTCTAGACCTGTAACTGATTTTAGGCTTTGGTTATAATTAATGGACAAGATGGTGGCACCAATGAGAAATTATAAGGGCAGGAGTTAATGGAAGCTTTGAAGAAGGCTCATAAAGATGATTTTGTAATGGGTAGAGGTTCTGCTTTGCCTGATTGCTTTTATGATTTCAAATTATAAAATTTGGTTTATTTTTTATTGTTTTGTTTATGGTTTAGTTGTATTCAAGTTTAAGCTCAATTTTCGTTGTATGTGCATAAACTGATTCTTGTTTGTAGTTGTTTCATAATTTAGGGCTGTCATAACAGGTCAAATACGATTAAGACACAAAATGGGAAGACACGAACACTACACAAAAACCAATCATTTCTGCTTTTCCAAACACGAAAACAACCCATTTAAAACACGCAAACACGAAATGACTTGTTAAGGAACTTGTTAACAGTTAACACTATAAACGAACTGTTAAGAAACTAGAGTTAGAGAATTAGAAATTTTTAGAAGGTAACTCGCCACCCACCTGTATTATATTATTCATTTTAAATTTTAAATAATAAACAGATCTTAGCGGATTTTAACATCTTTTTACCTGTATAAAGACAAAAACTAACGTCTTAAAACTGACATGTTTTAAACATGAAACATGTTAAGTTCATGTCATGTTAACATCTTAAAACTGACAACCCGTTTAAAACACGCAAACACGAAATGACTTGTTAAGGAACTTATTAACAGTTAACACTATAAACGAACTGTTAAGAAACTAGAGTTAGAGAATTAGAAATTTTTAGAAGGTAATTCGCTACCCACCAATATTATATTATTTATTTTAAATTTTAAATAGTAAACAGATCTTAGCGGATTTTAACATGTTTTTACCTGTATAAAGACAAAAACAAACGTCTTAAAACTGACATGTTTTAAACATGAAACATGTTAAGTTCATGTCATGTTAACGTGTTTGTGTCTGAAATTGTCAGTTCTATTTCAAAGTGTTTAACTCGATGTTTGTCAAAAGTCTATTGATTATATTCAACTTGTTTCATAGTATTTAACTCGGTGTGTCAAACTTCTATTAATTATATTCAACCTCTCTGGCTTAATATAAAAGGAGTACGCGATTGCGCTTGCGATCGAGCTCAAGTTCAAACTTGTTTAGAATTATACGGTTTAGTAAACAACTATGTAACGTTGAAACCAACAAAGCTGCTATTTTGATTTCATTAATGCTAAAGCAGAATCTGTTTATAAATACTACTCAACTGGGAAGAAATTTGTATGATCCAATAGTATGAAAAATTAGATGATCCGGGAACTTCGGATGCATGATTTGATATCTTTGGATGTAATCGCGAGTAAACCCAATGCTCCAATAAGAACATACTGCAAAATGGCAAAAAAGTAAATAAAACAAAACATTATGATGACACCCAAGACGGGATTTCAACCGCCCTCTCGGATTTGACATTGTGGGCGTATGCCCAAGCCCAAGCCCACCCCAGGAGGAACCCTACGACTGGGTAAACCCCCTGATTGCCTCAGCAAATATGTTTCGACCCGGATTCGAACCTAAGATCTCTAATAGAGAAGTCAAGGGGGTACCATTAGGCTAGAAGCCCTTTGATACATTAATAACATTAAACAAGAATTTCAAATGTACCTTAATAATAGGGTTTTCGGTCATGATGATTGTAACATAACCAACATAAGGTAAGAACCTGTCAATGAACAAAGGTTTTTAGCTCTTCCTAGTAACAAACAACTGAATCTCAATCCGATTACTTGGTTCCCAAACAGAAGATCAAAACAAACAAACTTATCCAGTATATTTCCCCACTATTCAGTATGGTGTAGGGGGAATGATGAAGACAAGCCTTACCCCTATACCAGTTGGGATAGAGAGGCTGCTTCGAAGGAGTCCCTGACTCAAAGTTATCATTTAAAGTTAATCATCACAACGTTTTTAATGTTATTTTCATAAATAAGTAAAATAACATTAAACTTAGTGCAATTTTACTTTTGTCCTTGAGGACCCACACATACATTATATCAAACAGAAGATCCAATGTTATAAATTTTAGAATCCATGATAATTATATAATTTGTAGCAAAAAAAGAGACAAAACACAACATGCAGGATTTAGATATTTGTTTACGTCCATGGTTTTTAGGATTTTTAATATATTATTTTGGAATTTGAAATTAGACCCATTTGAGGGTAAAATGGGTCGATTTAGGTTATACTTTGCCCCTAAAGAGTCAAACAGTTAGTAGTTTAGAAACTGGTTAATATATGACTCAAAATTTATCCAACAATGTATTCAAAATGGTTTATGGTCCAAATGGCAAATGCATTTCATATCGAAGAATGCACGTAATAATCGATTTTAATGTTAATATTTATGCTAATCTATGATGGAAATCCAACTATGCTGATAAGAACTTTAAGTCAGATAGAGAACAGAAATCTGTAAATATAAGAATAGTCGTACCCAACGGCTCTACCCATGATATGCTGATGTTGGAGCCATTTCTGACCTGGCGCGTATAGAACTTGATCATCCTGATCATTACTATCCCCTGAGATAAAAATAAACAAAAGAAAAGGTTTTTATCCCTTTAGAGGGAGAGAGTTTGTGTAACATTTGAGAAAGAAATCTTCTAAATTGCTAGAAATAATACCTTTTGTAAGAACATCAACATCTGTTGTTGTATTCCGTTCATGAACCTGTGCATGAAACAATAAGATGGGCTATTAAATATTTAACAAAAGAGTAAATTACTGATACGGTCCTTGAGGTTTGCTAATATTTCACTCTTGGTCCTTAGGTTTCATGCACATTTGTTTCCATATTTGTTGGTTTCATCCATTGATTTAGTAGTGGTTAGTGGGTATCTTAATCTCCTTGCTTTTTGTAGCCTATAAAAAGGCATTATATTTTTATTAATGAAGACATTAGAAGATTGAATCACATTGTTACTTAATGCATAGATTATTATTTTGTTAGAGTATGTCGATCGATCAAATCCGGTTCTATCATTAGAACATAAAGATAAACTAATACAAGTTTACCACAAAAGTTTTGCAATGAAACTGGAAACGCCCTTGCTCAAAAAAACATAGTTTTCAAGTTACCATAGCAATCATAAATCATTAATATTTTTTCTAGAAAGAATAATGAGTGGTACTTAACACGTACAATAAATTAATATGTAACATCAAGTTACTCGCTAGAATGTGGAAACACAAGGACAAAAATATAAAAAAAGAAAAATGCAATACCTTGATTACACGATGGATGATAGGAATCTCATGGCGCTGAATGGAAATAAAAAAAAAATTTAAAAACTTTAGAGATGATTCACAATATCAATAATAGTTCCAAAAAGCATGCACATTGTAACCAAAATATTAGGCTATCGAAAGAATTTAGAATTCTTACATCAATGTTGAACACGACAATTTCACCAGCTCGAATAGGGTCTTCACCCATTCGTAAGAACAGAATATCTCCCTGATAATGTAAATTAGGCATCAATTCTAAGATAAATATTTAAAATAAAAAAAATTATAAATTTCATATGCTGAGGGGTTGCTTTCTTCACAGAATTTTGTTACGGATCGAAACCATTGCAAGGTATGTGACTTGTCCCACATTGGTTGTATGGGCAATTGATGTGGGGTTTATAAGTCAAATGGGCTCTCTCACCCATCAAACTAGTTTTTTTGGTTGAGTTCTCCTGTTTGGCTTGTAACAATAGTATCAGAGCCAGCCGTGACCAACGAGGACGTTGGCCCTTAAGGAGGGTCGATTGTTACGGATCTAAACCATTGCAAGGTATGGGACTTGTGCCACATCGGTTGTATGGGCAATTGATGTGAGGTTTATAAAGTCAAATGCTCTCTCACCCATCAGACTAGTCTTTTGGGTTGAGCTCTCCTGTTTGACTTGTAACAAATTTCCAGGAATATAATGTAATTTAAATCTGATTTCTATTTCAGATTTAAATTAATTCACAGCCTGTTTGGTTGGAAAAGGGAAGAATTTGATTAAAATTAATTCACTCATATTCCTTTGTGGGGAGGAGTGTTAGGTTTCGTAAGCCTTTGGGAGGTTTTGGGCAGTCGACCTAATCCTGGCCCATTAGGGTTTAACCTAACTGTTTTTTCTATTTAAGCATTGTCATGTAATTGTAATCTTTAACACCTAATCAATAAAAATTCCGTAGTTTTTTTCTTTGCTTTCGTGTGCGTGTATGAGTTAATCGGTTTCCGCTGCGCCTCTTTGATTCTTAACAAGTGGCATCAGAGCCTGGTTTCGTTGATGATTAATATACGAACGTACTGAATACGATTGCTGATAAAGAAAAGAAAAAAGGAAAAGAGGAGATCGACGACTGGATACGAATTAGGGTTTTGTAACCCGTTGGAGTTCGTCGGCCGTTCAGATCTAAGCCTCAATCGTCGCCTTTGTGGATTCGGGTTCCGGCAACCCTTGGGCCACTGTCGTCACCGCCACAGAAGCCATTGGAAGTGCGATTAGGGTTTATCCTTTGCTGTCGCCGCCGTAACCGCCGCGATTAGGGTTCCCTTGCGCGGCCGCCGGTGAAATCGCGACTAGGGTTCAACCCTTGAGTCGCCGCTGGTGTCTGTTTAGGCCGACGCCACCGCCTGCTCTGGCCGCCGCCGCCTGTTTTAGGCTGATTTTTTGGTTTTGATTCGCGATTAGGGTTTTAAACCCTTGGATTCGTCGATTGAACCTATTTTTGACACAAGATTGGTTCGAATTTCATGATTAAAGGCTGATTAGGGTTCAATTGAATCTTGGATCGTTGCTGCTGAGTTTGTGATCGCGATTGCTGTTAATATTGACTGTAATTGGACAATTAGGGTTACAAAATTGAATCCTTGAGTCGTCTTTGTTGATTTTCAGCTGGTTTCGGGATTTGGTGCAGTTGTTATCGATCGTGGATTTCTAATCTGTTGGGATTTTTGATTGGGATTGGATTGATTAGAAAGGTGTTGGTGTCTTCTGTTGGTTTTATCTTGTTACCGGGTTCAAATGGCTGACGAGGGGAAAATTCATATTGAGAAGTTCAATGGAACTGATTTCGTCTGGTGGAAAATGCAAATGGAAGCATTGCTCAGTCAGAAGGATTTGGATATGGTGCTGGAGGATAAACCAGAGAAGATGGATGCAGCTGCTGAGTCTGCATGGAGCTCAAAGGACAAGAAAGCCAGAGGAGCTATTACATTGGCTTTGACGAGGAGTGTTGCATTCAACATCATGCACGAGACTACTGCTCGGGGAATGATGTCAGCTCTGTCAAATATGTATGAGAAGCCCTCTGCTGCGAACAAGGTGTTCTTGATGAGGGAATTGTTCATGACAAGAATGAACGAAGGAAGCTCGGTTACAGTTCACATCAATAATCAGAATTAGATTCTGTCCAGATTATCATCTGTAGGAATCAAGTTTGATGATGAGACGAAAGTTGTGTTGCTGTTGTTTTCACTACCTGATAATTGGTCTGGGACAGTGATTGTTGTTACAAGTTCTGTTGGGACAATTGATATGACATTTAAGGGTATCCGTGATACTGTGCTAGGTGAAGACGTTCGCCGGAAGAGTACTAGTGCAGGATCATCTCTTGAGATGTTACATGTTGGTAGGGGAAGAGGGAATAACAGAAGCAGTGGGAGTCGAGGAAGAAGTCCGTCTAAGACTCGGAAGACTGTGAAGTGTTGGAGCTGTAATGAAGTAGGACATGTTAAGAGTCAATGTTCGGGTACTTCGAAGCAAGTAAACGCTGCTGAGGGCGTTTATGATGATGATGCTTTGGTATGCAGCACTGAAAGCTGTGTAGACTCTTGGGTCATGGATTCAGGGGCTTCGTTTCATGCCATGGACAACAGGGAAACGATGTTGAATCTGAAGAAAGGAGATTTTGGGAAGGTCCGACTTGCTAATGACGAGTTGCTTGAAGTCACGGGAATGGGGGATGTTGATCTGGTTACTTCATTGGGAACTACATGGAACCTGAAGAATGTCAGGGTTATTCCGGGGCTGAATAGGAAATTGATTTCTGTGGGTCAGCTGGATAAACAGGGAATGGAAGTAAGGTTTGGTAGCAATGAATGGAAGGTGGTCAAGGGAAATCTCGTGATTGCTCGTGGTATGAAGCATGGGTCGTTGTATTTAGTTGATGAACCTGCTGAGGGATGTATGACCGTCCCGGTTAAGCGAGACAAAATCTAGTTCGCTAAATCTCGTGCTAAGAGAGTTCATTTTGCAAACGTGAAGTCTGGAGCCAAGGAGATGTTAGCTGAACGTGTTCAGAAGTCTAAACCATTTAGGGGATTCGGTGACAATGGGAACAAGGGTTGTGTTCCGGGTACAGTTACGAAGAGTCGTTGGGTTTTGAAGACTAGAGCTGATGAAATCTCTTATGTTGGTAGTTTGCTATGTTTGGAGAGTGTTGGTGGTCCTCGGTGTATCTTTGGATCTGGTGGAGTGTCCATACCAATTGAGATAGAGATGAGTCGTTGACGGGATTTGTCACGACTGAGTTGGAGCTCGGGGGAGCTTCAACTGGCCCTTCTTGTACTTGATGATTGAGGGGCAGTTTGCAACTAGGGGGATTTGTCTGGATTTACTGGATGACTGGATTGCTTATGTTGGATGCCGGGCTTGATTATATCGCAAGGCCTCCGAGTGGGAGATTGTTAGGTAACGTAGGCCTTTGGGAGGTTTAGGGCAGCCGGCCCTAATCTTGGCCCATTAGACGTTAAACCTAATTAGTTTTCTATATAAAGCATTGTCATGTAATTGTAATCTTTAACACCTAATCAATAAAGGAATCCCTAGTTGCAACCCATGGACATAGGTCACATCGACCGAACCATGTTATATCTTGCGTCTGTTTATTTTCTTTGCTTTCGTGTGCGTGTATGAGTTGATCGGTTTCCGCTGCGCCTCTTTGATTCCTAACACAGTATATTCCCCATCTTCAGTAGGATCTGGGGGGGAAGGATGGAGACAAACTTACCCCTATCCCAGTTGGGAAAGAAAGGCTGCTCCGAAAGAGTACCGGCTCAATGTTATCGTTTAAAGTTAATCATTCCAATGCTCTTGACGTTATTTTCACAAAATAAGTAAAATAACGTTAAAATTAGTGCAATTTTACTTTTGTCCCTTGAGTGTCCACACATATGTACATTATATATGTGCACCGCAAATGAGGCGTTGGAATTCAAACAAATTGTACATTCCAATTCCTACAACAAATTTTGTTTTAACAAAACGAGTGACATCCCAACTTCTCTAAAACCATTCTACCAAAGTACTAATAATATTATATTATGTTATGGCTATTAATTACAATAAATGTCAAAAGATCTATAAAAATACAACCTTTTGATCTCTACAAAAATAAAAGATTATAATCATACCTCCACAAGTTTAAAAAGTATTAAATATAAAGGAGACCTACCCTCTTGAATGCAGGTTCCATGCTTTCAGAAAGATCTACAACAACTGGTGACTCGCTACCAGTAACACACATCAGAAACTTCCATATAATTAGTGCCGAGGAAACAATCATACCTGGAAGGAAACAAAAAAATAGCAATTTTAGGTGATTTGATTTTAAAAAAGATGGTATATTAAGGCACACTTTGCATCACAAATAATTTGTTTCATCCTTGCTTATTTCAGCCATTTATGTCCAACCATACACTATTATCAACCATTAATCTTTAAGAAAGCATGTTGTCTAAACCTTTTATCACACATACAAGTATGAAAACCAATAGTTTGAAAAATACATAGACCTAAGATCATAAATCATGCATTTTGTGAATGTTTTGGTTTGCTATTTGATGCAAAAACTATAAACTTAAAACAAAACTAAATAAACAAACGTACACATATATTTTTACTCTAGAGTCTGGGGCAAGGATGAAGACAGACTTACCCCTATCTGAGTTGGGATAAAGAGGTTTCTCTGAAGGAGTCCCCAGCTCAATTTTATCGTTTGAAGTTAATCATCTCAACGCTTTTAACAAAAGTGTTATTTTTCACAAAATAAGTAAAATAACGTTAAAATATGTACAATTTTACTTTTTCCCCTAAACGGTCCACTTATATATACAAAATATGCTTGCAGCCATGCACGCAAATGGAGCGTTTAAAACAAAACTAAGAAGCTATGAGTTACTTGAAATCGGAGGATTAAAATAAAACTCAAACAAATTTCAGTTTTTTTAATTCAGATTTCTGGTAAAGATATCACATTTGGCACAATTTTTCTCAATTAGAGTTTCATACGTTGGGTACTGTAAATTCAAAACCTTAATTCAGAAGAACATGCTACATTGGATCAACAAACAAAGCAGCATAACAATCTGATCAAAATTTCAAGAGCAGATATACCCAAAAGCATTAAAATTGAGAAAGCAGAATTCTCACATCAAATGATCGAATCAATCAGTTAGCGTACCCAGAGTGATGACCTGTTCAACGGCTTGTCGAAGCTTCATGGATTTCAAAGAATCGATCGAATCTCCGATGAAACCCATCGTCACAAGGTCGTCTCGTTCGGAGGATTCGATCTTTGGAGTCAGATATGACTTTCCCTTTGACTCTGGTTTTCTTTCCACGTTGAATTAAGATCATAGTTGCTACATTGCCATTGGTCAACAAACATTAGTGACGTGTTTTAATTTTTAAATATAATTTTCCCATAATAAGGTAAATTTAATTATAAATAAAATCAAGTTTTTTGAAAGTTTTAATTAATTAACTAAATTTTTTTATTTAATTAAAGTGATGAAAGTTTCATTTATTATTATAATATTATGTATTTATCAAGTTAAAATGTTATTAATGATGATATATCAGATTATATTAAAAAAAATTATCTCTACTATGATATGAGAAATATAAACAATGAAATGAAATTTCAATTGAAAAATAACATGGATTTTTCTATTATAAAGAAAAAAAAGCAAAACCTTTTAACTCTAATATTGATATATAATGAGTTTTAAGTTTTTTAAAAAAATATTTTTTAAAATAATAAAATCATATTTTTAGTGTCTAAAAGCAAAAAAATTAAAAACACATTTTTTATTAGTAAAAATATATTTACATACTAAAAAATAAGACATAATAATACAATAATAAAAAAATCAAAGGAAAAAAATAATAACCTGATAGCCTATATTTTTAGAAATGTAACTTAAAGTTTAGTTACATTAAATAGATAAATAAAGTTTCCGTGATATAATTGAAAAAATTGGCATACTTGATTACATCTTTGTAGCATTTTCTCTTTTCTTATAGCAGTTTTTTGCTAATATATTTCTAAATTCAATTTACTTCATAATTTTAAACTTACGTCACTTTTCCGACTCAATGACTAAAAGTTCATTGACCCAATGACAGTTTGTCATTTCAAAAGAGGGTTGGAAAATATTATCATGTCAACGAAATTCAATTTTGTTTTTATATTTTAAAAGCCTGAACAAATATTAAATTTTAATGTATTTTCTTTTGTTAAGAAAAAATGTTTTCTAATAGCATTAACAATACACAAAGAGGTCAAAGATTTCTTTGGTGGATACTTTTAGTATTAGCCAAAACTCTTCTTTCTCTCTTGTTATAAACGCCACTGTACAAATATCTTAGTCTCAAAAATCAGTGATGTTTTACTCTATTACTTCTTACCTTAGCCCTCTCCTATATGTCGACATATGTTAGAGCTTGGTTTACAAAAGTATGCTTGGGGACTTCGGGTGCATCTAAGGCATAAGGGACTAGAGGTAGAGGTGGCCTAAAAAACAGGACCCGGAACCGACAACCGGACCCGGTCATATCCAAACTAAAAAAAAACATGTTTTTTGGGGGAGAGATACTATTTCAGCAATCGAGTCACATGTATCTAACATATTCATACCTAAGGCTTTTCCACAAAGTGGGTACAAACAGGTCTGGTTTTTCAGACAAATTAGAAACAGAACCGAAACTAGAAAAACCGGAATTTGTTCCGCCTATACCCGTTCAAAACCCGAACCCAAACCGGTCAAAAACTGATTAGGACCGGTCAAAACCTAGAGGCGGTGGTGTTAACACTTTAGTTTCTTTACAGGCACTTTTTCGACTTTTCTTATATTTTGTACTAAATTATTTTCTTTTAAAATACAAGACATTATGGAATAATGTTATACTCTTATCTACTTTTCAACTTTCATAACCAATTTGTCACTACTTCATATGTTTTTTAATCATACCACCAGTCCGCAACACACGAGTTTTAACCGTACTACATGTTATAGCACACGGGTGACTTTCCTCGTTTAAGATATACACCGACTCGTAATAATTTCCACAGCTCAAAACAAAATATCAAAATCCCCACTTGAAAACATCAACGGATAAAATTATATCAAATTGGAAACATTCTGTTTTATTTAATCTTGGTTCCAGACAAAATTAACATATAATTTAATACATACACTAAGAATCCATACAAGGCCATTTAAAGGATTTCTTAAACCTACTATGGTTTTTTCAAGACCTGCGGATCAAATGCTATCCGAAACATTATTATTTTTCTTTTATTTTTCTCTTTTAAAATATAACCTTTTGATATAATTTAAATTATTGTTGGAACATTTTTATGATAACTACTTTTTAGTAAAATATTATTCCAAATCGAGTCTCTTTTGGTTGGGTTAACACTAATATAGTTTTACCTTTATACGTTTCAACATAAATATTAGTCAAAATTAATTGCATCTATATTTCTGGTCAGGTTATATACGATATATTTTTACTTTTTTTTAAATACGCTTTCAGGTTTCGTAATTTCAGTTTTTACGGCATGATATTTTAGCTACATTTCGATTGTTCTTGCTTATTGTTGACATTTTTTAAAATGACGTAACTGATTCATAATTTTCAAATATATCGTTGTAACATGTTTTTTAAAATATATAATTTTTCTCATATCTTATATACAATATGATTTTTCACGACAACTTACCTTTGATATATATATATATAATCGTCGGCTATATCAATTTACTGTGACATGATGTTAGTGAAAATAAGAGTGACACCGACATCAACTAATAACAACTAACTGGTTTGATAAATGTTTTTTTATATATATTTCGATCACCAAAATTATGTCAACGTAACCTTATACATCTGTTTTACATACATAGAACGCAACATAGGTAATTAAATTCATAAAGATGCCGCTTCAAACTAGAGATGGCATAATAGGCCAGGCACGACACGATAAGACATGAACATTAACATTAACATTAACATTAACATTGTTGACACGAACAAGACACGATAACTAATTATTTCATTTTTATCAAACACGAACACGAGCCTGTTTGAAAACAAGTTACATGATAAGACCTATTTAGAGACACGATACGAAAACTCTTACAGTAGGAGACGAAGCATACACATTCAAGTTCATGTTAAAACTCTTACACTATCAACGAACCATACACCGGTATGGTTGATAGTCTGAAATCAAACATTTAAAGAATTTGAAATCAAACATTCAATGAATATGCATGGTATCGTCGACAGGAGTATGGTTGACAACAACAAGAGCCGACTACGGGCTGAGACGGGACAGACTGGAGGATGATTCCTCGGAGACGACTAGCACAAGAGGATGGTTTGGTCGACGAGAGTATGGTGATAGGGACTGTGATGTGACTGTAGAACAACGACAACTACGTGAGAAATTTTGGGGTTGATGATTTCAAGAAGAAGAAGCAACGAGAAATGAACGGAGAAAGTTAAAAGTTTAAAACACACAACTACACACAATATTCTATAATATATATTGTATTATTTTAAAGATAAAAAAATATTAGTAGGTTTAAACATTTCTATAATATGTTAACAAGTGTTTTAACCTATTAAGACACAATTTTTATCCTGTCTAAATGTGTCGACCTGTTAAAGACATGAAACCTGTTAATTTCGTGTCGTATCGTATTGACAGGCCCGTGTCTGAAATTGTCAGCCCTACTTCAAACGCTTTATGTTTTCATTTGTCTTATACTTTTTTTACAACTAATGTTTTTTTAAATTCATATACCATAACATATATAGTATAATAGTGTTGAATATCTATGTCTTAGTTTTTGTTAAACTTCACATACGTAACATATATAGCACAATTTGTTGTATATCTACGTATTAATATTCATAATTGATTAGTCTTAACTTTATATGTTTGTTTTAATCAAACCATCATGTTGCAACGTGCGAGTTTTAATTATACCGCACGCGGCAGGGGGGGTAACTTTTCTAGTTGTCTATTACTTTGTACACTAACGACGTTAATATTCCCATAATGGCGAAGCACAAAATTAGATGTTGCTTGAAAGCAAAAATTTGGTCTTAAAAAAAGTTACTATTTATGCAGTTTTTTTTAATAACATTTTTACAACTATACAAGCTATGTAAGTTCATTCCTTACTTTTGGATTTATATAAACGTTACTGTTTATAAAGAATTGGCGATCGAATTCATCTATCGAATGCAGAAATTTCAGCGAAGAGATCGATTTCGATATATGGTCATTTAACTGGTAAGTTTCGATATAGTTTTTAGCAGCATGGTTGGAGAAGTCACCAGACGTTGTCAGGTTTGTCGGTTGAGGAGTTGCGAGTACTCAACCTAGACGGGGAGTATTCGGATATGGTAAATTATAAAAAAATATTTTTTTAAAAATTAACTCTCTCTTATTGCGTTAACCAAATAACTACATCTTATTACCTTGAGCTCATATTAAAGTAAATCTAAAAGTGTATGTTTTTTCTTCTTTTTTAATTAATGCAATTAATGTAGGACCTACTTACATTAATAAAAAAGAAGAAAAATCATACACATTTAGATTTATTTTAATGTGGACCCCAAAATTATAAGATGTAGTTATTCGGTTAACGCAATAAACATGGGTTAACAAAAGAAGCACACCATATATATATATATATCAAATATCATAAGTTTACTAAGATACAAAATGGGAAGACATGAAAACGACGCAAAAACCTATCATGTCTGCTTTTCCAAACACGAAAACAATCCGTTTAAAATACATAAACATGAAATGACCAGTTAAGAAACTTGTTAACAGTTAATACTATAAACGACCTGTTAAGAAACTAGAGTTAGAAAATTAGAAATTTTTAGAAGATAATTCGCTACCCATCTATATTATATAATTTATTTTAAATTATAAACAGATCTTAGAGCGGATTTTAACATGTTTTTACCTGTTTAGAGACAAAAACAAACATGTCTTAAAACTGACATGTTTTAAACACGAAACATGTCAAGGTTTTGTCGTATTAACGTGTTTGTGGCTGAAATTGTCAGTCCTATTTCATAGTGTTTAACTCGATGTTTGTCAAAATTCTATTGATTATATTCAACTTGTTTCATAGTATTTAACTCGGTGTCAGTCAAACTTCTATTAATTATATTCAACCTCTCTGACTTAAAAGAAAAGGAGTACATGATTGCGATTGCGATCGAGCTCAAGCTCAAACTTGTTTAGAATTATACTGTTTAGTAAACAACTATGTAACGTTGAAACCAACAAAGCTGCTATTTTGATCTCATTAATGCTAAAGCAGAATCTGTTTATAAATACTACTCAACTGGGAAGAAATTTGTATGATCCAATAGTATGAAAAATGAGATGATCTGGGAACTTCGGATGCATGATTATCAATCTTTGGATGTAATCGCGAGTAAACCCAATGCTCCAATAAGAACATACTGCAAAATGGCAAAAAAATAAATAAAACAAAACATTACGACGACACTCAAGACATGATTTCAACCGTCCTCTCGGATTTGAAGCTCTGGGGCGTATGTCCAAGCCCACCCCAGGAGGAACCCCACAATTGGGTAAACCTCCTGACTTTGCCTCAGCACATATGTTTCAGTCCGGATTCGAACCCAAGTCCTCTCATAGAGAAGTCAAGGGGTACCATTAGGCTAGAAGCCCTTTGGTACTTTAATAACATGAAACAAGAATTTCAAATGTACCTTAATAATAGGGTTTTCGGTCATGATGATTGTAACATAGCCAACATAAGGTAAGAACCTGTCAATGAACAAAGGTTTTTAGCTCTTACCAGTAACAAACAACTGAATCTCAATCTGATTACTTGGTTCCCAAACAGAAGATCAAAACAAACAAACTTATCCAGTATATTTCCCCACTCTTCAGTAGGGTCTAGAGGGAAGGATGAAGACAAACCTTACCCTTATACCAGTTGGGATAGAGAGGCTGCTCCGAAGAAGTCCCCGGCTCAAAGTTTTGTTTAAAGTTAATCATCTCAACGTTTTTAATGTTATTTTCATAAAATAAGCAAAGTAACATTAAAATTAGTGCAATTTTACATTTGCCCTTGAGGACCTACACATATATACACTATATGCATGTACCGCAAATGAGGTGTCCCAAACAGAAGATCCAATGTTATAAATTCTAGAATCCATGATAATTATATAATTTGTAGCAAAAAAAGAGAAAACACAACATGCAGGATTTAGATATTTGTTTACGTCCATAGTTTTTAGGATTTTTAATATATTATTTTGGAATTTGAAATTAGACCCATTTGAGGGTAAAATGGGTCGATTTAGGTTGTACTTTGCCCATAAAGAGCCAAACGGAAAGTAGTTTAGAAACTGATTAATATATGACTCAAAAGTTATCCAAAATGCATTCAAAATGGTTTATGGTCCAAATGCATTTCATATCGAAGAATGCACGTAATAATCGATTTTAATGTTAATATTTATGCTAATCTATGATGGAAATCCAACTATGCTGATAAGAAATTTAAGTCAGATAGAGAACAGAAATCTGTAAATATAAGAATAGTCGTACCCAACTGCTCTACCCATGATATGCTGATGTTGGAGCCATTTCTGACCTGGCGCGTATAGAACTCGATCATCCTGATCATTATTATCCCCTGAGATAAAAATAAACAAAAGAAAAGGTTTTTATCCCTTTAGAGGGAGAGAGTTTGTGTAACATTTGAGAAAGAAATCTTCTAAATTGCTAGAAATAATACCTTTTGTAAGAACATCAACATCTGTTGTTGTATTCCGTTCATGAACCTGTGCATGAAACAATAAGATGGGCTATTAAATATTTAACAAAAGAGTAAATTACTGATACAGTCCTTGTGGTTTGCTAATATTTCACTCTTGGTCCCTAGGTTTCATAAATTACCCATATGATTCCAAACTTTAGACATTTGTAACACATATATTCCTTATGTGAGGGTAATTTGGTCAAGTATGTGAGTGCAATTTGGTAACCTAAGGACTGTATGTGTTAAAATGTCTAAAGTTTGGGACCATATGGGTAATTTATGGAACCTAAGGATCAAAAGTGAAATAATAGCGTACCACACGGACCATATCAGTAATTTGGTCAAGTATGAGAGTGCAATTTGGTAACCTAAGGACTATATGTGTTACAAATGTCTAAACTTTAAACATTTGTAGCACATATAGTCCTTGCTCAAAAAACATAGCTATCAAGTTATCATAGCAATCCTAAATCATTAATATTTTTTCAAGAAAGAATAATGAGTGATACTTAACACGTACAATAAATTAATATGTAACATCAAGTTACTTGATAGAAAGTGGAAACACAAGGACAAGAATGTAATCCAAGAAAAATGCAATACCTTGATTACACGATGGACGATTGGAATCTCACGGCGCTGAATGAAATAAAAAAAATTAAAAAAACCTAAGATGACTTACAAAATTAATAAAGTTCGAAAAAACATGCACATTGTAACAAAAATATTAGGCTATCGAAAGAAATTAGAATTCTTACATCAATGTTGAACACCACGATTTCACCAGCTCGAATAGGGTCTTCACCCATTCGTAAGAACAGAATATCTCCCTGATAATGTAAATTAGGCAACAATTCTAAGATAAATATTTAAAATAGAAAAAAAATTATAAATTTCATATGCTGAGGGGGTGTTTTCTTCACAGAATTTCCAGGAATATAATGTAATTTAATCTGATTTCTATTTCACAACCTGTTTGGTTGGAAAAGGGAAGAATTTGATTAAAATTAATTCACTCATATTCCTTCGTGGGGAGGAGTTCAAAAATCCTTCCACTCATTGATGAAAAGGCTTAGACTCCATTGGAATTAAAACAAATTAAACAAACAAACAAACTTACTATGTATATTCTCATTCTTCAGTAGGGTCAAGAGGAAATGATTGAGACAAACCTTACCCCTATCCTAGTTGGGATAAAGAGACTAATCCGAAGGAGTCCCTGGCTCAATGTTATCGTTTGAAGTTAATCATTTCAATGCTTTTAACGTTATTTTCACAAAATAATTAAAATAACGTTAAAATTCGTGCAATTTTACTTTTGCCTCTTGAGGGCCCACACATATGTACATTATATACGTGCACCGCAAATGGGGCGTTGGAATTCAAACAAATTGTACATTCCAATTCCTACAATAAATTTTGTTAACAGAACGCGTGACATCCAACTTCTCTAAAACCATTCTACCAAAGTACTACTAATATTATCTTATGTTATGGCTGTTAATTACAATAAATGTCAAAATATCTATAAAAATACAATCTTTTGATCTCTACAAAAATAAAAGATTATAATCATACCTCCACAAATTTAAAAAGTACTAAATATAAAGGAGACCTACCCTCTGGAATGCAGGTTCCATGCTTTCAGAAAGAACAACAACAACTGGTGACTCGCTACCAGTAACACACATCAGAAACTTCCATATAATTAGTGCTGAGGAAACAATCATACCTGAAGGCAAACAAAAAATAGCAATTTTAGGTGATCTGATTTTAAAAAAGATGGTATATAAAGGCACACTTTGCATCACAAATTAATTTTTTCATTCTTGTTTATTTCAACCATTTATGTCCAACCATACACTCTTATCAACCATTAATCTTTAAGAAAGATTGTTGCCTGCACCTTTTACAACACATACAAATATGAAAATCAATATTTTGAAAAATACATAGACCTAAGATCATAAATCATGCATTTTGTGAATGTTTTGCTTTGCTATTTGATGCAAAAACTATAAACTATAAAACAAAACAAAACAAACAAACATACAAACTTACTCTGTATATTCTCACTTTTCAGTAGGGTCTCGGGAAGTGCTCTAGGGCTATACGAACTCGAACCGTAGACCTTCTCGGTAAAACAGATCAAACTTCTTATTATCAAAATGATCTGAACTGTTTCAAAGACCCAAAATGCATTTTTTGTGCATTGGGCTCTACTTCTTCAATTAACTTATAAAAAAATATTTTAATTCTGGCCCCAACGCTTTTAAATTTATTTTCACAAAATAAGTACTTTAAAATTAGTGCAATTTGAATGGGGCGTTTAAAACAAAACTAAGAAGCTATGAATTACTTGAAATCGGAGGATTAAAAAAAAAAAAAAAACTCAAACAAATTTCAGTTTTTTTAATTCAGATTTCTGGTAAAGATATCCCATTTCGGCACAATCTTTCTCAATTAGAGTTTCATACGTTGGGTACTGTAAATTCAAAACCCTAATTCAGAAGAACATGCTACATTGGATCAACAAACAAAGAATCATAACAATCTGATCAAAATTTCAAGAGCAGATATACCCAGAAGCATTAAAATTGAGAAATCAGAATTCTGACATCAAATGATCGAATCAATCAGTTACTATTTGTTCTATAGATCTCAAGAAAGAAAGAGTAGCGTACCCAGAGTGATGACCTGTTCAACGGCTTGTCGAAGCTTCATGGATTTCAAAGAATCGATCGAATCTCCGATGAAACCCATCGTCACAAAGTCGTCTCGTTCGGAGGATTCGATCTTTGGAGTCAGATATGACTTTTCCTTTGACTCTGGTTTTCTTTCCACGTTGAATTAAGATCATAGTTGCTACATTGTCATTGGTCAACAAACATTAGTGACGTGTTTTAATTTTTAAATATAATTTTCCAATAATAAGGTAAATTTATAAATAAAATCAAGTTTTTTGAAAGTTTTAATTAATTAACTAAATTTTTTTTATTTAATTAAAGTGATGAAAGTTTCATTTATTATTATAATATTATGTATTTATCAAGTTAAAATGTTATTAATGATGATATATCAGATTATATTAAAAAAAAATTATCTCTACTAATTTTCAATTGAAAAATAACATGGATTTTTCTATTATTAAAAAAAACCTTTTATCTCTAATATTGATAAAATAATGAGTTTTAAGTTTTTTTAAAAAAAATATATTTTTAGTGTCTAAAAGCAAAAAAATAAAAAACACATTTTTTATTCATAAAAATATATTTGCATACTAAAAAATAAGACATAATACAATAATAAAAAAAAATCAAAGAAAAAAAATAACCTGATAGCCTGGTAATCGAATAGTTTTAGAAATGTAACTTAAAGTTTAGTTACATTAAATAGATAAATAAAGTTTCAGTGATATAATTGAAAAAATTGCAAATTTGATTACATCTTTGTAACATTTTCTCTTTTCTTATAGCAGTTTTTTGCTAATATTTTTCTAAATTCAATTTACTTCATAATTTTAAACTTACGTCACTTTTCCGACTCAATGACCAAAAGTTCTTTAACCCAATGACAGTTTGTCGTTCCAAAAGAGGGTTGGAAAATATTATCATGTCAACGAAATTCAATTTTGTTTTTTAATCTTAAAAGCCTGAATAAATATTAAATTTTAATATATTTTCTTTTGTTAAGAGAAAATATGTGTTCTAAGAGCATTAACAATGCACAAGAGGTCAAAGATTTCTTTGGTGGATACTTTTCTTATATTTTGTACTAAATTACTTTCTTTTTAAATACAAGACATTATGGAATAATGTTATACTCTTGTCTACTTTTCAACTTTCATAACCAATTTGTCATTTCATATGTTTTTTAATCATACCACCAGTCTGCAACACACGAGTGTTAATCATACTATATTTTTCATATGTTTTTTAATCATACCACCAGTCCACAACACAAAATACTACATGCTGCAGCACATGGGTGACTTTCCTCGTTTAAGTTATACATCGACTCGTAATAATTTCCACAGCTCAAAACAAAATATCAAAATCCCCACTTGAAAACATCAACAGATAAAATTCACAGCTGAGAAACTCAACAAAAATGTAAAAATCCACAGTTCCAACGCCTGCCCAAAACGATAACTGCAGACCCAAACACTAGAATACATGGGTGTCGTTTTTTGTCTATCAGTCAACTTCTGCTAATAAGATTAACCATTACAAGATGGAACTCCTTATGCCGGCACTGCACAGAACACGGTTCGAAAACAGAATATTAAAATATATCACCACATTGAACAAATATGAAGTGAACGTTATGTTAGACTGTTGGTTGCAATGTTTTAACAAACTACTTCAATGAAAGTTAAAATATTCCAAAAAAAAAGTTTGTAAGGGAATGTGCACCTCTTTTTTAACTAATGTTAAAACCTCCAACTCACATATACAAAACTTTAGACTGTTTTTGAATAACAGAATTTCTGTAATCACAATCGACAACCAACTCCTGGTTAAAACCTTAAAAAACATGTACAAAACTTTAGACTGTTTTTCTATAACAGAATTTCTGTAATCACAATCGACAACCCAACTCCTAATCAAAATCTTAAAAAAGTCTGAGGAATAAGTGGATTGGATCCAACCCAGCCAGTTTCAACCTGAAGTAAAAATACATGTGCTGACATGGTTTTGACCTGCGCTGCACACCCACTTTAACCAAATTTTTATATCATTACTGGATAATATTTTTTTTGTAAAATCATATTTGGCACACTAAATATTAGAAGAAAGAATTTTGTAAACAAAAAGTGTTTTGGGTCACATGACCCTGCTTTTGACAAGCACCAAAAGCTACATGTTTGACCCAAACCTGCTATCTTTTGCCACCCCATTAGGTTGCATGCATTTATGCAGCTTGAGGGACACTTCGGATATTGAACGCAATTCTCAAAGCATGCGCAGCAACAGTCCAAAAGAACAACAATGATTATAACTAAAGTAGCACGCATATTGCGAATAAAAAAACCACATACTGTAGGTTGAAGTATCAATTTGCTCTGGAAGCTCCTTTATATCAACTTCAAACCGTTCCTGCACCTGCAACACAAAGAAATGATAGAAATTGTTGAATGTAGAAAATCAAAGCAAAACAAGGATATTTAAAAAAAAACATTACATTTGACATCAACGAACATCCAAAACAGTAAAAAAGCAGTCACCTGATTAAGAACATCAGAGTCAGAAGCAGATGCTACAAAAGTGATTGCAAGACCCTTAGTGCCAAATCTGCCAGCTCTTCCAACCTACCAAAATATTAAATAAACAAATAAAGACTTGAAGTCAGTTGTGTGCCTAAAAAGCAGCATGAGAAGAGCAACTGATCAATCTCTAATATTATTAACATTAAACCAACCCTGTGGAGATATGTATCAGCAGAATCTGGCATGTCATAATTTATAACAATATTAACACGCTCAATGTCTATTCCCCTTCCAACTAAATCAGTTGCGACAAGGATTCTTTTTAATCCCTCTTTGAAACCCTTGTAGCGAGTCAATCTGGCAGAAGAATTTTAGAAGTTAAACAAATGCAACTTGAGTATCAAATGTAACATTTATACCTCTCACATGTAAATTTATTAGTACCATGTATGCTGACCACCCATGTAAGTTTTTTGATTTTATTTGTATACCAATTCGAATAAAAACATGTTGGGCAATGACAACAACAACAACAACAACAACCGTACCCAGTAAAATCCCACTTAGAGTGGGGTCTGGGGGGGAAAGATAAAGACACACCTTACCCCTATCTACAAGTAGAATAGAGAGGCTGCTTCGGTAGAGTCCCCCGGCTCATGTTGGGCAATGACAATGCCCTTGAAATTTCTCAAAATACAACTTAATGTGTTTTCTTCAACTTTTAAGAGCCACTATGCCAACGAGCAAGTTTTAACAGAATTAGTATAAAATAAAATCAGACAATAGTTGGAGGTTTAATGAGCCATATGCCTTTCTGGGAGCAACCTCTTTATCCCATGGGAGTGAGGATTAACCTCATCTCACCCTGCACAGACCGTCAGACCCTACCATGGAGCAGAATTTTACTTGCTATGTTTGTTTTTAAATAGATAGCTAGGAGGCCTTATCAAAAACAAAAGTCAAAATACCTGGGTGGTCTTCACATTGGTAGTCTTTTAAAAATTATAATTTACAAAATATTAATGAACAAGTAGTTCCAAAATAAAAGCATAGTCTTGTTTATTAAGAAGGTTGACAATTCAATTAAAGAGAGTGTAAGGTACTTACCTTTCTTCCTGAGACATTCCAGAATGTATACAAATAGACGGAAAGTTGCATTCCACAAGTAATTTATTAAGCTCAGCAGCTCTGCTTACACTCTTGACAAAAATGACTACTTGGTTAAAATCCAAGGCATCTAAAAGGTCATTTAGCTTACGGTTCTTTTCCATTTCACCCAATTTGATGTAATGCTGAGATAAAAACAAAAGGTTAAAAAAAACATATGTACCAGTTACTAGAAAATATCACTCAGTATTCAAATGGAAAAGTACCTGAACAAGTCCATGAAGAGTTAATTTGGCTTCATCATCAACATAAATTTCCATAGGCTGAAAAGATCAAATGTCAAGTATTAACTCTTTTTAACTCTGCAAATATTAAAGAAATTACATATAATGCTAGCTAAAGTAGAAGTAACATGAAATAGGATATCTTTAATTTTACAAAAAGGTAATTTTAACCCATTATCCTAGAATGCGTCAATCGATACATGTTTGATGAGATCAAACATGTGAATTAAAGATATACTTTTAAAGCACATCAAACGGGTCAAGTTCAAATTGTATTAAAATGCATACAATCTCACGAGACATTTTTCTCAAAAGCTTATACAATTAAAACCATGTTTTTTTTCTCAGGTTGTCGACTCATTAATTTGGAATTTTGCATAATAGAAAAATAATAGTGTGAAGTGTTTTGGGGTCCACCCAACCTTTTTTGACTTGTCCAAAAAATACCCATGCTGACCCAAACTCTTTTTGACTTGTTAATTGCTACCTAATCGACCCACCCTGCACCTCCCATTGTGACAACTATAATGCCTCGCATAATATAAATTGATAGTAACAGAAAGTTGCAACGTATTACATCTTGCATAAACTTCTTGCAAACAGGTCGAATCTCCTTGCTTAGTGTTGCAGAAAACATCATTACTTGCTTGTCATGAGGTGTCATCTTAAAAATTTCCTGCACATCTCTTCTCATATCTGTAAGGCCACAAGTAAAAAGCCATTAAACATAAGTGTCGAAATAAACAATATACACCAGAGATAAAAAGGGAAAGATATGTGTCACAACTCACAAAATAATAATTTTCTTGCATTGATATTGGCTGAATAGTGTCAGAATATAAACCAGAAACAATTTTATATATTTCTAAAGATAACAACTATATCAAGGAAATTTATGTTTTTAATGTAGTGAAATGTAAAAAATTTATGGAATCAGAACAATTTAAACAACATTTAGATCATTTGTCCCAATCTTTTTCAGCTATATTATCAGTAGCATTTGACTCATTTCAGGTGGGAAAACAAATCAACCAATTTATAAGTAGACGGCTATAATGACACCTCTAGCATACACCAATACATGCATTGAGAGTGCAAGAAAATAAAATGCAAGGCAATCAAAAGAACTTACCAAGTGACTCTAGCATTTTGTCACACTCATCAAGGATAAAATGCCTCACATTCTTCAATCCAAGTTCCTTATCTCTAGCAAGCCCTAATACTCTTCCAGGTGTTCCAACAACAATATGAGGGCATTCATTCTTCAGTAGTTCTTTATGGATCTTTATGTTCACACCGCCATAGAAGACAGCAACTTTGAGATCAGATAAGTATCTACTGAACCTTTCAAACTCATGGCAGATCTGAACAGTAAGAAAAAGAAAAACATGGGTGAGATTAAAATAAACATATTCAAATTGTTGTTGGATCAAAATGCAAGATTGCATATCTCACCTGATAAGCTAACTCTCTGGTGTGGCAAAGGACAAGAGCAGCAACTTGACCTGCCACAGGCTCAATTTGTTGTAGTGTAGACAGAACAAAAACGGCTGTTTTTCCCATCCCAGACTTTGCTTGACATATGACATCCATTCCTAGAATAGCTTGTGGTATGCACTCATGTTGTACTGGTGAAGCAAAGAAAATTCCATCGAATGAATTCTTCATAAATTTAAATGATGTCTTTCTCCCCCAAGACAGAAAGGTTTACCAAACCAGTTATCTCGCGGAAATCATGAACATGGAAATAAGATTTACCTGAAAAGAAGTAGAGAGTGATAAAAAGAAATTAGCTAGAGTACATATGTTCAGTGTTAAGAAACTCAAAATAAAATCATACATAATAAGAACATATTCATATGCAATCTACAGTTGCACACAAAAGTGAAAATTACTTGATAAAAAAAAAAGTAAACCATGAGATTTTGATAAAAGAAATCATTTATTTAAAAATTTGGCAAATAGACCATGGGTTTCTGTACCTATTTCCATCCAGGTAGCATTTGGTTTGTAAACTGTTATATAAACGGTTTCATGGATTTTTCTTTCAACAAAAGGAGATAGAGAACTCACCCCTTACAACAGATTTGATGAAACTCATGTCTTATGTGTTATCTAGAACCCAACCACTTAAAAGTAAAACATCAAGCAAGATAAAACACCTCCAATTTCATTCCTTCCTAAACCCACAATAATGTTACTAATGGAACATCTAGTAATAAAATAAGAGGGTCCATTCCTTTTTTCTTTCCCTTCAAAGTAAAAATAGATCAATTGCTATCTAGTATCTATTACAAACTTTTTCCTATTTGAAAAGCTAAGAGGAATGGTTAAGTGTTTAACCTACATTATGTGTTGGTATACAAAGATGTCAACAAGCAATAACTATACATAGTTGCATGATGTGCAATGCCCAACAAAGTGCAAGTTAAAAGCACATATAGCTTACACGTGGATATGCAAAAACCTTAACATAAAAGTTATTTCAAAGTTATAATTTTCAATATATTTATTGATAAATAACAACAAACTGTAAGCATAAGACTTTGCCTTCTGAAGGATGTTCAAATCCAGAATCAACAATGGCTCGAAGAAGCTCTGGTTTAAGCAAGAAGTCCCGAAAGCCTGAACTGTGAATTCCAACATAGCCCCTGCAATATCAATTGAAATAACAAAATATAAGTTAACTATGAGCGCACACTTCCAAGAAATATCATTTATGATCAACTCTCACTCGTAAAAGCTTTTAAAATAGAAAACTCTAAAAAAGTCAAATACTCAGAGCAATATTGCATGTTCATTGTTCATATCCAACACAGAGCAGAATTAATTTCCACATACAGTTATTTCCATAAAAATGACATATCTAATTTGGTTTAGGTAAGGATTTCTATAACTTAATTTTACTGTTTTGGACATTTTGAACCCACATATGTCCAAAACAGTAAAATTAAGTTGTATTTAGCACCTAGCAAACCAAAAAGGTGTAACTATAGGTAAGAGATCAGGAGCAGTTCTGTGTTTTCGTTTTCCATCTCTCAACTAACTAATTGGGAATTCAAATGATATTAACTTCACAAAATTGTCACTTGGGAATTGGGATCTTAGATCCGCAATTAAATTATAAAATGTCCATCTGATGCAAGAATCTTGTGTTTTAACATGGAAACATAATCTCGTCACATTAGGCAAAGTTCACATGAGATGACCACTTTAACAGTTTCTACGCCCCCTGTTATCAATTTATCATTACTTTTAGATATTCACACTCTCTTCCTTAAAAAAATCAGAAAGCTAACAAAGAACTAAAAACTGTCGTATTTTTTCCTAAGGCATCAATGAAAAGTGAAAACTAACAAGTAACGAAAAAAAAAAAAAAACACATCCAATTTTGAACCCTAATTCAACACAACACATAAACAAGAATATACACTCAATGAAAATACTGAGGCTTACTTTTTGACGGTCTCGGAACCAGGTTTCCCGTTGATGGAGTCAGGGGCTTTCTCCTCGTCATCATAATCAAGGAGCTCTTCCTCGTAGTCGTTATCCTTAACTTCACCCATGAGAACTGTTGCATAAAATTCAAGTTTATCACTATCAACCAAAAAATTTTCATCATCCCTAATCAAATAAAGCGAGATAAATCAGTAATTTAGGGTTTATGCGTACCTGCAGTGTTTCAGCTGAAAGGAGATTATATCGATCGAATGATAAATGTGTGGCTTGAGAGGGAGATCCCGAAGAAACAAACACCTGAAATATATTAAACAGAGATCTAGGCCTCTAGGGTTTCGATGAAGCCGAAGAACAGATTAGCATCGACGGTTAACAGCTACAGTCCTATTTATAGAGAGATGCTCGTCTAACATGAAATTACATATTTACCCCTTATAATCTATGTTATTTTAGGGACCGTTTGGTATGATCTGAACCTTTAAGTACTGAATGGTTAAAATGTCGAAATGATTAAGATAATATGAATGCTTAAGTGCTGAACCAGTAAAGAGTGTTTGGTTCAACGTATGAATAAAACAAAAAATACTCTCAAAAGTACCCGATCGAGGTTTCCTCGTCGTCGCAGCCCCTGGCGTCGTCGCTTCAAAAAAATGCCAAATGTAGCCGGCATCTACCATAAAAATCGATCATCTTCTCCGACCTAGGGTTTGGGGCAAACACAAAAACTCAGACGACGAATAAGTGAAGCAATGGAGGGAAGGGAGGCGGTCATGAGCAGCAGTCGGTTAATCGATCATCTTCTCCAATCTAGGGTTTGGAGCAAACACAAAAACTCAGATGACGAAGAAATGAAGCAACGGAGGGAAGGGAGGCGGTCGGGGGCGGTAGTGAGCGACGGGCGGCGGTCGGTCGATCAAAAACTCAGACTTGGTCGACAATGTTCGAACCCCACCAGATGTGCAAGCAGCCCCTCTTTCTCTCATTCAGACCTTCTATCCCATTAAGATGTGTTTTTTCCACGAAACAAACGGTCTGAATCTGAACCATTCGTATTCAGACCCACACAAACAACCCCTTAGCTTATGAAATTAAATTGTAAACAAAATGAAGTTCAAATTTATTCGAAAATTAAACAATGAATCATATAATTTTTAAATATTGATATTGATATACGCTTGCAAAACTTAAAGCATAGAAGGGTTGTTAATAAACTCAAAACATCGACTGATTGATAGATTTGTTTGTTGAATTGCAGGTTTTACTAAAAATCGGTCTAAAGTCACAACACACCATAATTATTGTCTTTTGTATGAAATATGAAGCATACTACACATTCAAGGCAAAGTTGTAGTTCTTAATTTATGACTTCACTTCACATTGTTTATTTAGTGATAGATGAGAATTATATGTTTCATGACTTTTTTAGGTTTTCATAGGCCTTTGGACACCATTTGGTTTTCTATACACCTCCTAAATGTTTAAAGGCTTATAATCTTCATTCATGAACAAAGGTAAATTCATGTTTTATTCTTTTATTGAACTCGTGTTTGCAATTTCAGTTTACCTAAGGCTTTTTGTACACCAATTGGTTTTTCGAAACGTGCATCTATGGTTGAGAAATATGTATGTAGAAGATCAGTTGAATTGCTTAAATTAATGTGTTAAAAGTTTATATATCATATAACAAAGCCAAAACAATTGCCTTGAAATAATTAAAACCAGCTATAAAACTACCATAAGATTAAAAGACTGATAATTAAAACCAGCTAAAGAGTTTGAGGTTTTAAATCTGTTTTCATTTAACAAGTAACTTTTTTCATTACAAGGGTTGTGATTAACATAACTTCTTTTTTTTTTTTTATGAATAATTGGTCCTTGTATGCAAGGTTAAATGCTTTAAGATATACTTGTCAGGTATCATGTATGTTGTGGTCGTGAAAACCTATCCCAATGGTTAGGGCTCTCACCCTCCAATATGGAGGTCGCGGGTTCGAATCCATCTGGAGGCAAGTTTGAAAGACACCAGGTGAAGAGTCAGCTTGGGGTTTATTTCAGGTTTGACTCCGATGGGGGGGGAAGTTTACCCATTCAACGGGGTTCTTGCGCATCAAGGGGTATGGGTTCTAACGGCGGTTGGAGGAGTCCAACCTTGAACGATCGCCCGCAAGGGGTAGGGAACACGTGAAAATACCGCTGTTCAAAAAAAATCATGTAAGTTATAGTACTTGACAATGATAAAAGTTGTATATGATGTCTATGCGTGCTTTCTATTTCATAACTAGTGGCATACCCGTGCTCCGTGATGGTATACAAACTGATTTTTATTAATGTTTAGTTATAAATATTCATCGTTGCAAAATAAGTATTAAAAAGCATGAAAATAAATATGTATAAATTATATAACCTACCATAAAACATGCTCAAGACCTAAGACTATCCACAGTGGTCACCCCACTGAAAACCCTTCCCCACTGAAATTTCCTGCCACGTCATCACCCCACTGAAATCCTTTAACACCCACAATGGTCACCCCACTGAAAACCCTTCCCCACTATTCCACGTCATCAACATTTTTTAAATTTAATTGATTTATTTAATTTATTTTTTGCAAACAAAAAATAATAAACTTAGAATTTAAATTAACCATTCAAATAAAGATACAAATAAAATAAAAATTACATTGCAAATTTAAATAAAAAAACCATACAAAAAAAAACTAACAATTCAAATAAAATTTAACGATATTTATCCAAGAGTTTCTTTTTCATTTTTTGCATTATTTCACGATCTTCGTCGTCGAGCATGTCGGGAGGCATAGACTCAAGTGCTCTGAGGTCGGATCGGAGAGTTTTTTCTTCGTGCATTTTTTTCCTTTCTTCGTGTTTTATTTTTTGAAAAGTTGTGAAAGCTTGGAGTTGCTCGGCGAGTTCGGTTGTTAACGTGTTAGAGGAGACGGTTTGACGACTCGAAGAGGACGCCCGTTTTGTTGTATCTCGACCCGTCGGTCTAACCGGTTCCGGTGGGGTGTCGAACTCGGCTTCTTCTTCGTCGTCATCCTCTAGGTTAACCGCGTAATTTGTATGTGCGGTCGAACCCCCGGGCGAATACTCGTTCGTTTCGGAATTTTTGGTTCTTTTTGAAGAACCTTGGACCTCGTTGTTGTGTTCTTGGCAAAGAACACGGAATTTTGGCGACTCTTTTATCGCCACCCAAACGTGGTAGTGGTTAAACGTTTGGCCGTTACTCTTTAGTTGGTATTCTTTTTCGGCCCATTTCAAAACGTTCTCGTCGCTCATCCCGCTTTTTCGGTTGTTTGCGCAGTTGCTATAGATCCCACTAAACTTTGTTAACTTGGTGCACATATCCTTCCACTTTGAATTTAGTTAATGATACGTGCGGTATTCGGCATCGAAGCCCATCACATTGTGCCAACTAACGGTTACCTTTTTCCAAAAATTTTCCCGTTTTTGCGAGTTACCTACAAAAAAAATTTCAAAAGTAAGTTAAAAAATTAAACCCTTTAAAATAATATATAAGAAAACTAAGTAATAAAATTTTTACCTTTGGTTTTGTTCTCGGATTCGTCCATGTAACATTTTCCGAGAGCGATCTCTTCATCTTGAGTCCATTGCTTCGGTGTCATTGGACCACTACTCGGCCCTGCTCCAGCCGGCTGTTTGTTTTTCTTACCTTTTTTTCGTTTCTGAGTGTCTTGTGTCTCCGGCACGACCTCGTTATCATGTTGGCTCGGGGAAACAAAATCAGATTCGAACCTCGGTTGAGAGAAGGGAGCAAAACCGGGTTGAAAGTTTGAAGGAGATTGGAAGTTTGGTGGATGTTGAAAGTGTTGGATGTTTGGGTTTTGTTGTAGTTGTGCCAAAAAATTCCTAAGCGATTCGGGATCGTACGAGAACGGGTTGAATTCGGGATTGGGATTGTTAGGCCTTGGATTCATGTTTGTGTTATTTTTTTAAAAAATATAGAGAGAAAGATGAAAGATGAAGAGATTTGGATGGTTTTTTGGGTAAAAAAAGTTGATTTTTTTTTTTTTTTTTGATTTATACCGTTCACCAACGGTCAAATGAGGCATCCAATCAGAAACCGAGAATTTCCACGGGGAGCGGGAGCCGTTGGGGCCGGCTGAGCGGGTGCCGCTGGCTAGGGGGGCGGTGTGCCCGCTGGACCCCGCCGCGGGGAGGGCACCGCTGGAGTTGGCGGGGAGGGTATTGTGGGCGGTCTAATTATGTTGTACTTAGCAAGGGAGCACCTACCCACGCTACATTATGGGTTAAATTTGCATAACATTAAGAAAAACGTTGATAAAAAGAAGCATGCAACCACATGTACGGAATTAAAAAGAAAAATCAAAAACAAATGTTAGCATATTATATTATTATTATATATATTAAAAGGCAGGTTGAAAGGAATAGTAAAGTTTTGTTTTTTCGATTTTAGCCACTAAAACTTTTACATAATATTAATAATAGTTAAGTAATATTAATTATTAGTAAGTCAACAAAAGCGGCTAAATAGTAAAATTTTGTTTTTTCGATTTTGGTCATTAAAACTTTATATAATATAATTTTTTTTTTCGATTTTGGCCACCAAAACTTTTATATAATATTAATAATAATTAAATATAGTAAAGTTTAAGTTTTCGATTTTGGCCACTAAAACTTTTATAAAATATAAATTTTTGTTTTTTTGATTTTGGCCACCGTCAAAGTTTTTCTATTGGCTGTTCAATTTAGCTACTTAGAGCATTGCAAGTAATTGTAACATTAAGTTTATAAATAAATTATAATTTTAATTGTATATATATTAAAAATACAATGACTAATGAATAGTAGGTGTTGGGTAGTTTAGGGTTTAGTATTTTTTGTATAACTATGGGAACCAATTGCGTGGTAAAACCCCGATTCCCGTCAATACCTGACTAACTGAGAGGAATAGGAAAAGCGTGGTCGCAAGCAACCAAGTCGTTATAGCCTTCAAGTAAAATTGCTCTAACTGGGGATTGGACTTGAGATTTTTAGATTGTATCTCCTATACTTTAACCACTGCATCACTTCCTTAGAGATTAAGGTTTAGTTCGTGATGAAAGATTTGATTTTGCTATGTAACTTATTCTTCTACAAATGATATATATTATCTGTTATCGGGAGTGTACTTTGATAACACCGCCGCAACACGTGGGTGAAATAAACCTAGTTAATAATAATAATCACATAAAATAGTTTAATAAAAGGAATGATGACATACAAGAAGAAATTAAAAAACAAACATAATATCAAATTAAACATAAGAAAAAATATATATATATACTAGGTTATAACCCCGTGTATTTCACAAGGCTAGATACTTAATATAATATAAGTAAAATACATTATGTTAAATAAGAACATGTTTAGAAGTATATGGCTACAAATACAAACTCAAAGTGTGTAGCAACTTTTTTATATGCACACACCAATGCATGGTTGTTACGTTTAGAACACAAACAAATATATGTTGAGAATGTTTGTGTTTATAAATGTAGAAAAAAAAATCAAAAAAAGTTAAAAATACATACAACATAGATAATAAGTATTATTAATGTAAAAACATAGTACAATTAAAATTTTAAATTTGTAAACATTTTAATGCATGTAGTATATTATGAAGAAATAAAAAAATTAGATTTTTAGAAACATAACATAGTTAAATTTATACAGTATTTCTTTGATTCAAAATATATATATATATGTATGTATGTATGTATGTATGTATGTATGTATGTATGTATGTATGTATGTAATTTAATAATAATAAAATAAATGTTGAAAGAATAATATGAATTAAATATGTTACCATAAAAATAAGATCTTTTTAATTTCACATAAAAGTATGATTCATTTGTTAGATTGTTTTTAATAATATATTGACATGTGTCATTATTATTTGAAATTGAATGTATGATTGACAAGTATCATATCCAAAAAAAGATTGATTGTGATATTGACACATAAGCAAAAATATTTTATTTTATTATAATAGATAGATATATATAACTAATTAGTTAAATAGTAAAAAAGCTAGAGAAAATTTGTAAAATTGTAAAAAGAATCATGTATATAATAAATATATAAAATAATCTGGTAATTTATTTTTTAAAATGTAACACATGATGTGTTATTTTTTAAAACTAATAAGAGGGAACCGAAAATAGTGGTTATGGGTTTCGAAATATAGATAGTTTACAAGATAATCATACATGTTAGTGTGAGCCTTGTGTATATGGTTATGAAAATAACAAACACCGAAGTAGAATTATCAATGTGTTAGTATGTATGGCTATGACCCATGGTTTAGACAAGTGAAACAATTAGACATCTTACCATACATAAACTTGATAATTGTTATATATGTGTGTAGGGAATGGTTCGAATGTTATTCCTTTCTTATTGCGATAACCGAATAACTACATCTTATTACTTTGGGCCCACATTAAAGTAAATCTAAATGTGTAGGTTTTTTCTTATTTTTTATTAATGTAAGTGGTTCCTACATTAATTAAAAAAAAAGAAAAAACATACACTTTCAGATTTACTTTAATGTGGGCACCAAAATAATAAGATGTGGTTATTCGGTTAACGCAATAAACATAGGTTAAATTTGATCCTCTCCCTATGTGTATGTGTGTGTGTGTATTTCACAATTAGCAGATTTAAGGTAGGGTATGAGAATGGTAAGATATAGACAACGTTACCTCTACTCTACAGGAACAAAGAAGTTGTTTCCAATGAGACATTCGGCTCATGATGCCTGATTAGCCGACCAACCTAACGCTTTTAACGTTGTTTTTACAAAAAATTAAGTAAATTAACGTTAAAACTAGTGTAGTTTTATTTTTGTCACTCGAGGGCCGACACATATATACCTTATATGTGTGCGCCAAAAACGAGACATATGTTATATAATATATATGATTGTCTTATTATATAACATACATGACAATTATATATGGGCATTTGGGCATGTGCTATGAATATGATTTGGGCAATAGTGTCAAGTGACTCAAGTCAATTGCACATGAAAAGATGATGGTATGCACAAGTGTACAACAATAAATATGGCAGTCTTATGTTGAGGGGGGCGGAGGCAATGAAGTATGCTATTCCAATTTCCAAATATCTAAAATGCATTTTAGCAAACAAAAAAAAAATCCAACTCTGAAAATTGTTTTAAAATTAAAAATTTGATCTTTAGAGTTAAAAAACTTTGGTTCGAACTTCTATTTTAAAATATTTCCAGCACACATTAACATCTCAATGATTTTATTATATAAAGTCCACATTTTCATCCCATATTTTTCTTAGCATCTACTATAAATACCAAAAAGAAATTTATATAAAAGACTACAGAAAAAAAATACTTTCTTTATTTGCTAGCTTTACGACATGAAGTAAACATACCTTATACAGATACTAATGTGATATACATATTAATTACTTGAAAGTTGAAACTAATATTATATAAAATGATTCTGCTTGGATAAGTCATATCTGCGGTGTACGCATATGATTTACACATGTGTGGGCCCTCATCGGGCGAGGTAAAATTACATTAATTTTAACATTATTTTATGTATTTTGTGAAAATCACGTTAAATGCGTTGCGATGATTAACTTCAAACAATAACTTTTAGCAGGGGACTACCTCGGAGTAACCTCTTTATCCCAACTGGGATAGGAGTAAGGTTTGACTTTATCCTTTCCTCCCAAATCCTACTAAAGAGTGGAAATATATCGGATAAATTTGTTTGTTTATGATTATGATTAGATGCGCCTTATGCAGCCTACGAGTTTTTTCAAGGATCGCAACCGATTAATAAGAAAGTACAAATGAAGCATTATGAGGACAATGTATTCACCGTTGTTATTTGCTTAGAAATGACAACATTGATATGTTTCTTTTAAAATTTGGATCCTAATTTCATTGCTACTAATCTTTTTTTTTTTATTCTAATCTTTTTGTAGTAGCTTCATGACATTGTTTATAATGAAGCATACATGATTTTGTCACATGAGATTATTCATAAGTGAGAAGTCATTGTAATTTTGTGAATAAATAACATATGTGGTTCATGAGTCATTCCTCACATCTTCTCCATTATCTATCATACATCAACGTTAAGTGATATTTTTATTTCACGTGACTACTTTTGTTGTTATGTTATAGCATAGAGTGGCATCACTATAATATTAACAAACCTAATCACTTGACAAGTATAAAGCTACTTACTACACCTTTAATGATACGATTAGAAAATTTTGAATGTTAAGGGATAAGTTTAGAAGAAAAAAAAAACTAGAATAGATGATATCTTTTTAGTCATCTAGACGTATATTTACAATTTCAGTTTATGTAAATATATAATCTAAAAAGATTTTTGCTAAAAATACGAACAAACTATCATTTTTGTGGTGTTTATTAAAACTGGGAGTGAGGTTCAATTCACAAAATATTTTCAAAGTAATTGAACATATAGTCAGAATTAAAATTCAAAAGATTCAAAATCAATCTCTAACAAAAAATTTGAAGTATTTGGTTTGTAAAACTAACAAAAGGAATAGAAATTTAGAAAATGTTAGATAAATTATTAATTATAAAACTATCACCCTTTTTATAAAAACCTTCCCAACATATTAACTTATGAGTGCCCTAAGCCCACCGACATGAATGGCCTTTGATGAGTGGGTAGTTTAAAATAAAAAGAAATAAAAAACAATAAAAAATTTTCATTATTATTGCAGCTGACACACTTGTCAAAACAAGCCAAAATCACAACCAAACCTATTTCTACATTAAATTGATTGGGCCGATCATAAATGGACTCCTCATTGCCTTTTTTCCTCCATTTTTTATTATCTTATTTAATTTAAGATATAATTTTATTTTTTTTTCAAGTAACTTTTATTTGTTAATTAAAAAAAATAAATATAAAGATTTTTTTATTGTTTTTTTGATTATTTATGTACAAATTTCATCAGATGGAGTTATTTTCAAAAAATAAAAAATAAAGATAATTCAATAGTTTTAGTTTTTAAAATAATTTTTTTTTTAATTTTTTTTGAATAACCGAAAAAACAGAACCATAATCGAATTAACCGAAAAAATCGAACCGAACGAATAGCCGAAAAAAACCGAACCGAAAAAAATCGAAACCGAACTTTTCGGTTCGTTTTCGGTTTTTCATATTTTAAAAACCGAACCGATTTGTTATCTTATTTAAAAATTAATATATATATATATATGTGTGTGTGTATGTTGCTATTTTTATACTTACTTAACGGGATAAAAACACATAAAGAGTCTACCGTTTGTGATGATAAAGATTTGGATTAAAGTATCTCTACCATTTTAAAAGATAAAGATCGTAATTATTTCAAATTTAATTATTTACTTTTGTTTTTTTAAATATAAGAACATAATTATAATTATTTAGCTTTAATTTGATTAATTGGTGTTTGATCAATTAAGTTATGAATTATCTTTTTTTAAACATGTTTGCATTTTTAATATTAAGTGTGAGAGAGAAAAAACAAAAAAAAAACCGAAAAAACCGAAAACTGAACCGAAACCGACAAAAAAAAAACCGAAAACCAAATGGTTTCTAATAACTAAAAATGACTATGTTGGTTTCGGTTTTAGCCAAAAACCGAACCGAGCCGAACCAAACACACCCCTACTTTTTTCCTCGATTTTTTTATTAACTTATTTAATTTAAGATATAATTTTATTTTTTTCAAGCAACTTTTATTTGTTAATTAAAAAAATAAATATAATGATTTTTTATTATTATTTTGTACAAATTTCATCAGATGGAGTTATTTTAAAAAAAAATAAAAATATAATATAGATAATTTATTAGTTTTAATTTTTAAAATATATTTTTTTAAATTTTTTCTACCAATTTTAAAAAGATGAAAATTAATCATAAATTGTATTATTGTAGTTATATAATACAACATTGGGTCAAGATTCATGCTTAATTTTAGATGTGTGTAGAAATTTCACTAGATCGATTGTTCTTAAATAATTTGATATAGTGAACACGTAACCTAATTGCTACTCGATTTGGTTAATCCATTAATCCACTAGTTTTTGGTTTTTATGATTATGAATTTTTGGGTAATAATATTATTTAGAAATAAAAATAATAAAAAAATATATTTAATAATATCAAATGAATACTTTTAACAAAGCAATGATCATACTGACATACATGAGCATATCGTACCTAGCAATAATGGATATGAGACATTATGTTACAATCAAATATTAGATTGACTTTAGCAATTTGAGTGATATTGTTACCAAGGGCCTACTATGAAGGGGTGTGAGAGGTGAAGCGTGTGATTGCACGTATCAAACATTTTTATTTATTAACTTATAATAATTACAAATATATGATTTTTTTAATAATTCGTTTATGTGTATGAAAAACATTATTTTGTTACAATAATATTATTCATTAACTTATAATTATTAATAATATATGATTTTTACGCTATGTTCACATAAAGGAAAGAAAATAAGAGAAAAGAAAAATAAAGAAACGCAAACCTTTAATTTTAAATTGGAAGGAAATGAAATCGAAATAATTTTACCTAGTTTTCTTTCATTTCTTTCCCTTTCATCCCTTAACACCATGTTCCCGAGTTTATTTAAGCACAAAAGAGAAAGAAAATGGAAAAAAAATGAGAAACATATTTGTGTTTCTAAGTTTCATTTAACGAAGGAAGAGAAATGAAAATAACGCATGTTGTGTTCCCGAGTTTTTTAAGGAGGGAAGGTGAAAGAAGTGGAAGGAAAAATATGCAAAATTATTTGTGAATTGCAACATCAAAACAATGTTTCTACTTTTGTTTCATTTCGTTTCTATTCACTCCTAATATAAAAACAATAACAGAGCTTTTGTGCACATTGAATAAGCATATTGACGCTCAGTTTTCGAGTTTATTAAAGAAGAGAATATAAAGGAAAATGAAAATAAACGAGAGGAAAGGAAAAAAAGAATGGATTTCTTTCCTTCCGAAAACTAAGTAATTTTGCATAGTTTTCGTTTTTATTAAATGAAACTCGGGAACACGACATTTGTTATTTTTCTTTTTGTTCCCTCGTTAAATGAAACCCAGGAAAACAAAATGTTTCTCGTTCCCTTTTATTTCCTTTATTTTTCTCTTCTTAAATGAACTCGAGAAGCATCAAAGTGTGAATGGAACACAAATCGGGCCGCAAAAAATTGACGTCGTTTGCACTGCCGTTTTAATCTAATCACTTCTGCGAATTCAATGACATCTTTATGTGATTATGTCTGATATGAATTACAACATCAAAACAATGTTTCCCCTTGGAGTTACATGTTCACATGACATTTTGGCGTAAATTGAAGCTAGGTCAAATCAAAACCTTTTGTGGGTCATTGGCCAGATAGTTTCATGTGAGACCTAAACCATCAAAAGTTAAAATTTTATCATTAAATGTTTCTTGGGTTCTAAAACATACGAAATACTAGATTCTTGATGCTGAGTTGGTGTCCATGGTGTTTTGTTTTTTGGAATGAATCATTGTAGTCGTTTGGTAAAAATGATGGATTAGATTGTGAACGCCAACTGTTTGATGAAATGACGCTACTAGTTTTATTCATGTGACCATGTACAATGCTACAAATAAACCAAATCCATGTAAGGATCTATGTAGCCTTGTTTGTTTCTAGTAACGTAAAGTGGCAGATACATAATTTTTTTTTATGGGGGGCGAAAATTTTTATACCCATTTAAGGATCTAGCTTAATAATCTTTTTTATCTTCTGTTCAGATCTAGTTATGTCGAATCGGGTCGGGTCATGTTAAAATAAGACAATTAAACTAAATTTCATATATAAAAGCATAAGAAAAATACAATACATCTAGGATGAGTGCATGTTAGGATGAGTTTTAATCAAAATCAGTTTGAATTTAAATGAGTCATTTTAATAAACATCATTTTTTTTCAACTTAAAGGGAATTGTAACTAAAGAAATAGTTTAATTGAATAATTTTTAGTTATTTTCTCATCAAATTTATTACTGATCATTCTTATCTGTTTGAATCCATACATTCACTTAATTTTTAAGTTATTCATCCTGACCTTTATTTTGTTAAGGTGTTACCATCTCAACCCATTGTATGTTATAATTCTGCCTATTTCTATCTAAAATACAATATTTGTTTACCCAATTTATGCATTTATCTTGTTATGAGTTAAGATTTTCAGACCTAGTTGATCTCTACTTGGTTTTATTTTTTAAAATCTATCTAAAATAATATATATGGAGACTTTTTAGGTAACTCTTTTTCCAAAAAAAATAAGTATAACTATCACTTAAATTCGCATCACAAGTCCAATTATACAAATTTAAGGGGAGCGATTGCAAAATATTAAGAAGTTCTCTCAGAATTTGAAGCTTATTTCACAATATAAAACCAAGTTGGTGAGGTTCATAAGTTTTCCAATGAGATGCTCCGAATGTAAAAAAAAAATGGAAGAGATATTTACTTGTAAGATTATTAATTGCAGCATTCCCACATTAGTTTCACCAACCCCACAAAAGAAATGCAGTTAAAAGCATTAATGTCATTTGTCTTTTTGTCATGTGACTCATGTCCATATCACTTGGATGGTATTGGTAATTTAAGAAAGAAAGATTCAAGATTTAATAAACCAGCAAGATAAAACTATCAAAACCAGTGTATTTTCACAAAAACAGGACAAAACAATGAGTGATAAAAGAATTTAAGTTAAATTCAGTTGGTTCCCAAACATTTACTGGACTTGTTGACAAATAGTAATCCAAACCCTTGACATATACACCTTACCCTGAAAGATACAAACAGCATACCCAGTTAAAATCTCACTTTGAGTGAGGTTTGGGGAGGGCTAGATGAAGACACATCTTACCCCTACCTTGTAAAGGTAGATAGACTGCTTCATAGGAGTTCCCAGCTCATAGTTCTGGTCATTATTTATCTTTATATATAATATATACATTAATCAAGAGCAAAAAAGCACACTTAACCATATACACAAAAAACGTATTCAACTAACTAAACAGAAATAAACACCTAACCATACTCCCCCATCCCGCAAACTAGATTATAAGCAGAAATCCTATATTTCAAACCAGCAAGCATGTGGGCATATCACGCAAACACATTATACAAAGAAAAATAGGAATAAACACATAACCACCTTCCGTCCCCCGACCAAGCATGTAGGCAAACACGCATATGGACATATCAGATAAACCCATCATATAAAGTGAATCAGCCCCTAGAGTTAGAACTAAAACCCAATATTTATTATTTTTGTAAGCTGTTTTAGTAGTGCAAGCAAGACAACTGTTATTAATTCCTCACAGGCCCCTTTTATCATTTTCATTGCACTATTTATATCACTATTAATATGCTGAATACTCATATGCATTCAAGTTGCTAGCTATTGATGGCACTTGCAAGGACCTGCTTACGTGGACTCAAGACTGTTTTCACAGCCATTCTTCTGCTATCTCTTACAGTATCACATTCCATATCAGGTATTACTGAAAAAATAATAAATATACAGCATTAAAGGCATAAACCCATCATATACAAATGAAATGCAATTGGTTTATAGGTTATGGTGATGAAGGGGTGGTGAGTGTTCGACAAAACAAGAAAATTTTGGGATCAAGACCACCAAGGTGTGTGAACAGGTGTGTCAACTGCAGTCCATGTGAGGCTACTTTGGTAATTCCTGCACACCCGAATTCGATTAAGTCGATTGATTACCGGCATCAATCTCATTGGGAAGATAATTACTATCTTCTTTCATGGAAATGCAAATGTGGTGATAAACTCTTTCAACCTTAGATCATATAAAATGTTGTTTGTAAGTATTATATTACATGATTGAGTTAGTTACAAAGACAATAACTATATATTTGTCTTTATTTTTGTTAAAGTTAATATCAGCTTAAGCATTAGTTAATCTTCTGACTGCATATTTGCATACAATTTCACATATTTGTGTGTAAACAGCATAAAATTCACTTTATATTACATTCAAAATGTCAACTTGAGTCTATTAGAGGCCCCATGAAGTATGTTATCATGATCACAAAGAGTAACAATGCTTAAAAACAACAAAAAATTATATATTTGTGGACTTTAGCACATGATCTAACTTCTCGGCTAAATAAAACCCAAGAAAATGTTCAGCAGAATACTAAAGAAACTAGATTTAGTTGAGGATGAAGCTTTACGGGTGGGTCGGGTGCTTTCTGGTGTCTTGAGCCCATTTTTCTTCATGTGCATCCTTTCTTGTACCATTAGACCCAAATTAGGAAATATGATTGATTATTATTATCTTTGTGTATTAGAAATCGAAACCGCGAGTTTAAGTTAAAGAAACTTAGAACCATCTTACCAGGTTTATAAGCAAGGGAATTTGTTGAATGTTGACTACTTGCCAATTCCTTTCCTTAGGTGATTGTGCTTTGACTAATTCCTTTCCTTAGTTGGTTGTACCTTGAATTTTGACCAATTCCATTCCTCTGGTCAACTCATTTATCAAAGCCAAATTCTTTGCTCATATTGTACACCAATGCTTCCAAATCTTTAATCTTCCTGATTCAGAGGATAAACAGATTTAACAGACACCTGAAATCTTTTTGAGTTGTCACAATGATATGATCAGCACCATTGCTGTAGCAGATATAGTGTAAAACATCAGTTGTATAGATAATGATTTGTACATACAGTGGTCTGGGATGACATTTCATAATCACACATGCCTTTAGAGTTGCTAATCCAATGAATGAAGGGCAACTTATAAATTATTCATGAGGTAGTAGATGGGTTTAATAATTGCTTCAGTTAAAAAATAATCATTATTGAAAAGAAATGATAACTATAGGTCTTAAAGGACAATAGTTAACAAACATTGAGCCGGGGACTCTCACGAAGCAGCCTCTCAACCACATTGGGGTAGGGGTAAGGTATGTTTTCATCTCTCCCACAGACCCCACAAAGTGGGATTACACTGGTACGTGTTGTTGTTGTTGTATCATATGAAAACTCGATCTTAAAGAAAAAACTCATAAACCTTACCTGAGCCCCATATTTGGACACTTGAAAATCAATACGTATTGATTTTTTTTATTCAAACCCTATTTTTTATTCAACTCTAACGTGGATCATATATTCATTTTTAAGATTTCAAATTAAGGACCCATATATGTTTAAGAGTTTTCTCTTTAAGATCAAGTTTTCACATGATACAATCCATATATATTGATTTATTACCTGTGCAAGTAAATCACTTATGTGACTAGTGTAAGGTTGGATCTTAAACATCAACAACCTAATTATGAATATTATCGAATAATCTGTAAATAACCACCAAAAAACTAGTAAAAGAACGTTGAGGAATAATTTCCCAAATAAAATTAAAAATCTAGGAGAGGTAATCGTGTCAGGTTGATGAATTAATGGATTATGAGTTGAAAGTGATAAACCAAGACATGACCTGAATTAATTTGTGTTAAAAACATAGTACTGATTTGTGTTAGATTTATAACTAAAAACCGATTACTTTCACATTGGTTACATCTTGTGTTACAACCCTTTCAATCTAACAATTTAAACACCTATAATCTATAAATGTGTATGGTTCATTGGAAACTGATTAAAGCTGGTGCAACATAATTTACCAACTCTGATACATAACACATACCTTTCACCCAACAAATGTTGCTTTTTAATCAACTGCAAAAGAAATCATAACCACAAAACTTTTTTAGAACTCATAAAAACAACTTCGGATAACAACTTGATTTAATAAAATTCCTTAAGGTCAAATTGAAAGTCCAAACATAAAAATACTCTGATCAACAACTTGGTTTAGCAGCCTGGTTCAATAACCAATTGACCACCGCAAAAACTGCTAGCCAGGAAGAATTTGCAAAAACCGAATACGTATGCTGATTCTGCAAACAAATCCATTGCAAAAACAGAGAAGGCACAGTTTTGGTGTTGTTCTAAAAAAGCAATGCTACACTAGCAGGCCAACAAATGTTTGAATAATCTGGGTTAACTTCTAACACCATATGGTGATTTTACAAAAGAACACTTAAGATTAATGCTATGACATATCAATAACAAACTGGAAATAACATGAAAAGTCTCTAAAAAAGGATTCATCACGCTTCAAGAAGCAAAAAGTAAATCATCAAGAACATGCACTGTCAGTATGCATGCAAATAATAAAGCATCACTAAACCAGATGAACTACAAATATGTAAAGGTTTTGAACTTTTGATCTCATTGAACATAAAATGCCCAATTGTTACAGATCTCCTACTTGCCACATTTTGTATGTACAATCTTGATTTCTCGTCCCAAAATTAAATAGAAATGCCAGTCACAACTCACAATCATTATTTAGGTTTTTCTCCATAGCTGTTAACCAGGGGGGAGTGTCCATCAATTCTTTTAGCATGAGTCTGCCTATTAACTTAAGCATACCTCTATCTATAGAACCAGCAACAATTTGATCTATTAACAATGATAAAGTTGACGCATCGAGTGAGTAACATCTTCCATCCATTCCTGTATAAGCATCCCTACATCATGACAGTGTTGGTTCTTAAGATATCCTTGGAGAAGAACACGGTAACTAACATTATTTGCTGGGCAGCAACTCTCATCCATTTTAAGAAACAAGTGCTTTGCCTCCTCTAGTAGACCGTCCCCACATAAGCCACTAATCATCACGTTATATGTATGAACATTAGGTTGCTATCCTTTTGCAATAAGGTTATGAAAAAGATCCCTTGCAGTGTCAAGCTTCCCACATTTGCATAGACCGTCAATAAGGGTATTGTACAGAACAATATTTGAATTTAGCTTGCTGTCACCCAACAAACGAAACAAAGAGAGCGCCTCTTCTACTTGTTTGTTGTTGCAGAGGCCATCTAAAATTATTCCATAAGTATATTCATTTGGAGTTAGGCCTTGTGCTCGCATCTCATCAAAGAGTTTGCGTGCAGCTCCACAACATCCAACCCTATAAAAACCTTGTATCATGGTGCTATAAGTGACTATATTGGGTTTCATCCCTTTTCTTGTAATCTCATGAAACAAATGCATGGCCTCGTCTATTTTCAAGTACTTGCAATATCCATCCAGTAAACTGTTATAAGTAATAACATTAGGGACAAGACCTTTAGACATAAGTGAATTAAAAAGTGTCCTTGCTTTGACCATTTCACCGCGCAGACAGTAACCGTCTATAAGTGTACTAGTAAGTCACTATGTTAGGACCTTTACCTTTCTCAACCATAACATCCATCACAGCCTCCGCTTCGTTCACCTTACCTTCCTTGCAAAATGCATCAACTAATACGTTAAAGGTTTGAACGTTAGGAGATATCCCTTCATCCTCCATTATTTTGAACACCTTAGCCATAAATCAGCGAGGTGTATGTGATGACATCTGGTAGAATGCCTTTGTCAAATACCATCACTTTGAAAAGCTTGAAAGCATCATCTATCATTTTGTCCTTCAGTCCTTGCATAGACTATCAATGATGGTACAATATGCAACAACATAAGGCTTACAGCCTCTTTCATCCATTAGCCTAAGCAAATCAATAGCCATAACATTATTGCCAAACTTGCAAAGCCCTTTAATCATTGTGCTATAAGTAACCACATTTGGTTCACATAGTTTGTGTTTGATGAGCATCTTGAACAGTCTCTCTGTCTCAATAATCCTATCTTCCAACACAAGTCCATCCAAGAGTGTATTAAAAGTACACGCATTTGGTACAACAGCTCGCCTGAAGCAACAACCCAAGAGTGTAAAACCTTCATTGGTGCGATACAACTTGCAACAACACCTGATTGCAATATTCATAGAGTACACATCGACAGGAACTCCAATGACACACATTTGTTTAAAAAGATCAATGCAACAAGAAAAATGCTTCATTTTGGCAACAGCATTCTACAATTGATTAAACTTAACAACAGACGGGAGTGGTTGTCTTTGTGTCATTTCATCGAACATGTCCAGAGCATCATCCAAGTTGGTAACTTTCTGAAACTTAGATGGGGGATGATGATCATTTAAAGAAGAATTTGAGTGTAAAGCTAATCGGAAAGATTAAAAAGGGTTTGTCGAAGGGATAGATTTAGAGGCAAAATCACCGTTTAATTTGAGGAAATCGTGAATTGTGATTCCCCTCCGCCACCGTTGTTGGAAACATCTCATCGGCATTCTCGGAATGATTCCTCAACCACCGTCGTCAGCCCCGCTATGCTTCCCCTCACTACAGAAATTTTTCCAAAAGTTCCAAAGACTAATTAATGCTGTCAAATGTTCCCGCATTGCTGATTTGCTTCTAAATTTGAAAGTATGGACCATGCCTTTGTTACATTTCAAACGTATTTTACTTAATTTTTTTTTTTAAATCATTTTGGTTAATCGGAAATTTTAAAGTTATTTTACTTAATTTTTGTATAAATAACGCGTTGAGTTAATTAATTAATCAGGCATCATGAGGTGTGAGTCTCATTGAAAGCATCCTCTCTGTTCCTACAGGGTAGAGGTAATGTTGTCTACATCTTACCCTTTCAACTTCTACCTTAGTTTTGCTAATGGAGTGATATATTGAGTACGGTGATCATGATGCATTTATTATTATATATATATATTAAAAGACATGTGAAAGGAACAATAAATATATAGATATTATATTGAATAGTAACATTAATTATATACATACATATATATATATATATATGTATATATTAATAATAATGCATAATAAAATAAATAGTAGTGCATAGATATATGATCCATGTAATGACGTTTTGAAAACTTAGACTTGAACCACCAGAAGTTTTTTAATTTTGAAAAGTAATAAACAGACTAACCAAAAGAAATAGGTAAGCGCGACAGCAAGCGACCGGGTCGGTGACCTCCAAGGAAACTAACTCTAAGTAAGGATTGAACTTAAGATCTCTTTTCTTCTCCACTATAACCACTACATCACTTTCTTGGAGGTTAGGATTTAGTTCGTGATAAAAGATTTAATTTTTCTATGTAACTTATACTTATGCAAATGATATATAATACCCGTTTTTGAGAGTGTACAGTGATCACCCGACGCAACACGTGGGGGAATAAACCTAGTAATGTATACATAACTTACTACGCATTAAATGGCATTTAAGAAATTTAATTTTTTTGAACGGCAAAAAGATTTTTTTTGAACGGCATTTAAGACACTTAATGAAGCAATGAATTTAAAATAATATATCTTATATAATAAATAAAGGTTTTTGTTTGTCACTTGTCATGCAGTGAAACATGTTTACTATATTTTTGCTCCATAAATTTAAAGTCTTAATTGATTTATTAATAGTATTAATTAATAATTTTTACCAATTATTATATTAATGAATTTTTCTTAAAAATCCATGTTTTAATTCTTAATTTTAATATGTTTTAATATTAATTGTAATTCAATTTAATTCAACTATTATAAAAAAATTATTTAAAAGACAAATTATATTCCAATAAAGTTAATATATCTCATTTACATGGAAACAATACTACACAATTAAAAAAATTATCTTTTAAAAAACAACTAAACAAAATTTATAATTATTAAATTTTAATGGTATATTTTCATCAACTGTAAGTGTTAACAAATAATATTGTATTTTATTTAACTTGTTAAATATACATGTTTATTAAACTAATGTAATACACGTGTTTTTATAAACATTATTTTTTTTATTATAAAGTATATAAAATTTAATTTATTTAACCCGTATAACACACGAGATTTAAACTAGTATTGTACATTTAATCAAAAACCTGTTTTGTTGAAAAGATCATTTATTATGTCACAATTTTGATAATTGAATAAAAAACAATTTAAATTAATTTAGACTTAATAAATACTAATACTTTTAAATTATGTTTATTCAGGGTTATCAAAATTGGTGTCAGATGAACTCACGAGATACATACACATATATCTGAGTCTGTTACCGCACGAAGTCACGTTTGCATGCAACGTGTACAAAATCATTACGCTAAAAAAATAATTTGAGTCACGAACAGAACAAATGAAATTATCATGGAGTGATATGATAATTTCGCACAAGGTGATAATTATATATGTGCATGATAAAAACATGTAAGTATTGATCGTTCTTGCGAGATAATCTCATGGTAATTTTGTATATTTCACATGTAAAAAATGAGTTTGTATTTTAATCATTTGCTTTTATATATATATATATCATACACAGGCCAAATTTTTTGTGCAAAGTGTAATTTTCATAAAAATTACTGGAACCAAGAGAATAACAAGATGTGGATATCAGTTTTAATATTGCTAAACAGTTTCAAAGAGCAAATTTGCACCATTGGTTGATTTTTTTACTAAATACTTGTTTCACATATTGTTTAAAACTTGAATATATTTTATATACTTTACTATTATTTTTTAATACCATGAAATTTATTCTTTTCAATATAAGTATAGTATATCTATATTTTTATTTCAAAATAACATTTTTTTTAAAAAGTTGCAATAAATTATGTAACACAAGATGTTACTATCGTGTATAATGCATTGAACACATTAATGCTAAATAAATTCGAAAATTAATAACATATATTCTAAATCATAACAATTAAAATTATTTGTTAAATTGTTTAGATTGTGTCTACACTTTTCTATATATAACCCATCCTAGCCTACTAGAGATCACATCTTACAACAATCTTCGCTTATATCTACTTCCTAGATCAATCCCATTCCAGTTAAACTAGCTTCAATGGAGAAACGATTCACATATTTTGTGTTGTTTTGCATGCTTTTCTTGAACATGGTTACTGGCGAAACCCCTCAGCAGTTCTGTGGCGGTGTAGGTATTTATTCAATAAAATTATTATTATAATTAAAATTGTCTTCTTATATTTAAGCTAATTTTGAGTTGTTTTTGGTTCCCAAATAAAACAAAACAGGATCAAGACCTTATGTTTATGATTTTGCACCAGATCGTTGTACACAGGTTGATTGTGCCGAACACTGTTTTCAGTATGTTTCTTGGAATACAAGTGTTGCAGCATCAGGATGTATAAAAACCGTTTGCATTTGTTGTGTGGTGAACGACGGGGTTATCTCTTAGTTAGTTAATGTAACATCATAATTACATCCAAATAATAATACATTGTGTCACCTTAATTACTATTTTATAACTAATTTAAAAACAAATATGACATTAAAATGGTTCAAACGTAAATTTGGCATGCTCATGTGAGCCTTTTATTATTCATGCTTTTGTAATATCAAAGGTGTTGGTGTTGTGACGTACCAATTAAAAAGAGATTAATTAAGAGAAAACCGGATGAATTAATTAAACTTGCGTACAATGGATATATGAAAGGGTGAGACAATTGATTAGTTTTATTTGAAGTAATAATCCTTTGAGCATTTGCAACTCGCACTTGTCTTAAAATTTATATATATATCGTTAAAAATTATTCATTTATTATATATATCTATTATATTCATCCATTATATTTAGCAAATCAAAATAATTAGGTACAATTGTCACAAACATAAAGTATCATCACATTACTTTTTCTGTTTCACCCTCCTAATAAATACACAACTTTATTAGATACTAATTATATAATTATATATATATTTTTTACCTTTTTATATTAAAAAAGTTCTTAATATTAAAAAAATATATTACATAATAGTATTAAATACTAATTATGTATATTATATATACATTTTATAATTAAAAAAGATTTCTTAATATAATAAATAATATTTTAATATTAAAAAGCACACTTTTAAAAATCAAATTATTGTAAAATATGAAAATTTTCCAATAATTTATAACCCATAATATCTTTTTGTAATTTATAAGTTATTATTATTAAATATTTTTTTCTTTATCAACTTGTTCAATAATAGATAACATCCTATTATTTTGTAAAAAATGATGTTTATTAAAAACAACTTTTTTAAATGAAATGTTTAAAAACCAAACTTTGAAAAATGAATATTTTAAAATACAATATTATTATTTTACTAGGTTAGTAACCCATGTAACACACGGGTTGACATAGAGTTAATATGCAGTTCACGATAATTTATAACTACCTTTAACAAAACAGCTTATACGTAACACAAAACATCATAAATTAAAATTAAAAATCACAAGAATTTGTTCATAAGTTTTCAAAAATTTCCTTAAACACAACATTTGTTGTTGTACTTATAACTTTTCCATTTTTGTTTAAAATTATAAGTTTTAATCTATCACTACTTTTCACCCTGGAAAATGTAACATACAATTGACCATATGTTAAATACCATATCTCTTGAATACGATCCAACTTTTGATAGTGATTATTATAATAATCATAATAATTATAATAAATTATGATTTTAAAGACATTAGACATGTTTTGAAATGCTTAGTAATTGGAAACCGTTATTATTTAAAGTCATTACTAATGTCAATTATACAAAATTATAATTAATTTTAGATAAATTAGGAAACGTATTTAAGTGACCGTATTATTTAAAGTCATTATTGACTATGGTTGTGACATTTCTGAAAATGGCATACGTGGCATAGGTATTTGAATGACACGTGGAATTTTAATAATGTGGACAACCTAGTACATAATATATATAAATTTATGTATAAGATATTAAATATCTATAAATATAAATAAATATATATGTATGTATATATATTTATATACATATATTTATATGTTATGTGTAATATAACATATGTGTGTGTATAATTTAATATATATATATATATATATATATATATATATATAGGGTAGGAATAATTTGAAAACCACTTTTTATTGTGAAAACTCAGCAAACCGCTATGTAAAACATACGTAACACAACTAAAAAAAGAAAATTTGTAAAACATACGTAAAAACGTACAGCGATTACGTCAGATGTGACTCAGTGTTACGTATGTTTTACAACGTAAAAAAAACTTATAAAATATTTTTTTTTAAAATATTTACTCGGCGTTTTTTTGATTTTTTTTATAAAAATGTCCCAAATAATGTTACAAACCTGTAAAAAAATTTCAAAAAGAAGTACGTTCGTTTTACATGAGTTTTCTTGGTTTTCTCACTAAAACAAGGTTTTCATTTTATTAATCCCCTATATATATATATATGTTAAAAATCGAGCCGAGCCAACCGTAGCTCAGGCTCGGCTCGTTTTTATCGAGGCGAGCCGTTTTCGAGACGAGCTTTTTCGAGCTTTTTTTGAGCGAGCCTCAGGCCGAGCCTCGAGCTTTTTGAACAACCCTAGGTAAAACTACCAGGAAATGCAAAAAATTGTGAATTTTCTCTGTAATCGGTAAACCCTCTCTATGTGGAAGGTAAGGAAATTTTCTGGTGTACTCGGATTTTCTGTTGCAGATGCATTTATGCATCTAATTCCAATTATGGGTGATTAGTAATTTAATTTCTTACAACCAGCGTTTTAACAATCAATCACATAAGATATGATATTTAATTTTGATTTATAAATCTAATTCTAAGTTCTATGTTATTTGTGTAATTCACTCTCGAAATGCATGTTTACGTGACATAATTGATGATTCAAGTTCTCCTGATATCAAGAAACTTGATGCAGCCCATGTGTTTGATAAAATGCTTGGCAGGTGAGTTCTTCCTTTTATTATTGAATTTTATGCATTGTGACTTGTGAGAAAGAAGCAATAATCCTGCCTGCAAAAGATGTGGAATAGAGTTTGGTTTTCTTAGTTAACATATTTATCAAGGTTATCCACTGTTATTAATGGGCCTTTTTGGTCGTCAGATAGAGTTTCTTTTTTTTTTTTTTTGAACAGCTTGAGTGGCAATAGAGTGGGCAATGGCATTCCCATCATAGCCACCCCAGATAAGCGGGAACCGGCACACTGCCGTAAACCCTCTCCCCTACTCAGGTTCGAACCCCTGACCTCTATGAGGTGCAGCTTCTCCCCTTCATTGCATGTGATTGAAAGTGTCACCCGGAGGATTCAAACTCAGGACCTCCACATTGGGAGGCCTGAGCTCTTACCAACTGAGCTCCACCAACATCCACTCAGATAGAGTTTCTAAGACCATTCCCATTAACAATCTTGATTGGGTTGTGGCACTATTCAAAAAAGAAAAAAAAAGAAAAAAACACAAAAATTGAACGATCCGCTCGTTGCTGCAAACAAGTTTGCAACCCAAATATATATTGTTTTTTTTTTCTTTTTCTTTTTTACTTTAAAATAATTGCTTTTAGTTAATCTTATTTTATTTAATAACTACTAATAAGTAACATTTTTAAAAAATCTAAAAACATAGACTTGATCAGATTTTTTTCATGAACATGTCGGTATAAATTTTGTTAAAAACGGAGTTCATTTAAAAAAATGTATTTTTAATATAAAATAAATATAAACAATCATTGATTTATCTTATCTAAAACCAAAGTTTTTTATTGGTTCAGAAAATTTTCTGGATCAAACTTTTTATCTGAAAAATCATAAATTATATTTATTTAATAAAAACTAAAAAATCTAATTATTTTTAATAAAAACTAATAATCATAAATTATATTTAATTAATTAAAAGTAGTAAATGTTAGGTTGTTAATGAGAGTAAAATTTTAGGTTTGATTGGGTTGTATAGGTTGAAGAGAGAGAAATTAATTTTTTATTAAAAGATTGGGTTGAATTGGGTTGTGAATGGGGATGGTCTAAGGGGGTTGAATTACTTAAGAAATTAATCACAATGGTACGGAAAGAAATGTATTGAAAGATTAATGCTATCAAATGATAATGTCAACTCGCCAAGTAATACGAGGCCGATGTAACTTCAAGTGCTAGCCTTTCGCTCATACGCCCCATGTTTTAACATCAACCTGGTTTCACCCAAGTAAAAATTCCACTTGAAAGGTGGGTTCGTGTGATGAAAGTCATGGTTTAACAATTAACAGTTAACACCAAGCTGGTTTTCTTTGTTTTTTTTTTTTTTATGAACTGCAATGAATCAGGAGTGTCTCGGGGCCTCTCCCTTTTAGCATTTTTCTTAGGCGACATATCTGGTCTCCCAGGGACACCCCTGATTCCCTACTCCTCATAAGGAGACCCATCTCTTAGGCTATGCCTATTGGGAAAACCTCCTGCCCATTTTGGAGCAAATTGCTCTAAAAAAGACTCGAACTCAAGACCTCTCATAAGAGAAATTAAAGAGGTATTGTTAGGCTACAAAAGACCTTTGGTACCAACCAGGTTTTCTGCCAGATGAAAGTTATGGTCTATACATTCTAGTTATATTTCAAGTAACAACGTATATTATCTTTTTATTTTTTGAACAACAAAAGCTATCTCCTTCTAAAATACTCCACGCTAATTACACCATTGTATGGATTAGAACCCATGACCTCTCATTCTATAAGACAAAATCTCTACCATATGGGCTAGCCCTACAGTAGCAAGTGGCAACAACGTATATTATCTATAGATATAAAATGCAACTTAGGAATAGTAATGGGTAGATAATTGGTCCATGGTTTGCTAATAAAAAGAGAATAAAAGATACATGTTTGAACCGTTGTAATACATGCTCTTGATTTTTGTTTACATGACCAAAGTTATCATGCTTCGCAATTTTGCGTAGCCAGTCACAATTTTTGAACCATTTAACCAATCATTAGATATGAGCCATCTATAAACCAACCAAGATGTTTCAAGCTCCAACTAATCATATAATTTACATCATTTGCGAACCAATATATTTGTCCCATGTTTAACCAATTATGTAATTTACATTATTTTATGAGCCAATCAAATCTTAGCATTCCTCTCATGTAGCAATTTTTGTGTCCAACAAAAAATTTAACATGCGTAACAGAATTTTGTATTGCGTATTTGCGGGATAGATTTTTCTTGACTTCTACAAATTTGGTTAAAACCCTCAAACATTGTAATTTGGATATGTGCTTAGGCATGTGTCTTTGTTTATGTTTATGTTTTTTTTTTTTTCTAAAGTTGGTTCTTCCACTAATCGAGGTGAGGTGCAACTTGAGTTAATATAAAAGCTTAAAACCTGAAAGTCGCCGTCCAAAATCAGATCCTATTTTTCTCTTTTATAAACCGTAAAACTAAAATCAGATCCCATTCTTTGTTGGCTTCCTTCAACTTAGGCGACACGAATAGAAGATCATCAGCGATCCAACTTTGTAATGATTCGAGCCCTCGACTTGAACTCTCTCGTCGTCTATTGTTTCATAGGTACAAGCCCTGGTGGTGGCATCGTTGGTGCGGTGGTAAGTTAGGGAGAGAAGGTCAAGTGTTAGACATATGTTGAGGATGGGTTTGTGAAAATGACGTTTGTGTTTAACTAGTAGATGTTGTCCGCGCTTCGCAGCGAGTGGACACATAGGTTTTGCTTTGTGCTAATAAGTAAGAAACTTTCTTCACATAATTTTCAAAGGAACTTTCTTCACATAATTTTCAAACCAATTTGCTATTTCAAACACCATGTGATCCATTAATAGTTAGCAATGGACCAATTCACACAAAGCTATTAATAGCAATATACGTAACACATAATAACATACGGTACTAATTGTAATTCTTGTTATGTACAATAATAAGATTGCCTATAAGTGTTCTGTACATGAGATTTTCATCTCATACGGCTCCTCAAAGGTCACAAATAAATCTAAGGACCCATCCATTATTATTTTTCTTGATATGTTTATAGATATAAAATGAAATCCATTGTAAGGTCCCCATTAAACACTGGAATTATGTCTGCTATATATAATAAAATGTTTCTGAATTCATCTTATCTTTTAATAATTTAAATTCTTCTTTTTTGAAAAATAACTTAATCCTTGAATAAAATGTTTCTTGAACAATATCAATAGATATTTCCACCTAACATTTTCAATTACGAAATCCAATTAGACGTTGCATTAGTTCGCGAATCATGACAAAAATTTTATCTCTATATAGAGAGAAAAAAATCTATTTTTTATAGTGCAATTCCATTCAGCCCTTTTTTTTCGTTCCTATTCTCCTTTCTCAAAAACACGGGACCTTAAACAAAGTTAAAGGATTACTTCGTTCTTGATAGTTATTTACTTAATTGGTGAATAGAAGTATACTCTGGATCGGAATTTGGGAAGTACTCCTTAAGTTGTTATATATGCTATATATGTCTTGAAACATAAAATGAATCAAAACAAATATGCCCAGACCCAAAAGATAACCATTGCTTATCACTTGCAAGATGTCATAACGCATACCATATATTAATGTAAAGAACTGGTTCCTCTACACAGGTCCCTTTTGTAACTTTGAAATTAGAAACATGAAAGATATTTAGTAAAACCACACTTTACCTTCAAAGCCATCATCTAGATGCACAATGTAAGGTATACTTCACCCGGTTATTCTTGAAACCAATCAACACAGCAAATAAAAGCTAAAATATATTAAAAAAATATGAATTAAGAAGCTTACCTTGATGATATTTTCCCGTAACATAGGCATTTATCATGGCATTTCCAACTTGCATAGCATAGATCTGTAATCAAAGTAGGAGGTAGCTGCATTTTTGGTCACAAAACCCAACCCCTAAAATTGGTAAAGGCTCACCCTTCCAATGTGGAGGTCATGGGTTCAAACCTTGTTGGGAGCAATTTTATGGATATCCAGGTGAAGGAACGAATCAGGGTTTTAATCCCAGGTTCGAACCTAATGGGGGGCGAGGGTTTACGGATTTCATCCGGTTCCCGCGCATCTGGGGGCACACGTGTCTCAGGTCGAAGATCGAGGAATCGATCTTAGCTATCAATCGTCAGGATAACTGAAGGTAGCACGACGAGACAGTTTAACTGCCGTTCAAAAAAAAATGAACTAAAAACAATGCAGGAAATAAAGTCAAATCAATTGATGTAAATGTCATAATTGAAGATCATGCTCTCTCTCAGTGGTCTAATCTAAAACTATGTTGGCTAAACTTTATCATTTTATAGAGAAAAGCTTCTAATATAATTATAAAAAAAAAAATAATTTTAACACATAAGGAAAACTGTGTTAGAATCACAAATATCAATATTAGCTCTTTCTAAAGTGTAAAAGGATGTTTTTACACCACTTAGTTCAACAATTCTGCAAAATCAGTTTGAGATAGAGATTGAAGCTACATAACTGATGAAAGTGTAGCAAAAACTCGGATTAAATATCACTGAAATCTTTTAAAATATTTAGAATTCTTGTTGGTAACACTTATAAAGATAAACATATATCTTACCTTCAGACATACAACTAAGATCAGTTATGACTACACTCGAAATAGACAAATTTGATAAGAAAAAAAAACTAAAAGTTAGAGAATTTACCGTGATTGTGGCGAGAAATTCAACCAAAATACACAATCAAAACAAACTGCAGACACGTGTGGATTACATATCACTTAGCAAGAGTAAAAAACTTCAAAGAATCAAGTAAGAGGCAACATGAGATAATTGAACAAATGCACTGACATTGGTATGGAGATCAACATAAGAACACAATAATGTGTTGAAAAAAGGAGATAAATTGATTTATGACTTATGAGGAACCGTAGCATACAACCAACAATCGTACCTGAAATCACTGCTAGAACCCCTTCATTGGAACCCTAGATCTTTGTCATCGCTTGAACCAGGAAAAAAAAAGATGAGAGAGAGAGGGAGAAAGAGGTTGTTGCATAACCCAAAACCTAAATCATCAACTCTCTTATATTCATCAGAGAATAAAACCTTAATTGAAAAGGTTGTGTGCAAAAGAGTCTCACCAATGTCGGATCTAATCTACCCAGAGGTGCTAAAGAGATCAAATCTTAAGCAGAACACACTGACCTGGAAGAAGGCTCTCGTAGCGAAATCTAAGGCTCAATAACAATAAGGAAGCTTCAATCGACTTCAATCAACCATCTTCGTTTAAGCAGAGCAATGGCGTGTTATGAACCATGGCGAGAAAGAAAGGGAAACACACAAATTATCGGGTCAAAACCCGGGGCTATGGGTCGGATTTGCCCATTACTATTCCTAACTTCTATTTTGTATATATAGATAATTTTACTTTTTTTAAAGGACAAATAAATTATATATATATAATATTTATGACATCATCCGGTTCTTAAATCCGGTCCGACCAGTTCGACCGCTGACCAATAGAGAGGCCGGCTCGACGTCCGGTCTGACGTCCGGTCCGGTTTTAAAAACATTGCTTTTTATACATAGAAAGTTAGCCGTTTGGGATCAAACCCAAACAATCAGGCAACTAACCCGATCCGTGATGTACTTTTGATCCTTCTTGGTTAACTTCACCAACCTAACACCTGCTGCCCGGAACCATCCTCATCATTCCTTTGTTTCTCACTGTTTTCATCCTCTTTAGATCCTTCTGTTTTGTATCTCGATTTATAAAGGCCTGGTCCCTCTTTACCAGATTCGTTTCGAAACAGGAAGAACAAATTTGTTATCAGGATGAAGTCTACTTGAACCAGAAACTTTTTATTGAATAGAAAACCATACATTAACCGTGACCAAGGCCCCTATTTAAACTAAACAGTCCCTGCGATGGTGGCCTAGTGGTAAGGGGGTGAGAATCCATAATGGAGGTCTAGGATTCAAAGCCCGACACCACCCAATATTCCCTGGGACACCATACATTAACCGTGACCAAAGCCCCTAATGATCCCACATGTCACCAATGAGGCACCACTGATCAGCATGACCCTGTTAATGTCAATTGTTCTGCCCCTCAAGGTTCGTACACGCGAGAAATCAAAATAACCTTGAACAAGCATGTACTCCAACCTCTAAACTCATATCAATGTATATTCAGATTTTCTTCTGGTCTAAAGCAATCCCAATTAAATAACACAACACAACATGCAACAAGCGTATCCAGTAAAATCCCACTTAGAGTGGGGTCTGGGAACACAACACAACACAACATGATGACATTAAAATCATCAACGTTCATCACCACCATAGATTACTTTAAGATCTTTAATTATCGGTGGCATATATGGTGGCCGCCATAACTGTTACAACTATTCTCAAATGTGTATCCAACTCTGGCTAGATGAGGCTGCTGGGGTTTAAATTAAGGATGGATTTAGGTTATGCAGGTTGGTTTGTTTTGGCTTTGATGATGGATAGTTAATCGGTAATACACTATCAGTCAATTCCAGCAACATCTTTCTGTTCTTTGGGTAATAGCAATGAAAATTAAATAGTAAGAATTCTGACCGCCAAATTCCCATATGATTATACACCAAGATCATCAAATAAATCATCAAAAATCATACATTACAAGAAAATGTTCATAAGTTCATATCTATATAACTGTCTGTCTGTCTGTCTAGTTACACACTCAGATCTAGTTTTATCATGATATATACATACAAGCTAAAATGCATACTGATTCATTTCCAAAATTTAGGTCCCTTATCAGATCTGCCATTATTTCTTCCATCCCATACAGATGACCAAAAGAAGAGAGACATCCAGAAAAAAACAGCACAAAAAATCTGGACACCTTCTTGAAATCTAGACAAGGATGCAACCAACCCTGTTCATAGATACCATTGTTACCACCAAACATCAAGTGTTATTGCCGGTCATCAACTCACCATGATATTATAACATAAATTTCATATGAAACTCTAAACATCAATGAACTTGTTAGAAAAGGTATGATATCATAACAGCTATACTCTGACATAAAGGATTATCTTTAAGCATTCACCTTCTTTGGTTTACTTACAGATTATGCTTGTTTTTAACACGAAATAAACTTGAATAATTAGTTTCAAGTGAGCTATCTCTCCTCTCATGTTCAAATCCAGTTTCCAGTGGTTGTCTGCCTTTAACCCTTCTTAAGGTGACATACACTGGGTCCTGTAAGTTTTCTTATGATGAGTTTTAATGTAACTATAAAAAACCGTATTTGATATTATAAAAAAAGCAGAATAAGGGAAAAGCTATAAGCAATACCAAACACTCCTACCAAAACTTGAGTAACTGATAGCTGGCATACAATCTAAGAGTGGTTAACATCATAGTTATCGATAGCGGGCAATAGCGATAGGCTACCTATACGCTACGTAGCGATAGCGATGAAATAGCGCCCGTTATTTCATGTTTAGCGATAAAGTAGTAGAATGTTTTTTAAATGTTTTACATTCAAGTAGTCAACAAAAATATCAATTATAATCAATAAAATGACTATGATAATAAATTATGTAAATTTAGCCCATAGTTAGCCTTTTAACCTCATGGGCCTAAAGTTTTGAATTTCTTAGGTTCATTCTCTGTTTCTGTCTATACAACAGCTCATATCATATCTATTCATAAGGTCTGAGAAAGGTGAGATTCAGGCAAAACAGGTATGCAAACACCCCCTCATTCCCTTAAGATGGTTCTGTAAATATGTAAACTGTTCTCTGCCTATACCTCATTCTAAAACTCAGAAAAATCATACTAACACTAATCAGAATCACAAATTCTTATTGTTAGTCTCTCTCTCTCTCTCTCACACACACACACACACAGAGTAAATTTTAGTATTTTATGGCCCAAATGCCTGTTTTTCTATCTGAAATCCATTGATTGTCAACTTTTTATCATTATGTTTATCGAATTCTATTTCAAAAAAATTCAGTAACTTTGGCTTAATCGTAACGTAAATTATATGTGGATTCAGTGTAATTGAATGAAAGTTTTCTTCATGTTTCATTGTTCTTAAGCACTTGAGTCTGGCAACAGAAGATACTTTCTTCATCCCCAAATCTAACCTAGACCTCTTAAATCATTCAAATTTCATAAAAAAAAACGGAGGTGGGATTAAAGCTCAAAAACAACCTCAGGAACCATTTCTTAGAGCAAAATTTATAAATTTTTCACAAATAAACACGAACCCTAAGCACGTAAGTACACAGATTACGCAGTTGGACCTTATAGATAATAACACGCAATAAAATAGCAAGAATTTTGATACCGGAGTTCGAACTCTGATCATCATCAGGCGGTGGTTTGGATTCCGGAGGTGACGGAGGACGAGGGCTAGCAACACCGCACCGGCCACGCCATGATTTGAAATTCCGCGACGGAAGTTGAGACTGACGATGTGATGATATGATTCTATTGGTGGAAAAACTGCTGGAGAAAAAGGAACAGATTGATGAAACAGAAGGATTGGTGGCGGTTTGAAGCGACGGGTTAGGGTGGTGGTGGTTGTTTACGGCGGCCGGAGAAAGAAGACCACCAGGCGCCATTCGACCGCAACTGATATTTTCCGTGGAAGTGAAATGATGAACACGTGTCTTTCATTTATCGGAATATCATTCCGCATCCGCATATTTCCGGTATATTTACCGGGCCTGGGTATTTATATATAATGGGCCTTAGTATTTATGAATTTATGCCCTAAATATATTATATTGGGCCAGTTTCCTAAAATATAATCGCAACATTATCTTTATTAAACATATTTAATTATTTAGCAGCTGTTTCAATGTTACTTGTTAATTATTCTCACTTAAAGATTATATCTTAATCATTAAAAAGTTATGATATATTAAAATATAGGGTTTTAACGATTATTAAGATGATAACAAACAACCACTAAGTGATACCTAAATTTTAAAAAGGGTGCGTCCAACACGGCAACACATTTACATAGGCACTATATATTGTATTTGTTCAAAAGATATAGGCTTTATGATTTATTGTAACATAGCTTTGAAACAGGATTGCTTGGTTGTAAAAAAATTTAAAAATAAAAAAAAGTTTGAGTACCTATAATAAGAGACTCCAATTACTATGGCTTGAATATGCTCGAAACGCGTTTGATTCTACCTCACTAATCGTACCTCGTTGTGCTATCGATCTCTTGAATTTATTGTTGATTTGTTGGAATGGATATTTTTTTTATTTTTATTTTTGTCGTGTCTTCTAAATTAGATGTGAATCAACGAGATTAATGACTTGTTAAATCCTTATTTGGTTACATAATATATTGTTTGCTTTTAGCAGTTGATCAATTAGATTAACAAATTTAAATTTGAAATTTTTTAAAGAATCCTCTTGTTAGTAATCGTAATATTTCTTTATTTTTAAACAAGCGTCAACTCTTTATTAAAAAAAGATAACTAAAGGTTTTAACGTCGGATACTCTAATAGTCTAGAGGGTCGAATTGCTACAAATTAAGAAGGTTAAGTATTGTTTATGTGTTTGTTTCTAGTAAAAGACCCAATGTGAAAATACCACTAAATATAATGGACCAAAACTGTAAATTTTCCTAATATTTATATTGATAAGGATTTATATATAAGAATAATACATAAATTATACATTAACAAGTTAAATCACCGCAAAAGAAACTTAATAATCAAGTTATAAATTTTGTTGTCATCACATGGTTAGTAATTATTGTTTCTCCATAATAGGCTGCATTTATGTTTATATGATGGAAATAACACACACATACATTGACAAGGCTAAAATGTTTAAACATCACAAACAGGGGTGAAGGATAGCTAGGGCTGCCTACCCACTTATTTTTTTTTTGCTTATAGTATAATTTTATGTGTTTTTCATTCGAAAATCAGGGTCATTTTAAGCTTTTTAATAGCCCAAAGTGGGTATAAAAATTGGGGTCCTCTTTCAACCGTAAATAAAAACTCTCCTCGAGTTTGAAAAAAAGATAGATTATAATGAAAGACAAAACTATTGAAAATATCTATCGCAAACAAAACGTTTACATTAATTACAAAAATTAAAAGAATCAGAAATTTTATCTCAATCAGGATTCGTTACAACTAAAAAAATAATTTAACCAAAAAATGTGTCCCTTCTATTTTTGAGGCCTTAAGCTATTTTTTAACACATGAGAGCCGACCATGTTGAAAATTAAATACGTGTTAAGTTCATCCCCTTAGATTTACGAGTTCAGGCCCCCTGTTATATCGAACAAAACTTCGTCACTGATCAAAATAGAGGTAACAAAAATAAAATAACATAAACCGAGTTGTACTTCAAAAAACCTAATGTCAAATTACACATATGTTCTTTTTCAAACTAGAAATATTAACACTTGAATGCTCAAATTGGCTTTCACAAGGTCAAGATAAATGAGGCCTCGTTGTACACGAGTCATCAACGTCTGCAGCTACAACCTTGTTCATATATTTTCCAGCAAGTGAATCGAACAAGATGCCCGCACCCACACCTATGGCTAGATCAATGGTGTAGTGACCCCTCATGCTCAGTAACCGCACCACTTGCAAAAGGTTTAAGGTGTCAAATAGAAATGCTAACTCCCATCGGTGCATTCTTCTCATATCAAGCGATGCAATCACTGATCCTGCTACATGACCCGAATAGAACAAAAAGAAGGATACGTTTCCTACCGGAAAATCCGCACCTGAACCTAAAAATTCCTAAATAAATACAAGTTTTCAGATGTTAGTCTTCGTACAGTTGTTTTATGGTTATTAAGGGTTAATAGGTTTGTATACTGTGAAATCCGATTTTTTTATTTAGGTTTAATACGTACCACATATTTATGTGCGACACGTTAATGTTTGGTGAAGTTAGAGATCTTCGAGTTAAAGTTGAAGCCATTAAGAACATTATATACAAAATTAAAATAAAGTTAAGTCTCTCACAATGATAGAATCTGATTGATATTAGAATAAAGACATACCTTTATTCTCATAGATATACTCTCAAAAAACTTCAAACTTAAAAAGTAAAAGAAACTATTTTTTTTGTTACTAGGTTAATTAATTCAACTTCCTCAACCTAAGAAATTTATGCATTTAGACATATGCAGTATTTATAAAGAAAAAATGATTATGAGACTGTTAAGCATCTAATTTAGTTGTAAAACACATTAAAACAACTTAATTTTAATTAAATATCATCAAAAAAAATTCTTCCTATTTTTACTCCATTAAATTTTCAAATAAAGATCAAGATAGATCTTATTAAAAATTAATTTTATTCTTTTTTTTTATGTATTCTATTTTCTCTCCATAAATTTTTATTTCCTAATCTAACATGCAAAATTAATAGAGTAAAAATAGGAACAAAAATATATTTTTTTTGATAAGATTTAATCAAAATTACGCCATTTTGATAGGTTTTATACATAACTTAGATGCTTAAATATTCGCATTTATCGTTTATAAAATTACGTTTCTATCGAATATTTTTTATTTTTATTTTTAATTATGGGTTATATACTTTCGGTCACACCAAACCTGCGTGTTCAAAAGATGGTCGGTAAGTCATCTTTTATTTCCTTAGGGAAAACTTTTTCTCATCATCACATGGAACGTAATAAAACGACACGATATTTTTTTGATTTATTATAATAATTAAAATAAAAAATTAAATAATTCATTAAAAATTATGTATAATTAAATTTACACAAAATAATTAAAAAATAATAATTTGAATTATTTAACATGAAAAAAATAATAAAAAATAAAGATGAGAATACACAACAAATCAACATGTGTTCTTTCGTGAGACATGAAAGTAAGACTAAAAAAACTTAACAAAAGTGACAAACGTGTTTTCATTTAATTTTCTTTAAAAATCTTTTCATTTACTTTTAATAATAAATATCTAAATTCATTTTTTTTTGACCTTTTATTACTTAAAAAATGGTGAACGCCATCATTATACGTCCTCATCGACCAGTTTTACTGCCAACATGAGAGAGTTAAATCGCGTGACCCAATGAAAATTGGGTTTTGCCGGACTTTAAACCCTAGACCCTCCATTATAGATTATGATACCATTACTACTAGCTAGGCCACCATTACGAGACTCTTTTATTATTTAATGTAAATAAATAAAATGATATTCATTTATGTCATTTAAAATGTCAATTTAAAATATCAATTTAAACATAAACGAAATAGATATATAATTAATTACTAAAAAACAATTTCTTATCGAGAACGAATGGTGCTAGCCAAATACAAGATTTGAATGGAGGTTGACAGAAAGAACACCGAACGTACCTCCGGCAACGGTAGCTGTGTAGAATAACCCAAAATCCCTCTGCAAGTAAACATGAACACCGTCGCCACGGTGGCTCTCGGCCGTCCTTCGATCACCCACGTCCCCAGGATATACGTCGTTTGCATCCCCACAAATACCTGCAAATTCACATTGACGGAGGAGCTTGAATGTTTTGAAATAAGGGCGAAAATTTACGGGATTTAAAATACATGTTAATTATTTGAAGCGAGGGGATGAAACGAATATTTTTAACAAAAAATAACGTTTTGATCGAAAAATTAACATTATGGATGGTAAAAAGAGGGATGGTTGACTACCATGGCCCCGACTAACCTTCGACAATGTTGATCAATCATTTAATTCTTATTAAACAAACAAGTATACTCAGTAAAGTCCTAGTAGTTAATACGCTTTGGTAAGGAAATTTTTGAACAACAAATGACCAATCAGACGGTATCACATGGTAATAGATGACCGCTAAATAGAACGTGATGAGTTGACTCGTCTTCTTATTGCAATATTTGCTTCTAACCCGAAATCTCTTATAAGAGAAGTGAATAAAGGTTTTTCTTAATACGTTTTGGTGATAAATTTGTGTTAAAATTCAGTTTATTTATAAAAAATTCTACCGTCAGACTATTGGAAATAAATTTGTGTTCTTAAAACTCAATTTATTAATAAAAATTTATATAAAACTTATAATTTATTTCAATTTGCATGTAATTTATCAATCTCTCGCTCTGTGAACCAGATTTGGAAATGTGACGGTGTTTACCGTATTAAGACCGGCGAGGACGGTGTTGAGAGTCGGACTAGCGACGAGAAGACGGTGCAGATACACGGTGGCGACAAATCCGATATCGTACGGCGGTGACGATGACGGAATCATCCGGAGCGTGTACTCCACACCCATAAAAAACAACAACGCCACACCAAAGAAGCACGGGACCGGGTGGTATTTGAACAGCCAGATCGCATCCGCCGCCGTCCACCGTAAAAACGATGCATCGGCTAACGACCACCGGCGGTGACCACCCCACTCTGACGTTTTTCCGTCGTGATTGGGAGCTGTCTTCTTGAGATTGAAATTGTTGATGGAAATGGTGTTTGTGGTTTTGAGGATGGTGGTTGTTTGTGGTACGGAACGGTGGTGGAGGTTATCTCCGTTCATTTTCGGACGGGGAGGTCGCCGGAATTAATGGAGGTTGGATGGGGAGTGTGGATAATGGTGGGGTATTTATAGGTGGAGATCTGAAAGAACGGAACTGTAGAAGGATTAATTGCAGGATGTAAGTATGTAACAAAGTTTCAGACCTGAGCTGGGGAATGTAATTTATGGTTTGTACTCCAATTATTAATTGTACTATATTTACAATTATATTTTGCAATAATTTTTTTTCTTTTCTTTTTTTCACCTAAACTATATATAATAATATAATCCAAATATACCAATGAGGTCTAAATCAATTACACTACCCACAATACATAGAGATGCATTTATTACATTCATCTTAGTCATCATTGTCACATCAATTTTTTACACATCATTTTTATATGCATCTTCACTCATCTTTTTAACTCCAACACATCATTTCCACGTGCATCCATTTGTACAAGTGATTAATAGGCATGTACAAGTAATGATTTAATGCGAGACCCACCACCGACCCCACCAAATGGCTGCATGTCACCGCACTTCCCCACATGTGCCTACCGGCGTGCGCCCTCCTCTCTCCTCCGCTCCAATGCGCACCTTCGACGTGCGGTCGCCACATCAGCAACGTGCATCCCTTTTAAGTGCGCATTGCGGGTAATCTTATAAGGAGACAACGTGAGACCTAAATCAATCTTATGTTTTTCAATGTAAATGTTATGGAGGGTCTTTCAAAATAATATATTACAAATGAACCATAAGTTTTTCTATAGTGAGTTTTCGAACGGTGAATTTTCGTTGAAATGGTGGGACAAACATGTCAACAACATTGTCTGCTTTTTGCGGGGATGTGTGGTCTTTCACCAAACGTTGGACTAGCCTGGTCAATAGTGTTGCCTGAGTTTTACTAACATGTGTGTCCTTTAGTCATTAGCTGCATTTATTTGACTCATCGGATTTAAAATGTATTCGTTCACTCTTAAGAAAAATACATCTAATCATCAAACTTATGAGGAACGCACAATTTGCCAATCACGATCTTATTTTGAGTAGGTTTCCAGATTATTTAAAGTTAATAATTACAATTTAATGCATTCCATATTATTATAAATTGTATATAGTTGTTTTCAGAACATTAATTATATATGACATTTATTAAAAACCAATACCTTATAGTTTTATATTTACCTTTGTATTTTCAAACTAGAAGTTAACACGTATGTTGAAAATTATGATTTTATTCCATAAGAATAGAGGTGATACTTGTTTTTATCTCACTGCTCTTATACACTACTTTAATGGAATATAACTGGGATTTATTGTTATTGTTGTTGTTATTCAGTTAACAAACATGAGCTCCAGAGTTAAAGAAAATCGGATAATAAACAAATCAACCCCTACATTCTACTTGCAGCAGGCAAAATCGTATGAAGGGGGCCGGACTCACCCCTAACTAGCTAATGATGGGTATAAATAAAGAGATGATGGGAAAGAAGGATGACAAGTTCATTTGTGAAAAAATTGTAACATAGTTCTTGATATTTGAATTAATGGTTTGTTCATTTGTAAAAATGCTGTTATCCCTTGGATTAGAGTCACGTTTTACACTTGGTGTAACATCCGGCTTCGTCTACCACCAATATTGTTCACTTTGCTCACTCGAAGCTCACGGATTTACTTTTGGTTTCACGAGTGAAAACTTTTCAAAGAACTCACCCATTATGGCTTACTGCAACTGAGCACGTCTAACTGTTGTTCGAGTATAGCTCAAACGATCTTCAGGCTGGACTTAATCACCGGATTCTCTATTCCTGGCTATCCTGCTAAGAACAGAAAACACCGTTAGCCTTATCGCAGGAGGGGATCTCCTGCGATTAGACTCCGGCGTGAGAATCAGTCTCTGGGTCGGGAAAGTAAGTTCAACGAGAGATTAAGTAAAGTGAGCAAGAGTGAAGTGTGTCCTGGAAGAGCAACCTGGTCCTGATATTTATACTAATCTTCTCTTGGAAGGCCGAGCTTCTGGGAACTGGAGCTTTCCTCTTTGGGTACGGTAGCCACATGCTTTTCTGAGTCCTTCCTTGTGTTCCTTGTATATTCCTTTTTAGTGAAAAGTGTTGACTCGATCACCTCAACGCCTTTTCTGCTTTTCTCTTGACTTGACTGCATCTTCCTTCTACCTTTGGTGTAAAAGCCTCACTCCGGGTTTCCACAAGTATTCCTCCGGTTAATCCGGTTCGTCTTGACCTTCCTGGCTGTCCGGCCTTCCTACCATACCGAATTACTTGTGTCTTGTGTGGGACCACTATCCCACGTCATCAACTGTGGAGTTCTACTTTCATCCACAACCAATGCACCCAAAACACTATTGTCATATTAGAGAACGAGCATTCATTATGAACCAAAATCTCTCATGGTCATGACTAATGTGTGATTTGACTAGGGTGTTAAACCGGTCAATTTATTAAATGACATGAGTCTAAGCTTAAACTTGAATTAGGTGGACTAAAACTTACAAAGTAGGGAAATATAAGATACGAAGGAGAGAGAGAAATGAATTCCACCTATTACCTTGTAGTCTAATGGTATGGTGAATATCTCTCACAAAAATGACATAAGTTTAAATTTTTATATATAAATGTTTAATAAAAATTTAGATAGTATTTGATATGTAAGAATGCAAGATATAATGAATTGGGTCATTGAGATAAAATGAATAAAGTTTGAGTATAATATCTTTTATAGACTTTTTTTCAAATTTCTCTTACTTAAAAAGAAAATATGCTCACTTTTATGGTGTGATTATCTATTTATTTTAATAAATAAATGTTTTAGAGACATATGACATGTTTTTAGAGCACATCAACCTTAATTTTCATCATATCTCTCCTATTAAATACATCTCATATTATATAAACCTTTTATAAGTATTTAAAATAAAATTTTCTTAATACAATAAAATATATTAATCTAAAAAACACACTGTTTTTTTTAATTATTTATAAATTATAAAATTTTCAAAAAAAAGTTATTTAAAACACAATGTTCAAAAATAACAAATAACTATAAAGTTAGTATTTAAAGAAATAATATTATTACTTAAATAGTTCAAGTTTTAAATCATAGGAAACTTTAATCATATTTTGATTAAACAATCATTTTATATTTTTAAATTTTCATTGATAATTATTTGTTATATTTATTTACTCAACCCATGTAATACACATGGGTACTAACCTAGTTTATTATAAAAAATGTCCTATGAAAAAAGTTATATATCTTTAAAAAATAAGACTTCCATTTTTTTAATAACTTAATCTCAATAATTGACTTAAAATAATAAGGCTAAGTTATATTCCTACCTTTTTAGGGAAAAAAAACTTTTTTAAGTAGATCAACTCATAAATTACCATACATTTCTGTAATTGAATCATAGATGTGATATTGTGATTACTTGATACCAAGGGGACTAAACAAGCTAAAAGTAGATAAGGGTCAGCTTGGGACCATTCTAATAGTTAGGGCTCTCACTTTTCAATATAGAGGTCGAGGGTTCGAATCCATATGCAGACAAGTTTGAAAGACAACATGTGAAGGGTCAGTTTGAGTCTATCATAGGTTTGATTCTGATGGGGCCGAATGTTTACCCTTTCAACTGGGTTTCCGCACATCATGAGGGTATGGGTTCTCACGGCGGTTGGAGGGGTCCGACCTTGGACGATCGCCTCCAAAGAATAGGAAAAACGTGAGAATACCGCTGTTAAAAAAAAAAAGAAAGAAAAATCAAGGGAGATAGGGCCTATTATATTCATATGTTTCCTGAATATTATCAATTGCCAATAACCGCACATCACCCACTCTCAAACAACGGCTAAACCTTATCCTCTCAAAGTTCAATTTTCTCAAATATGAAAAACGTTTATATTAAATATTTGTATTTACTTTCTGATTAAAAAATTATATTAACTAGATGGCGCCTTTCGCGCGTTGCCGCGCAAATTTAACACTCTTGTTTTGACTCTGAAACGAACTAAAAAGAAATAAACATTAACGTACAAAGAGTCATGACTATAAAACAAACATATTATGTGTCAAGATGTAATACAAAGGAATCATTTACAATTATAAAATAAATTTATTACAGGTTAAAAAAAAAGAAATTAAAATTAAACTGCCCTGTGTGAGAGTCGTGAGACAATATAAAGGAATTTCTCACGAAAAAATCTCGAAAATTAGATTTCTCACAGAAAATCTCACGAAAAAAGCAATAAAAAAAGAATTTATCGCGATAGAATTAATTTATCACGATAAATCGCGATAAAATGAATCTATCATGGTAAATGGAAATCTCAAAATCAATAAAAATGAATTTATCGTAATAGAATGAATTTATCACGATAAATCACGATAAAATGAATTTATCGTGATAAACACTATTCATAAACGTGTTTTGTTAGATATATTAATTATTAATACAGTAGTTATACATTTCCCCTAGTAAAACATTTTCTAAAAATAAAAGTTCTATGAAACACAATTTTTTTTAAAAAACAAAAAAGATTAAAACCAAAATTTTGAGATAACTAGATTTTTTTTTTTGATAAAATGACTTTTTTTTCAAAACATTCTTTTAAAAGAAACTAGAATTTTGATATACATAATTGATATACACAAACTCACCCAATTAATACTTCAATTATTCATTGTAAGCTCATGTGTTAAAGCAAAAACCATTAACAATACCATAAAGCTTATGTAAAAAAGTGAAAATCGTTGAAGAATGAACACAATATAGAAAACCTTGTTTAAAAAAGTGAAATGCATTGCGACAATATTGTTAAACTTAACAAAATTTCTAAGTTAAAGTGTTGAACACCGTACAAGCGTCGCGAAGCGTTAAGCCGCTATTCAATCGGATTTATTAAAATTGAATGTAAATCATAATGGTTATTTGGTGTACATATATTAATACTCTAAAGGACAAATTTTACTTTTATTAATAGTATAATAAAACAAGGGTTGTGTTATTTACACACTCACCCCACCCATCTCACACCCCTTATACGGTATAAGAGACAATTATTGGGTGTCAGAATTTATCAGTGTAAATAATTGGACTCCTATACGAGGCGTATAGACTTATACGCGTCGTCTAGGTCATATACGCGGCTCTATACATGACCAATAATTGGATGTCAGTGACAATGATTGGACTTCTATACGAGAAGTATAGACCTAAAGTTACACACATAAAATATACATAGCTTAAAGGCATGTGCATGTAGAAGAAAAAGAAATATCTAATAGTTTAAGAGAAAACATATATATTTATATGCAACAAAAAGTTACAAACAATGAAAAATATGTGGGTGACACATGCATGGCATCTAGCCTAACAAAAGTTAGATAAAACAATTAAACAAATTGAACAATAATTTTTTTTTAGTAGAAGAAAATTTGTTTTTTATATTTACATGTAAGAAAAAAAAACAAAAGTTATAAAAACAAATTATTGTTTTATTACTTAAATATTATTTATACATAATTATAGTCATATTTTATTTAGAAAAATCTTGTTATTAATATTAAATTTCTATTTGTAGCTATTTAATATTTTTTTATGTAGGTAATGTAATACTCTTGTAATGTAAAATATAGGAAAATCTTGTTATTAATATTAAATTTCTATTTGTAGCTATTTAATATTTTTTTATATAGGTAATGTAATACTCTTGTAATGTAATAAAATCTTGTTGTACATCAAGCTTTATAGCGGATACTCCTGTGAAACCTATTGTACACAAGGGTTTTAGTGTATGGATTCTTGTAAAAAGTGGTATTTTGTGAGTGTGATTGATACTCAATAACAAAAAAAATAAAAATAAATAGCAATAAAATATTATATTCATGTGCAATGCAGTCAATATTCTTTATTATTTACAAGCCAATGGATATTACATATGTTATTAAAATAATATTTATTATTTATAACCAACAAAAATGAAATAAGTTTTTGACACGAATGAAGTTAGGTGAAGCTGAAGGGTGCCTTGATATTAACTTGTAGAGAACGACGGGATCAAAAGGTGTAAAATACAAGACTCTTTACCAACTAGTGTGGACGTCCTGCAAATTCAGCTTACTAGTGATCGAGAGGTTATGGGTTTAAGCCCTGCCAAGGACGATTTAAAGTACATACATGTGAGAGAAGTAATCTTGGGCTTAATCTTGGGTTCTAGACAAATGAGGGAGAAGGTTTACCCATCCCAGGAGATTCCCATGCATCTAGTGTGACCGTGTCTTACCACTGTCCGATGACCCTGTTAAGAAAACATACGTGGTATTTATGATCGTCGTTCACAAAAAAAGCTAGTATGGAACCGAGTTTTATTAATATTAGCTGGTTCAATTTATAAACCGATTAACTTCATTTTTTGCATGTTAAAAACTGGTTCAGGTTTTAAACTGGTTTGAGAGGCGAACTGTGTCAACTTATACCATTTGTTTTGAATCAATTTGTAATTGGTTTGGGTTCAAACTATTTTTTCAGGTTTTCATTTTTTTCAAGTGAACCAAAAAATAAACAAAACAATGCTAACCTTTTTATTTAGTATTTTTTAAATGTACAAAACATAAATTACAATACATATTAAAAATTCCTGCCAAATTCGTTGTCGTCTTAGTGTTTCTTTGAAATTCAAGCTACATCACAATAACGTAACTAGTTTTTGATTTACATCCTAGATGTGGAATCAAAGGCGCAAAAAAAAAATGTTTGTATCATGTTGAGAGTAATAAATTTAATATTTCTTATCATTATTTTAATCTAGAGCTACTAAATTTGTAATTTTAAGTTTTTAACACACTTAAGTAGTTAAGAGTTTATTTTACAAGTGACCTTCTTTGTTCTTGTTTGATTTTATGACTTGAAGGTAAATCAAGAACTACTTGAACCACTTTAATATGACTTCAAACTTATGATCATTGCAAGTAATTTCTATAATATTTTTTAAAATACGACTTTGATAAATACACTTCAAATTACGAAAGGGTTTGTAGCATAATGATAGCCTTTTAACTTTTCTATTAGAGGTCTAGGGTTCCAATCCGGGTCGAAACATATTTGCAGAGACAAGGTCAGGAGATTTAGTCGTGGGGTTCCTCTTAGGGTGGGTTTGAGCTACGCCCCAGAGCGTCCAATCCGACGGAGCAGTTGAAATCTTGTCTTCGGTATCGTTGTACTAAGCCGTTAAAAAAAAAAGATAAATACACTCCAATTCTTGCCTTGTGTCTTTCGAGCACCGTTTTCATATTTCACAATTATCGACTTTTAACCAAAAAATTGTCTAAATACGATAGAAAAATATCAAATTGTCAAGGCTGTGAAGAATAATTTAAAACGTATGTGTATATATATACACTAAATGTTAGATCAATTATTAATTAATTTTGTTATTATTATCACCATTTTAATATTTAAATCATTATTTAGTAACAATAATGAAAATAATATCTATATAAAGTGGTCCACCGTCCAGCTTGACCCGACTAGCTCACTCATTTTGCACCTATGGGTTTTGTCACTAGTCGTTTCATGTGACTGGGCCAGTTTTTGCCTATTTTATGTTTTTCTACTTAAAGATGTAGAAGTAGAGCCAACGATTTTGGGGACAGACTCATTACAATGAAACCGGGTATGAGGCCGGTTCGATGGGTTTAGACTGTTTTTAGGTGGTCCGGAGTCCGGACGGTTAAGGTGGAAAAAAAATAATTATGAATCACCAATTCACCATATGGACCTCTTTATATACACATAGTCTTATACCCCAAACACATTTATAAAAAAACTACATGAAATTATATTTATATATATCTGTTAACCTATGTTTATTACGATAAACGAATAACTAAATCTTATTACCTTGTAGTCAACATTAAAGTAAATATAAAAGTTTAGTTATTCTTTTTTTTTTTAATGTAAGTGTGCTCTACATTAATTACATTAATTAAAAAAATATCATATATATCTATTCTACTATATAATACATATTAGAAGAGCAAAAGAGTAATTTATTTAAATCTTTTAAAATTAAGAGTTTTACAACTCTTATAGCATATGGTACAACCTTTTAAATCTAATCTAAATTTTTTTTTCTGCTTTCATTTTGTCCCACATTGGTAGCTTATAATAATTTATTTGAGATAGAGTGATTATAAAAGAAAACCCTCAAATCAAATTAACCACATCTTGACATTTTTAGCACATTTGGCCTTTTATGTTAGAACTTAGAAGTTAAAGTTATTTTTAATTAACTACTAATTTAAAAAAAATTGCTTTTATTGTTGTTATGACCCAAAAACGAACCATGCAAACCTTTAAAATCACCAACTTAAGTATTATGTTTCCCGCCGTATCGCGCGGGCATCTGACTAGTATATATATATATATATATATATATATATATATATAGGGAATACATAATTTGAAAACCAGTTCTTAGTGCGAAAACCGTGAAAACCATGAAAAAATCATATAAAAAAAACGTATTTTTTTTGAAATTTTTTTACAGGTTTGTAATTGGGCACATTTTTATAAAAAAAAATCAAAAAAGCGCCGACCATATATTTTAAAAAAAATATTTTCTAAAACCATGTAAAACATACGTAACAAAACGTAAAAAAATTTCGTCAAATCTAACGAAGAGTTACGTATGTTTTACATTGTTTTATAAATTTTTTTTTTAAAATATATGGTCGGCGCTTTTTTGACTTTTTTATAAAAATGTGCCCAATAGTGTTACAAACCTGTAAAAAAAATTTTACAAAAAAATACGTTTTTTTACATGATTTTTACATGGTTTTCACGGTTTTCGCACTAAGAAGTGGTTTTCAAATTATCTATTCCCTATATATATGGTTAAACACTTTTTCTAGAGTAGTCGTGACCGAAATTTGTTATAGAAAATACCTAATTGTGTGTGTAGGTAGATAGATAAAAAAGCTTTCATGCTAAACATAATAATAACTTGAGACCTCTTATATAAAAATGGAACTCTTGCTACTCTTCTATAAAGACGTCGTTTTATTTATTGGATATATGAATAAAATATTTTTCGAAGCACTTTAATTATTTTTCCTTAATAATAAAAGGTGTCGTTATTTTTTTAAAGCTAACATTACATCCCACTTTAAATTTTTTTTCTTAATTAACATAACGCAACCTAATAACATAAATATATTAGAATTTACTTTTATTTAGTATTTGATAATTGTTATATTCATATATTTTTAAAAAATTATAACATGCATCATGTATGTTACTAATGTAGTAAAATAGTTGGTTCAATAACTAGCTAGTCCAATTACAAAAACATTGAGTAAACCTATAAGTTTACGCGACCAGAAAACTTCTAATTTAAACACATGATTTTCTTTTAGTAATATCAATTTTTTTAAACGCCTTGTAACGACACCCAATACGATATTCAGTCATCTACTGGAACATATGTCCGAGCCTACCTAAGAAGGAACCTCCACAACTATATGTAACCTCTGAAATTACCATAACAAATAAGTCTCAGCTCAGATTTAAATTTAAGACCTCTTATAAAACATGAAAACCATTAGACCTCCCATATATTACCTCCTCATCAAATGCAAGTAAACACACGTTTTATACCATTAATTGCTTATAGAATTTTGATTGTCTGAATGACAATACGAATAGTTTTGTTCGCGATTTTTCATTTTTTCGAGTTAAAGTTTATAATAATTGAGTATGTGGTGGCTTTAATAAATAGCTCAAATAGTTAGGTTAGAAAGTTTGACATTAAAGAGTCGTGATGGCATAGGTGTCCCATGTCTAAACGTGTAAAATGTTACCATGTAACCCCTTTGACTTGCAACTAGCACTCCTTTCCGACCACGTTATTTAATGTTTAGTCCCTACGTTTTTTATAAGGACAATCTGGTCTTTTACTTTATCAAATCAACAAAAGTTGTAAGTAATTTATGTTAACAACTTGTTGCCTTGAAACTTTTTAATGTTAATAATTATTTAAAGATTGATGGACCCATAATTTTTTCATTTATAAATATCTTGAATTTTTGGTGTTCAAAAAGTCTATCTCTCAATTTCAGGGATGCCTCAACCATTTAGGAATACCAAGTCAAATAAACACAAGGGTCCTTCACTAACGATCACATCAAATATGAAAAAACCGTAAGAACTAAGTTTACCATTTTAAACTTGTGACTATAATTGATTCTTTTAATTTTCAAGTAACAATAGTTTTCAATTAAATATCCCCTATATATATGTGTGTGTGTATATATATGTGTGTGTGTAAAATATTTTGAACAACTTTTTCCGCCAAACGTTTTGATAGGGCACGAACCCTTGAGATCAAGAAGAGCAACAAATTAATCTTAGTGATTTTGTCGTTTTAAGTGAATATCACACAATCCAAAACATTCAGCTGATTATTGAAAAATTGAAAATAATAAAATTCATGATCCATACAAGTCAATATAAGACTAACATACTTGATTAAAGTTTAAACCGAAGTAATTTGAAAATAGAAGTGCGACAAAAAAAGAAAACAAATGAGAATAATATAATTCATTAGAAGAACGAAGTAATTACTCCATTTAAAAAAGAGCTAAGATAAGACGTAAATTGTTCTAAAATTGGAAAGAAACCGACATAATTGCAATCGAAAATACGATCCACATTTATTTCAGACAAGTTAGTTGAGGAAAGTAATTGATTTTATGTATTGCTGAAAACTCAAGGATTAGATGTTTTTACAGGAATAGTAATAGTAATTCTTACTAACGAGGCAGTGCCTCAGCAGTACCCCGGGATTCTTTCAAATGGGATGTCTTGGGTTCAAAACTCCCCCGCAGCGAAAAAAGGAGTCTGAGGGAGTTCCCAGTAGGGTTTCCTCTTGAGGTGGCTGTGAGGGCTCATGAAAGGTCCATGTAACTATACCTTGGTGACATGGCCTGGAAACAGTAGGCTCACACGATTGACGTTCTTCGCTGTTCGAAAAAAAAGTTAATAGTAATTCTTTAATATTCTAGTATAATTTCTTTTAAGCAGAACTCAAAAACTCTTGGGTGTCTCTACCACTCAACCATTTACTCAACATGTTATATTTTTATTATATAATTAAATAAAATTAACGCATTAACGATATAGTGATAGTATAGTGATATGGTATTCAACCCGAGATTTCAGGTGCCCTATAATTCGATGAATCATGAGGTTCCTCTAGTATTTTGAAAAGCAAAATTATTGATCAAAATTTCATAATATATATTACCTAATATGTCGTTTTTAATAGCTTGCATTGTAATTAAGTTTTTTTTGACATTGTAGATATCAAGTTAGATTTCCACAACTTCTAACTTTAAAAAGTTTCTTTTTATAGATGTAACATATATTAGATTAGTCAACAAAACTCTATTAGCAATTAATGACAACAACCGACTTGCTTCAAATATTTTATAACATTGACATGACTTTGAATTTCAAAAGCGGACAATAGACAATTGGCTATTAATTATTGAACCATTAATGAATGAATTTTTTATACAAATTGATTAATTCCATTAAAAAATGCATTTTAATAGATTGATTGTGATATTACCTTTGCTAACCTTGATAATCATGAAAATTTTAAGAATTGTGACTAAATTTGGTTGTTATATTTGTTTTGCCGCTATTTAATGGGTGATGGAAACTAAAGTTAGAAAGACTTGTTTTTTTTTGAACGGCGAATGTCTTAATCGTGTGAACCACTGTTTCCAGGCCATGTCACCAAGGTTTAGTTACCTGGACCTCCCATGAGCCACCACAACCACCCAGGAGGAAACCCCACTGGAAAAACCCCATGACCCCCCTCAGACCCCTTTTTCGCTGCGGGAGGGATTTGAACCCATGACCTTCTATTTGGAATAATCATAGGGTACCATTGAGGCAATGCCTTTTTGGTAAAGTTAGAAAGACTTGTAGGAAAAAAAAATTGCATTTGGGCTTTCTTTCATCATTTTAAAATTTAAATTGGGTCATATTATGAGTAATTTAAGCCTAATATGTACAATATTATATTATAAAAATTAGTCCTCTTTTTAGGCTTGGGCCCTTTGAAGCAGCCCAACTTGTACAGGCCCAAGACCAGCCTTTCTCTCGAGTCTCGAAGCAAATAATTTTAAGTTTATATCCAAAAAATACATGATGTAGACTTAAGTCAAAATTGAAAGTCTCTTTAGGGTTCTTTTTTCCAAGTTATCACATCTTTTTGTTTTTGTTTCATATTTGTGTGACGTTTGAATAAATCTATTATTGATATTATGAGTGAAATATTAACAACTATATGCAGATTATCTTTTTAGGAAATTAGAGAAGATTAGTTTAGTCTAAATTGTTGTTAAATCAATGTAGTAAAGTGATGTAGATAAGGACAAATTAACTTATTTTCATGTTTTTCTAATTCATCAACCATAATTTTTATCGTAATAAAAGAAATTTATTTATAGAAAGAGCTTTAACTTTTGTAAAGACGTAAAATGTAGAATATTATGTTTTGTTGCTGGTAAAAGAATTAAAATAAAATCTTCTACAGCTTAAAGGTTATTAGAGGGGACGGAGTGGAGCTCGGGAGCACACCGGGGAGGCTTTCACCGAACCGGGGAAGAATGGGAACACCGCCCCCCGGATTTGGGGTGGGGTAAATCGGGAACCACTCACCGAATCAAGCCGAGCGTGGGGAGAGGGGAATTCGACCGTTGCTCACTTGCTCCATGCCGTGGGGTTTAAACAAAAAAAAATCCAATTTTTTCCTATTTAAACAACTCTAAACAACCACAAATCTCACACTTTTCTCTCATTTTCTACAATCTATACACTAAATTTATAAAATTTTCAAGTAAAATGGAAGGAGGTTTATCCCGTGGTGGGTCGTCAAGCAAGAAATTTAGAAAACCACGACCAAAAAATGTTCAAACGGCTCAAATGAACCTGTTCAACACACCCAGGTATCGTCCACAAATGTCATCTCCGAATCAATCAAACTTCTACTACGGGTATCGTCCACAAATGTCTTTCTAGGTTTTTTAATTTAATTTTTTAGGTTGCATTCTCCTTTTTTTTTTGGTTGTATTCTTTTTTTTATTTTATTTTTATTATTATTATTATTATTATTATTATTATTATTATTATTATTTATTATTTATTGTTAAAATAATTAATTAAAAATAAGATTTGAAAATGGGGGAAAATGGGGAAAAGTGAGACGACACCGTGCAAAATGGGAAAAAGTGGGGAAAAGTGGGAAAAGCTGATGTGGCAACGGGTAAAAGTGGGGAAGCACGGGACAACTCCTTGTGGCCTTAGTAATTCGTTCTTTAATGCTTTAGCATTTCAGTATTTCAGAAATTAAAATAGATTATCTTTTTAGGTTTTTTTTATTATTTTGTTACTATTGACGTTAGTTTCCATCTCTCTATTTGGGGTGTGCTGACCAATTACCGAACCATAATCGAGAAACTAAGAAAATAAAGCCAAAATAATCAAGAAAAAAACGTGTGATAGGTAATATCTTAAAAACCTTCAAATAACCAAAACTTAAACTAGACGTGGGAAAAGAAACTAGTTAACAAAGTCAAGAATCGAAAGCAGATGAAACGAGTTAGGTTAGGTTTGGGCTGTTTGCCAAATTTTGATGGTTATGACCAGCTTTACTGGGTTTGACTGGTTTGATTTCAATTTTTGTTACATGAACTAGCAGACCAATCACTAAGTGGGGATGCTCCCTCCAATGAGCGAAAAGGTTCGAAAGTGGTTAGGAATGAGTGCCCCTCTCCCAGCCCAGATCCGGCCACGTTCTATTGATCATGTCTAGGTGGAGTAGAAATTGTTCCTAGTAATTTTAGTTTTAATTATGATTTCTCTGTAATACCAAAACTGCCCGTATCCACCCATTTGAGTTGGATCAGTTATGGTTTCGAGTAAGACACTCAACTCCACACTTCAAAAACCGGGTTTTTTCCAACCTCTGCCTTGAACACATACATCATTCAACACAAGAACACTATATTTGTCCCTCTTGAAATCCTTTGGGCCTATTAGTTTGTATTTCATTGTATACTAAATGCAAAAAAAAAAAAAAGAAAAAAAAAAGAAAAGAAGAAGAAGAAAAAACAGATTCATATTTACATCGTTATTTAAATTCACATTTATTAATAAATTGTAAAAAACTAAAATCAACATATTTATAACCACGTGAGTGTTTAAAACACATAAAAGTAATTCACATAAATATCATTTAAATTTATTACTAAAAATGGTTTTTAAGCAAAAAAATATTCTTCAATCATTTAAATTTATGACCAAATGGTTTTTAAGCAAAAAAACACTTCTAAAATTTATGACTACAAATGGTTTTTTTTACAATAGTTTTTGATTGAAAATCCTGTTACTTGGAATATTGTTTGTTTGTGTAAATTATAGATTATGATTGACTAACTCAATCCTGGATTAAAGGCAAACTATCAAACACTAACTCCACACATTCATGACATAAAACACCAAACACACCTACAACATCCTTACATACTTTGAAATTTAACAAACTATTCTAACAACGAACTCCTAATCACTCTAATTATATCCGTAAGCGAAACAAGCCCCTCGAGCAAACCGTTGTCGTTCACAACCCAAACACGATGAACATGGTTCGCCACCAAGTTACTAACCACCTCACCTAACCGCGATTCACCATAGCAAGTCACAAGCTCCCTGGGGCTCGACCCGGCCATATGAGCTGACACAGATAACAAACTCCTGCTGTATTCCAGGACGGTCTCTGGCAAAAACGACTGTAACTGAGAAACTGGGCACCCTCTCAAATCTGTAGCCGAGAATGTACCGATCACTTTCCTCCCTTTTCCCTGCAAGAAATCGTTAGCAAACAACAATTGCATTGATCGAACCGAGATCCGATTCTCAAACTAGTTTGTCTGGTTCCAACCCAAACGAAACTGTTTAGTTGGGATCACTTCCCAATTGGTTTCAAACCAGTATAATCCAAAACCGACCCAAAACCAGCTTCAAACCCAACCCAACTCGATTCAAACTTAATCAACTGGTTTTCAACCCAAACTGGTTTAAAAAAAACTGATTTTGATTTTTATTAACCCAACCGACCTGGCCTGACCCAATACTCAAACCTAACTAAGGGAAACCGCCGGCCGGTTTGGGATCGATTCTTAACTCGATATGTTGAATAGGTTTCAAGCATATATAACTTTAACCAAGGCCATCATAAACAGGTTTCAAACCCAACCCATTTGAATTCAAACATATTCAACAGGTTTTTAACACAAACCATTAACCAATGTTAAAAAAACTGATTTTGATCCCCAAAAAAAAAAAAACTGATTTGTGCACCCCCAGATAGTACCAATTCGTATTTTAAGTATTCGGTTTAAAGTAAAGTGTCAATTTTTACCCATATCAAAGGAAATAGGTTGGTTTGGGTAAACAATTGTAGTATAATGGGTTGAAATGAGTAACATCATAAAATTGAATGGGCTGAGATGGGTAGCACTTAAACATAATGCAGGTCAAGATGAGTAATCAAAAAACTATGTAAATACGATGGATTTAAACATTTAATAAAGATTAATAACATATTTGATGAAAAAATCACTAAAAATTATACAAATGAATTATTTGTTTACTTATAACACATATTAAGTTAAACTAAATTGATGTCTTTTAAGAACAATGCATTTAAACCCAAACTGATTTTTCTGACCCGCACCCATCCTGACCTGAACTCATTCTAACCCATTACCCAACCCGACCATTTTCCCATGCATAGTATAAAGTTTACATTTACTAGTTGTGAGTGATCTTCAGTGTCAGGATTTGTAGATTCCACAATAGGAACGGCAATAAGAGACCCGGCTCTCATTGACTTGATGGCATCTATGACTTTGGTGTGACTGGTGACTCCAAAGATGGGTTCAACCAATAGAGACAGTTCGTTCACGGTTCGGTTGAATACATGTTTGAGTTCGGCTTCGTGTCCTTTTAAGAACTTGATGAGGTCCATTTGTGTGAGCATTCGATATGTTGAGGCCGTCTCGACGAGCTCGACTCCAGCTAGGCTCTCCGTCTTACTATCCAATGGTACTAAAGCTCGATGGATTCCTTTGCTCAATACTTCCATACAGTCAAGAATGCTGCGAATATAGATAAAACTAAAAGTCAGCCGCTAACTAGAGGTGGGCAAAAAACCCCAGAACCGGAACCGGTTCCGGTTTACCCCAAACTGGAACCAGTTAAAACCAAATTAGAACCGGCCAAACATCGTAAGCAAGGGCTAAGGCCCGAAATATAGTTTTTTATATGTAGTTAAGTTTTTTTTAGTGTGAGGGCACTAATGTGAATAAACTACAAGAAAAACTCAAACAAAAACCTTCTTTACTAATATTTACTTGAAATTTTTATTAAGTTATTGTCGGTGTCAAGCAATGTTTTCAAACACTGGCGGCCCGGTTGACGTCATCCTGTTCTTAAATCCAGTCCGACCGTGACCGGTAAAGAGACGGTTTGATGTTCGGTGCGGTTTTAAAAACATCGGTATCAAGCCCTGAGGGTACGAGCAAGCTTGATATAGTTGGAAACTTGAAACTTTTTATTATTTTATTAGCGTCGATATCAAGCCTGGACAAAAAGAGATGGTTTAGGGCTCATAAAATGGTTGAACCAACCTAGGTGAAATATGTTTGAACGGTCAATTTATATGGGGAGAAGGTTCTACAACGAGTTAAGTGTTCATTAATTAGAGTAACAGCATACCTGGTGTTGGGGTTAAGTGTCCAGAGGCTAAGGCTTTCAAGACAATGACCGATCACCGACGACACCGGAACCGACATCCTCTGCTCCATGTTCGAGTCTTCATCACGGCCCTCGGGTTCGTCCCCGGCTATATGAGACAGTATATCCAACATGGTCACCATCCCTATATAATGTTTCCTGGCAAGACCCGTATGCTTATCAGACTCTAATATCATAGACCCACCGGCTCCAATCCAATGTCCAGGTGGTGCAGCCACAGGCACCGCCACCACTTGGTTAGCCACCAGGGTGTTCAAGGTGTGGGCTATGGTGGCTGTATAAGGGACCTGCACCAGCCTTCGGTTATCGGCAACCAGGTCCCTAACCTTTTTGTCCCTTAACCGCTGTGGCTCGACGGGGGTTCGTATGTTGTCCGTTTTGACACCCATCACTGTTGTCTGCATTTTTTTAAGATATGTTACTTTGCAAGCTACCATTTTTGTAGAATTAGATGACTAAATAGATGCGAAGGTGGTGGCGAAGGATGACTACGTGTATGTGTGTGACACGTGGTAGTACTTTGCTTTTATACTTATCCAAAGCGGGCGTTGGGCCGACTTGTAATTTTTTTAACTTTATCTTATATTGATTCATCATTCAAGGACACTGGTCTTGATTTAGGATTTTAATAGATTGTTGAGCTGACTAAGGAGCTGTTTGGTAGCATCTGAATGTATCTGAATCTGAACCATTCAGATTCAGACTGTTTGTTTCGCCAAAAAAATGCATGTCTGAATGGAGGCTAATGTGTAAATGAGAGTCTGAATGATTCAGACCTCAACACAAGTCTGAATGGAAAATAGGGGTCCATTATACCCTTTCCATTTCTCCCATTGTTTAACCTAGAAACCTTTCCAGCTCTTGAAATCTTCGATCCACTGCTTCTGTCGACCACGCCACCACAGCTTGCTGCTTTCGACCTTGCTGTCGTCGTCCACCTCCCTGCCGCCGTCAACCCTCCCCAGACGTGAGACGTGAAGATTTCTCCCCTGTCTGCACCGCCCTTCTTCCCCGTTGCCAGCCGTGAACCCGTCGACCACCTCTGCACCGCCGCGCCTCCCCCACCTTTGCATAGCTGCATCCAATGTTGTAGAAATCGCTAGTCGCTAGTCAGTCGGTGGGGTGGGACTAGGGATTCGTCGAGATTATTCAGGACTAATCGACCTAATCGGATAGTCGGGCCTAATCGGCCTAGTCGGGGATTTTTACAACCATGGTTGCACCGCCGGTTCCTTCATCTTCCTTTTGAAATTGGCCCCCAATCCCGTCCACCGTCACTTCCATTCTCGTCCGGAAACAAAGCCCTAACCAAGAAACCCTTTCTATCATTTTTTTCTGCATACGTCGTCATCATAAGAGGTTTGGAGAGGAGGTGGTTATTTTGTAATCCTAATTGTTCAATGTTCATCATTTGGTTATGATGTTGGATTAGGATTAGTTGTGATATTGATTGTTTGTTGTTTGAATTGTTCAAAGAAATGGTTATGTTTGTATTTTATCAATTTTTATGTATTTTGAAAAGATTATTTTGTAATTTAGATGTTTGGATTTTAGCATGTTTGAATTTTACCTTGTTTTGTTTAGAAGGGTAAAATAGTCATCTTGCATATTTATTCAGATGTTCAACCAAACAGCCTTAACTGGTTCAACACTTAATGGTTCAAACTCTCTTAACCATTTAGCACTTAATGATTCAGATGCTATCAAACGACCCCTAAATATGTTATAGGGTCAATCTTCACCCAAATTAAAACAAATGGATAGGTTTGGGTCAATAATTATAGTATAATTAGTTAAAATGAATAACTTTATAATATAAAATAAGTTGAGATTGGTAATCTTTTAACACAATAGAAAGAGAAAAATATATATAAATATGTAGTTATATTCTTGTTTAGTTTTATTATGAACTAGATCGCGCCTTTCGCGCGTTGCCGCGCAAATTTAACACCCTTGTTTTGACTCGGAAACGAACTAAAAAGAAAAAAAATAACGTACAAAGAGTCGTAGCTATAAAACAAACTTAGTATGTGTCAAAAAGTAAAACAAAAGAAAAATAAAATTAAAATAGAACACTTGAAAAAACAACATGTCAATTATTATGTTATGAGAAATTGAAATGTCTTATCTAAAGGAATTTCTAATGAAAATCGAATTTCTCGCACAAAAATCATGAGGGAAATGAAATTCTGACGACAAATCTTAATTACTCATTGAAAAATCGTGAGAAATGAATTGATCGCGCGAAAAAACACGGCGCGAATGAATTTATCGAGAGAAAATGAATTTATATCGCGAGAAATGAATTGATCGCGCGAAAAAACACGACGCAAATGAATTTATCGCTAGAAGATGAATTTTTTTATAATGAAAAACGAATTTCTCGCACAAATATCATGAGGGAAATGAATTTCTGACGACAAATCTTAATTACTCACTGAAAAATCGTGAGAAATGAATTGATTGCGTGAAAAAACACGACGCAAATGAATTTATCGTGAGAAAATGAATTTATATGGCGAGAAATGAATTGATCGCGCAAAAAAACACGACGCAAAGGAATTTATCGCTAGAAGATGAATTTATCGCGAGAAATCAAAATCTAGCGATATTCACTATTCATATTTGGTTTTTGTTTATATAGATAATAATTAAGTGAAAAAAGATAAATAATACTTGATACAACTTTATAGTTATTCCGTTTTATTATGAGTTAACTGAAAAAGTAAAATAATAATTGGTACAACTTTATAATTATCGTCCTTTTTTCTTCTGCTTCCTCTATTTTGAAAGAAAAGTGACGTTAAAATGGTTATTAATAATTTTCTTTCATTTTATTTTGCTTTCTTTTATTAAAAAAGTGAGAGCAAAATTATTTTTGTTGCTTTGGTTTCACATTCTTTTATTTATTTTTAAAAAAAGGGCGTTTCTAGTGAGGTTTCTTTCTTGAGTGGTTGTGTTGGCTCATTGAGGCCTATGTAACTAGACTTTGATGACATGACCTGAAAACAGTGTGCTCACACGATTGAGACATTCGCCGTTCAAAAAAAATTTATTTTTAAAATCAACTAGAAAACTAAAATTATCCTAAATTCGATATTAAGCCTGCATTAAAGTTACATGCAAAAAAAAAAACCGGTTATTTGAATCAACTTTAGGTTTTTTAATAAAAAACCGTCTGTTTAGGACTGGCTTGAAGTTTCAAGAAACTAAACCTGTTAACCGATCCAACTTAAGAAAAAATCAATTATTTGGCGGTTAACCGGTTTCGGTTATATATCTTAAAAACCGGTTATCAACCGAATCGGTTATTGGTAAAACCAGTTGCCTGACTTTGATCGGTTAACCGGTTCGGTTATTTCAAAACCGGTTTTCCACCGGTTAACCGATTTTAATTAAACTAACATCCCAAGCTTTCTTCTCCAGAAAAAATAAACATAATAATCAGACTTAGACCAGCCTGAATAGTCAACACCAACCACGAAGAAGGAAGAAAATTTGAAAGTCAAACGTTTGACCCTGTTGCTAGATACCTCCAACAATTTGAGTCGATTGATTTGCGTTTTCGTATATTATTCACAGAAAATCTTCACAACTTGACAGTAACAACATCACATAACTTCATTGTTTTCTTTCGTTACAAGGTTTTCAGGTGAACAGTGCAATTTTCAATCTTATGGCTTTTCGATTCTTCTTGTGTTGTGCACGGGGCACCGATAGGTATGTTTTGTTTTCCGATTTTCAATTGCGAACCCCTCGAACTCATGTTGTTACGCTCTGTTCCCGAGCTAATTCCTAAGTTCATTAAAGGATAGAAAAAAAAGAAGGTAAAGGAAAAGAAAAATTTTATGTTCTGAGTTTCATATAACACGGTAAAAGAAAGGAAAATAACGCATGTCGCGTTTCTGAGTTTCATTTAAAAGAGAAAGGAATAAGAGTGAAAGTAAAATTAGGCAAAATTACTTTGATTCATTTCATTCCTTTCCATTTCTCTTTCTTTCTTTCTTTTTCATTCTTTTCTTTTTATTCTCTCCTTTGATAAACTCGAAAACTTAGCGATAACGTATCTTGACTTAAATCGTTGAAATTGTTTCTTAACTTGCAGATTGGATGCAGAATCATGGGATGGAGATTGCAATCACAGTACCACACAACCACCCTCCAATTTTTGTAAATTTAGTCACATAATTTTAGTTTTTTTTTTTTTATGGTTTACATGATTTTTAATACCAAAAACTCATTTGTTGATGAAATTTTCGATTATTAAATTTTGAACACTAAAATGTAACATATGTTCGTCATCTCTGCTTAGATTTGTTCAAATGCTAACATACATAGCTCAATGAATGGTTTAATTTAAGGGAAATTCCCAAAATAGTCATTTGATCAGGTTTTTTCCTCAAAATATTCATCTGACTTTCAAATATACATCGTATCATGGGCGCCGGCACCTATGAGTGTATAGGCGTCCCCTCATGTAGCCAACCAAACAAAGCTTGCCACGTGTCCTATATGAGCGCCGGCCCGTATACTCTGACACGGGCGCCTGTAAATGTACGAGCGGACGCCTGTATAGGACACGTGTCAAGCTTTGTGTGGTTGACTATGTGGGCGAACACCTGTATAATTACGGGCATTGGCGCCCATAAATGATATGAACATTTTTATGCATGAAAAAGTGAAATCGACATTTTGAGGGAAAAACTTGATCAAATGGACATTTTGGTAATTTTCCTTTAATTTAATGGCTTAATTTGTTCAAATACTGGTCAACTTCATAAGGTGTTATATCATGACATACCACACACATCACTTGCACATTACGGTGTCGCGGTGCATCAACTACAACAATGTGTTACACGCATCAGGCACGCATTGCCTGATGCGTGTCTTTTAAACCAAGTTGGCTTATGGTCCTTGTGATTGAATATGGCTAATTGATAAGACTTTTTATTGTGCATAAAAGGGATTTTGATTTTGTAAGCCAATTGTGTGTAATTCTTATTGATGAACTAAACAGAAAAGTAAAGGGGACTAAAGGATCAACATGGAGGGTCTTCTCATTGAAGGAACTACGTTCGGCTACAAACAATTTTAATTATGACAACAAGATTGATGAAGATGGATTTAGAAGTGTTTATTGGGGTCAACTTTGGAATGGATCTCAAGTAACTAAAACATCAATTATTATTTGTTCCCGAATTTCTGTGTTGTTTTGCCATATTGTGTGTTTTGCCTATGTTGATCAGTCTGTTATGCATATATATGCACCGTTTTATGTCTGCTACTTATGCACAAGTTTGTGTGTCTGTGTTATGCTTATTATTTAAAAAAAAATCCGGTCCTTTGAGCCGGGGGACTCTTTCGAAGCAATCTCTCTATTCTACTTGTAAATAGAGGTAAGGTGTGTCTTTATCTTTCCCCCCAGACCCCACTCTAAGTGGGATTTCCACTGGATACGCTTGTTGTTGTTGCTTGATGTTCTATGTTGGTTGTTCATGGTGGGTTGTAAAAACTTTAAAAATTAAAAATAAAGAGATTTTTTTTGATCCGGAGGTCTCTTACGAAGCACCCTCTTTACCACGTTAGGGTAGAGGTAAGGCTTGTCTTCATCTCCCCCCACAAACTAGGATTTCACTGGATACGTGTTGTTGTATGGACGGATCAGGCTTGTTAAGTAACAGTTCAAAACAGGTTCTCCTTTTGAAGGGGTTAGGGTCATGTGCTTTGTAAATTGTCAATGTATATTTTTCCTAAACACTAAAGATACCTATTTCTTGTATTGGATCTGTATTTTTTTGTAATATACTAGTACAAAAAACATGAAAACAATAAGAAAATGACAAATCCAATACAAAACAGGTGCTTTTAGGTCTATAGGCAAAAACTTGTTTTTTATTTGGTCATATCCCATTAATTATAATTGCAAAACATCTTGGAAATTGTAAACAGTTCAGTATGATTTGCATGGTGTTTGATTCATTTCTTTATGGATGAAACAGAACCCAGATTTGTTAAACATGGAACCCAATTTGATAAGTGTGTTTACTCAGATTGCAGTGAAAAGGTTACAAGTTAGGAGCAATAAAACAGAACATGAATTTCTTGTTGAGGTTGGTATACTTGCACTTGTTAGTCACAAGAATCTGGTCCGCTTTCGTGGGTATTGTGCGGAAGGAGAAGAACGATTAATCGTGTATGATTACATGCCTAATCTTAGTTTATTTTCTCATCTTCATGGTCAACACTCTGCTGCAAACATTCTTGATTGGTCACGAAGGATGACTATTGCTATCGAATCTGCAGAAGGAATTGAGTAAGTTTTTCAAGAATCTTGATACCAACTTGGACAACAATGTGCCATCATATATGAATCTCGACTCAAGTTAATTACTTTATCCAGATATCTTCACCATCATGCAACACCACGCGTACTACATAGAGATATTAAAGCAAGCAATGTGTTACTAGACTTTGATTTTAAACCACGAGTGGCTGGTTTTGAATGCGCAAAGCTGATACCCGATGGTGCAACCCATGTAACCACACAGGTCCAAGGGACTCTCGGTTACCTGGCCCCAGAATATGCCATGTTTGGTAAGGCATCAAAAAGTTGTGATGTTTATAGTTTTGGGATTCTGTTACTTGAGCTTGCTAGTGGAAAGAAACCCATTGTGAATATCAATTCAACCGATAGAAGATCCATCTTTGAATGGGCCTTACAGTTGGTTTGTGAAAGAAAATTTAGTGAAATTGCAGATCCAATGATGAATGGGATGTATGTAGAAGAGGAGATGAAACGGGTGGTTCTTGTTGGGCTCATATGTGCACATATTCAGCCCAATAAAAGGCCTACAATGCTTGAAGTGGTTGAGTTGCTAAAGGGAGATTTGAAGGAAAAGTTTAGTGATATTGAAAATGATGAGATGTTTAAAATGGGTTGGGCTGCTGACTCTAGTGATGATGGGTCGGTTGCTGACTCTAGGTTTTAATTAGTATTACTGTTCACACATCCACTCACACTTTACTTTCAAATAAAATTATCTTGTCTGGATTTGAACTCAGGATTTTCTTTCTAAGAGTTAATGCCTCTACCACACAGTAATAATTACCGTCGTAAATTGTGTATATATATGTGTGTGTGTCACCTTTTTTTTCATCCTCAATGAACATTTCACCACTTTTTTTATTTTTTTCCTTTCATGACTACAGTTGTAAACGAACCAAACGAAAATTCTTGTTCGTTTTCGTTTATTAAGGAATTAAACATATATTATTCAAAAGATAAAAATCAATATTTTTAATTTCAGACATTAAAGATGATCATTTTACATAAAATATAAACTCAAAAAAAAAATCATGAAACAAAGCAAAAATTATTATTATTCTATATATAATTAGAGGTGGGGGGGAATAGTGATTGTGGGCCCCACTTTTTTTTTTTTCTCTTACACCCACTCCCACATACACACACACATACATATATATATATATATACACATTGAAAATATTAAACAAATATATTTATTAAATAGTGTGTGGGTTTTACGTATGTTTATTGAGTTAACCAAATAAACACGTTTTTTGTTTTTTGTTTTTTTCTCTTACACACACTTCCACATATTATATATATACACCCACTCCCACATATTATATATATACTGGTATATTATTAAAAGAGATAAGGGGAATAGTAAAATGGGTCACTTAAACTTTATCTGTACCATTGATTTGGAATTTTGAAAATCAAAATGGTGCACATTGAATATGAATAAAAAATTGGTTTTGAATAAACAAATCAGTTTTAATGTGGGTTAATATGAACCACGTATTTATTTTCAAGATCCAAATAGGGTTTAGGGGTTTTCTCTATATGATTGGTGAAAAAATGTGGTCATTTCTACGGTTTTGGTGGTGTTCGGAAAAAATAATTGTTATTTGTTTGTTTTCATATAAAATCGATGTGTGCTTAGGGATCTGGGGTTTTTTTAATTCAACCAATTGGTTGCAAATGAGAAGGATATTGCCAGTTTTTTTTAATTATTTTCGTAACATATTTGTATGGATTTTGTATGATTTTATGTTTTTATAAGAAATTTGTATAGAGTTCATGATAATAGATTCGATTTTGCTATGTAACTTATGTTTCTGCAAATGACATATAATATCCGTTGTCAAGAGTGTACTGTGATGACCCGCCGCAACGCGCGGCGGGTATAAACCTAGTATATATTAAAAACCATGAAAATGAATAGTACTTAATATTAAAAATGAGTAGTATTTTTGGTTTATTATATGTAAGGAAATAAGCAGTGATATATTGATAATTTAGGCATTGATCATCAGAGGTTTTTAACTTTGAGAAGTACCAAGCATATATGAGGGTATTGAATTTGAGAGATTTGCTTAAATATTTTGGTTTTGTTTTAATTTAAACGATTGGTTGCTGGTGGAAAAATTTTGTAAGTAATTAATTTTATAATTTTCGTAGCATATTTGTATTGATTTATATGATTTTATGTTTTTATGAATTTTTTTTTATAGAGTTCGTATCGAGCGATTTGATTTTGCCTAATGCAACTTATGATTTTGCAATTGATATATAATACACGCTATCGAAAGTGTACTGTGATAACCCGCCGCAACGCACGACGGGAAAAAACCTAGTTATAAATAATAATTCTAATTTAAGTTACACTAGACTAATGTTTCAGATATCTTAGTTTCAAATTATTATGTTTTAAGAATATAAAACACCTTTGATGAATAAATATAATAAACATTAACGGACACATTACTTAACGTTTACAAATATAAATGAATACGACATCTGGTCATGTTCGTTCATTTATCAAACAAACAAATGTATTTTCAGATAACAGTTCACGAATTGTTCGACATATTATTCATATATAATAGCGTGTAAACGAGCCGAGTCAATCCTGAGTTCGGCTTGTTTAGATAAAAATTAGGCTTGAGCTCGGCTCGGCTCGGCTCGGCTCTTTTATATTTTAATTATTTAATTTATTTAATTTAATGACTAATTTAATATATATATTTATAATTTTACTTTATAAATTTAACATAAAATATAAGATTTAAATATATTTATCATAATTTTATATATAAAAATAATTAATTTTATAAATATGTACTTAATATAATAAAAAAAAAGTTATAAAACCAAAAATCTCGTTTAGCCTCGCGAGCTGGTTTGAGTTTGATACGTAAAGCTCGAGCTCAGGCTTGTTTAGACTCGTCTCATTCTAGCTTTTTATCAATCCGATTTTGAATATTTCACAAGCCGATTTGATTTATTTATAGTTTTATGGAGGCGAGTGAAACGGTGATTCTGCTATAAAAGTTTGTTTCTCGAAAAACAACCCTCCTCCATACAACGGTCGTCAATTTCTTCCATCTCCCCCAAAGCATCTATATCTGCTTCTCTCTCGTTTCACCAAAACACAGCTAGGGTTTCGTTAGCGCGAGATGATCAAACCTCACACATGTCGGAAACAATGCCGAGCATCGGTCACGAAAACCGGAATCCAAGGATTTTGATTCACAACGCACTCATTTTTCGAGGCCTGTCGTATTCATATCACAAGCTTCCGAAAAGTCTTCTCAAGCTGTCTGTTCTGAAATTGGATGGTTCTTCATTCGGTAAGTTTTGATTGTTTTGCTGATTCGTGTGATTTGTTTTCCGGTCAATGTAGTATGTTTGAGCTTCGATTTTGGTTATGGTTGGCCGTTTAGGAATCGAGGTTCCTGTGAGTGCTACCGTAGCGGAGCTTAAACTGGCACTAGAAGAGTTCTTTCACTTGTTGCCTAAGGATGAGAGATGCACTATTTCATGGTGAGATTTGATTGCAAGTTACGGCTGATTTTGTGAACTTGTGATGTCGAAGAACGTATAATTATGCTTTGATGATCCAGATTGATGTTGTTGCTATTTCATAATTTCATATTGGTTTTTGCGTGACTGTAACTTTTATGATGTTTACTACTTTTTTTTTTCTTAAATGCAATGAACATGTATAGCTTTGACGTTGAAATTTGTCATGTGGGCCACAAAAGTAGGTCAAATTGCTTAGGCATTCATAGGATTGGATGTATGATTCAGTTTTCCTTTGATGTGCAAAACCTATTATTACATAATCACTAGACCTTGGTGACATAGCCTTGTTGACAATGTGGCATGGCCTGGGAAAAATGGGTTCACACGATTGAGAACTTCGCCGTTCAAAAAAAACATAATGTGATAACTTGTAACAGTATTGATTTTCTAGATGCATGTAATGATGCACTTGGTTCAAATAAGTTCAATTGGAAGTGACATTGCAGTAAGAGATGATCTTAAAAGATATGAAGAGATTAGCCATGAGTGAACATGTGTGTATAATTGCTTGAAAATGCATACGAATTAGTCATAAATGCTAGTTCTACAATTATTAGGGCTTTAATTGTTAGTTGAAATCAACAATTGTGCATCTAAGAGGCTACTTTTATGTTATCTGGAAGGTTAACCCTTGTTGATGATTTGGGGTTCAGCCAACACATTATGGCTTCAATTTTATGTTGAAATCAACAAAATACCGAAATACCAGATCAACACTCATTATGGCTTCAATTTTATTCAACAATTGTGCATAGCAAGACAACAGGTCTCCTTTTGTGTTATCTGAAATGTTAACCACATATCTATGATTAAAGTTTAGCAGCACAACAAACCAAACAATGGTAATGTTGTTCTTGTTTTTGTTTTATGATAGCTCCAAAAACTTGATATATGTGTATGAACATTTACCTTATGCAAGGTGGTAGGTAACACTGCCAACTGCTATGTACATTGAATGGGCAGCTAGCATCAAGCTAAACTTGTTATTTTGTATTGAATGGGCTAGGTCACATGTTTGGGGGCATTTTTGCTTGTGCTACGAAGGCGAGAAGCTTCTTGATGATAAAGCTTATATAAAAAGACTTGGAATCAAGGATGGTGATCAGGTTGCTCTTGAATCTTGATTAATTCTCTGCTCCCAAGTCACTAGATCAATAACTCTTAACTATTGAACATACTTAGATTATTGTTCTCTAAATTCCCATACATGTGATGCATGCAGATTAAATTTGTACGCCATGTTGCAATCAACTATCGACCAGGAAAACAACAAATCAAGAACCAAAGTGATGAACCGAAACGACATTCATTGTAAAAAACATCCAACATATTCCTTTCTAGGTTCTTTTTTATATTTATAAAAGTTATTAAATACCATGTGGGTTGACTAGGTCAAGACCTCATAGAGATGGAGAATCAGGTGATGCCATTAACCGTGATTCTGCTAAACTTCAAGAGACCAACATATTTGAGTGCCAATGTGAAGAAGAGGAATCAGAGTTCATGCCTGGGTCGAAATTAACCAACTTCTTGAGAGGATGGTTTTCATACCGAAAATTTCGTAACAGTATGGTATGATGGATGGTCCAGGATTGTATATTTGCATCTCAAACACAATTTTGGCCACTTGTAACCTTGACTCAATTTAAAACTGAGAAAGCAAACAAGTGGTTGTATTGTAGTAATATAGTAGTATAGAATATGGTGCACCTGATAACAAGGGGGCGCTGCCCCCTTGACCCCCGCCCGCTGACTGGCCAGCGGGACCGCCACCAGGGGCTCTGCCCCTTGGACCCCGCCAGGGGCGCTGCCCCTAGGACCCCGCAAGGGGACGCGGCCCCCTTGACCCCCGCTTGGTCAGGAGCTTTGAATGCGTTAGGGGCCTTTTTCCGCGACTCGTCCTGGGCACCCAATTTCTCAGGGCCGCCCCTGTCTATTTGATTGATATTTTCTTTTTGACATGGAGTGATTCTAGAGCTATCGGACTTGTAGCGATGGACAAATAACAAACGGAGGAGAAATGGGTTCGATTTAAAAAAATAGCTAGTCGGCTTCGTAACATGGTGTAATGGTTGCGACACACATTGATCAACAAGGACGATAGATCTCCGAATTTGACAGTAGACAAGTGTGTTAAGCATGACTAGTTTATAAGGGATCCTTTACGTTAAAATACCATGATGATCATAATAGAGAGTTAGAAACCAAAAAAATGGACTTGTTTTGCTTCATAATAAAGTTATCTTTCTTGTTTTCATTAATTTATTTCTTGTTTTCATAATTAAAACTATCGGTTAATTAATTTTAGAAAAAAATATTTTGTAATCTCAAAATTCTATATATACTCAATTAGAATGTTCGTAGTTTTTACCATCTGTCAATACATGATAAACACAAATCTTTATTTTACAAGACACAAACAAGTAAACAACCACTTAGTTGAGTGGTTTGAGAGTTTGTATACGACAGAGATGTCAATGTGGTATGAGACATTTACCAGATGTCTTATAATGTTACAACTTTATCGTCTTTAGTTTGTAACATTTTGATTTAACATATGTGATATGGGTTATAGATAATATAGGTTTTATGTAGTTATTTTTGCTATTTTGATTTTTTAATAACTTTAGTTCGTTACTTGTTTAAAAAAACAATAAAAAAGTAAAACTTATTGTGAGTGGGTGTTGTCTTCCTATTAGTCAGACGTTTTAGGTTGTAAACTATTTTTTTATTTTTTCAATACAGAGTTACGGCAAGCAAATATTATTGGTACGTGGTTAGACTATCCACAGCGGTCACCCCACTGAAAACTCTTCCCCACTGAAATTTCATGCCACGTCATCACCCCACTGAAATCCTTTAACACCCACAATGGTCACCCCACTGAAAACCCTTCCCCACTATTCCACGTCATCAACAATTAAAATTAAAAAAAAAACATTACTCTAATTTAAAAATAATTCAATATTTTACAAAAAAAAAAAACACATTACATTAAAAAAACAATAACATATTAAAAATATTCTAGACGGCTTAGATGCTACGAACGACAATATCGGTTCGAACCCTTTCGATATGTTCGACCAAATCGGCTTTTAACGACTCGTGAATGCTTTTGTTTCGCAACGCCAAAATTTGGTTATCTCTACGCGGGTCATCAATGCCAAAAGGAGATGGCGGTTCGTCTTCATCGGGAACAAACGGGCTAATCGACTTGCCCTCACATTCAAGTATCATATTGTGTATTATGATACATGCATACATAACGGATCTAATTTTTTTAGGATGCCATGCTCTAGCCGGATTTTTTATAATTTGAAATCTTTTTTTAAGAACACCAAACGCCCGTTCAATGTCCTTCCTTGCACCCTCTTGTGCTACTTGAAACCTTTTCCGTTTAAAGGTTGTTGGACATGTTATTGTTTGCATAAAAACCGGCCATTCTGGGTAAATCCTGTCAGCAAGATAATAACCGTGAGCGTACTCGTTATCGTTACAAAAAAACGATGATTGTGGAAACACACCGTTTTCCATATCATTGAGTAACGGCGACGAGTTTAGAACGTTTAGGTCGTTATTCGCACCAGGCATGCCAAAATATGCATGCCAGATCCATAAATCCTGTGAACAAACTGCTTCAAGAATAATCGAGGGGCATCCGTGATCGCCTCTCATAAATTGTCCTCTCCATGCAACCGGACAATTTTCCCAATCCCAGTGCATACAATCAATACTACCAAGCATACCGGGAAACCCATGATAATTTTCATGGTGTTCATACAAATTCATAACATCATTATAATTTGGTTTGCGCAAATATTTAGGACCATAGAGTCGACGGATATTCTTACAGAAATTATAAAGGCACTCTCTGGAAGTGCTGTCTGACATCTGTAAATAGTCGTCCATTAAGTCTGCCGTACTCCCGTATGCCAATTGTCGAATAGCCGACGTACACTTTTGTAACGGTGTGAATCCTCGCTTGCCGCGAGCATCCCATCTCAGTTGAAAATAAGTATCTGCAACCTCCAGATCGTTCACGATACGTTCAAATAGAGGTCGTTGCATCCGGAAACGCCTCTTGAACAACTTCTCATTATACAACGGTTCGGGCCCAAAATAATGACGCATCAACAGATCATGCCCAGCTTCCCTGTCTCGATTAATCTGAATTCTTCTAATTATAGGCCGAGGAATCTGAGAAGCGTTTTCTTGAGCCATGGTAGACAAAGCCGCGATAAAAAGATCAGTACCCTCGCTATCAGAAGATGAGAACACCGAAGAGGATGATGACATTTTTATAAAAAAATGTATAAAAATTAAGAGAGTTTTGGATGAAATTGAGTGTGTAAAATGGTTGAAATGAGTGATTTATATAAAGATTGATTTTATTATAATTTTTTTTTAATTGTCCAACGGTTAAAAAAAGGGGGCCCACCCATTTAAAATGGACCAATGAGATCACACAAAACCCAACGGGGAGCGGGGGCCGTGGGGCTTGCTTCGGCGGGCACCGCTTGGCAGGGGGCGGTGTTCCCGCTGGACCCCGCGGCGGGGATCGATCCCGCGTGCCCAACGGGGTAACCGTTGTGCCAAGTCTTATGATTTTTGTTATATTTTTTATTAGCAAATAATTCATCTTGATTTCATGTCTATTACTTTAATCATATTGTTACGTCGTTACAATTTGGTCTTAATCGTATCTCTGTGTAGTAGAGATAAGCATTAAAAGTGATTATGGTATTGAAAACTCAATCAATTATTATTGATCACCAAAACCCTTTAAATAGGGAATACAAAATAACAACCTTGAAACAAGGAAACATAATCTAGTCTATCAATATAACAATCAATACCAATAATAATAAACAATACTAAAGATAATACTCGGCTAATACAACCCCGCAGTTTGAGCGGGAGGTGGACGAACACTCAAACTGGAACGAAAGGACTGAAACAAATGGCGAGGAAGTCCTTTGGTGAAGATATCAGCATACTGCAAAGAAGATGGGACGTGCAGAACTTTAATGTGGCCAACTCGAACTTTGTCGCGAACAAAATGGATATCAATTTCAATATGTTTTGTGCGTTGATGCTGAATTGGGTTGTCTGATAGGTAAACTGTAACATCACTGTACTTCAGGTTGTCCGTACATCTGTACGATTGTTCTGTTACGACCTGATATAATAATTATTAATGAGGATGCCTTATTTGATGATTATCACTGTTATTGGTATACATATTTAGAACATACTATACGCGTAAACCATGGGAAGTTTAGTTGTAAACCAACTAAACAAAACCAGAGAGTTTATCGCAGTTGTATTGTTGATGATTATGGAATTGGATTGGAATGGAAAGGAACTAGGAGTTTGTTATGGTTTGGTTGCTAAACATAGTCAAGGACACATGGTCAAGTTTATCGAAATAGCGGTGGGACGGTGTAGGGGAGGTTGCGATCTACCTCTGCATATGCCCTATACATATGCATATTTCGGTCTATCACGGATGTGTCAGTGACTTGGTTTAGTGGGTTTTGGATTGGGATTATAATATTAAAGTCAATAAAATAATGGAAGTTTTAATAAAAACAATTACGCGATTGTGAGGTTACGAACATAACTTAAATGCGAATATTGATTCAGAAATATTAACTTGACAAATGTATTCGCGTGGATGACGATTCACACGAATATGATTATTGAGAATAATATTCTGAAACGATATCCCATAAATTGTAAATCAAATAGAAATACGATACAAGCGTCGGATTCGCAAAGGTGACGATCTTTACGAATACGTACGTAAGTAACGCGTTTCGACGAGATAATTAAATAAGATTTAACGATATTAAAATGAAATTATTTAAATGTCTTATGTTTTAAAACACATTTACGAGAAAACCCGAACATCTAATTACTTTTAGCGCGTATTAAACGAGACCGAGCACGCGGGGATTAATCGGGGTATAAAAACTCATTCTCCTCTGTTTTTCTTCATTTTCCAAGACTTCCTTCTCACTCTAGAACCCAAGGTTCGTCATATCCCTCTCTCTCTAACTTCTCTCTAAGAGAACTCTCTCGATTCTTCACGGATTTACAAGATCTTGGTGCCTAAACGACCACACTATCGAGGAGAACAAGATTCACGAAGAAAACATCACGTTTGGTCGACTTTTGAGGTAAGAACCGAGATTTACTTTTCTGCGTTTTTGATTGTGAAGAACTAGACTTTTGTTAGCATTTTCACTAGGGTTAAGAGATTAAACACTTAAAACGAAACTAGTAGGGGCGAATGGAAGCCATGGATTGCTTGCAAAAGCATAGAACCAGGTAGGGATGAGGACGATGAACAGTAACAGGTGTTGCTGGCCGCGAACCCATGGCAGCCGAACCTTGCCCTGGAACGAACCTCCTGTTCATAGCAGCCGAACCATGGTCGAACGAACCTTATTCTTGATAAGGTCCTAGCCGAACCCTACTAGCCGGACGAACCCATGGCCGAACCTTTTGATGGCCAAGCATAATCTAGCCGAACCATTTAAAAGGCGGCGAACCCTACAATTAGCAAACCAGTGACACCGAACCTTCCTCCCTCGCGACGAACCCTTGAGCTACGAACCTTTCTCCCTACGCGAACCACCATAGGCGAACCTATGTCACTCGCGAACCTAGGAGCTGTTAAGGGATGCGGCGAACCTTAGCATGTAACCAGGGCCGAACCCTAATAGCTTCAGCCGAACCTTGCACCATTATTTAGCCGAACCTAGGGAGAACTCTAGATAGGTTCGCTGGTTTCTAGGATTGGTGAATAAGAACTCGGTTTGAAATAGTAAAATGGGTACGGGAGCACACGTAATTAGGGATAAACGAAAGAACACGTGATGGGATATACTTGTGCATGCATGGAAAGCGTAGTTGTCACCTTTTCTTAATAAATATAAGTTAAATTTTGAGACTATATATGATGAATAAATTCCAAGAATCATATTTAAATTCAATCTCTTAAACTTACATTCAAAGTCATTAATTTGAATCCATCGTGACAATCTAGTTAAAAGTGCATGCAAAAGGGGGGGGGGGTATTGATATGGACATGACTAGGAGTAATATCCTTGAATGTATATATTTATATGGTCATAATGAGGAAATTAGTGGAGTGTACATGTATGTATGGATATGTATATGACATAAGTTATTACTTTGGAATGTACATATCTATGGAACACATATACTTCATCCCCATTAGTTATTGTCATAGAATGATTTAAAATTATCAAAATTAAACTACATTCTAAAGATGATTACTATAGGATATTGAATAATTGCTTTACATTGGATGAAATAAATTAAGGGAATGAGACAATTAATAAATTAAAGTAAACAGTTATGCGACACCTTGCAATTTCCAGGTCAGCATTCTTTATTTTAAATAATAATATGTATTATTATTTCATACGTGGCACTAGAATTATGAATGTTTAGTGTGACACGTGGCTCAACAGTCTAAACACACCGGTAATTCGGGGAATCATTGCACAATACTCGCACGTGTCTTGAATAACGAACGTTGGTGAACGTCTAGCACATTGTGAAACACAACACTCGAAACCTCACGAAACACTCACACATTGAACTTGGAAGTTCAAACGAGGTCAAACGATAGTTCGGAAGCGTGAAAACGACAACGAACGGATCAAACTCATTAAACTAGGCTTATTGGGCTCTTCAGGGGCCCATCGCAGTACGCGATGGCCCAACAAGAGACATTATCGTGATACGCGACGAGATTCGGGAGGATTTGAATCTCGAAATCCGTCGCGCTACACGAAGCATCTTCTGCCTGTTGACCGCGGTACGCGACGCCGTCCAGTCGACAAAATCTTATAAAACCAAGAAGATTATGGCTACTCTATCACCCACCATCATTTCCTTCGGCCAGGCACGCCATCCCTCGACCTCTTCTCTCTGAAAACATCTGATTTGACCACAAGGAAGCCATTGAAGGCCAAATTGAAGCTCCAAGCTTGGAAGTTTGAAGATTAGGAGCTTGAAGAACCACATTTGGAGCTTGTCACCACCACCACCTTCTCAAACCTGCATCACTCGTTGTTCCAGGAGCTTCTCAAACCGATTTGGTCACCATATCAGCCTCAAGAAGCCTTAGAAGGTAGTTTCTACATCTCTTGTGGCTTAAAACCACCATTACACACACATGCAAGGCTTTATACTCACATGCAAGCACCTATGATGCATGTAAACGAGTTTTACTTCTGGGTTTGATGATTTAAATGTATTCCTTGATGATCCATGATGATTATATGGTGTTTTATGATGATCTAAGTTGATGAGTATAAGTCTTTTTGCTTAAAATGATGATTATATGATGTTAGAAGTACATGCATGTATGATCCATGATTATGGGGATGATTTTGAATAATTGTAGATGTTTAGTGATGATATTGGAAGATGATTCATGGTTAGATTTGATTAAAATGATTAAAACGATGAGTTTTGATGAACTTTCTATTAATAGTAACTTTAAGTTGCAAAATGGTGAAATGGTTGATGTTATAAGCATGCATGCCTATGTAATTGCTATTAGAATGCTATTAGAATGATAATGATGCTCAAAATGTGATTTGGATCTTGTTTATGGTCATTTCTAGCAAAGTTACTATTTATAGTAACTTTTGTGGATCAAATGTTGATAAGTGATGATTTAGGCTATGTTTGTATGTTCATATGATGAGAAATGGCTTAATATGATGAATGATGGGATAGAAATGGTTTAGAAATGATAGAATGATTAATTCTATGCAAAACTTCAAAGTTACTATTCTTAGTAACTTTATTTTTACAAAAACCAACATATGAATATTTTGAATGATTTGAGCATGCTAAATGATTTATTATGTTATAACATGATGATTAGATGCTAAATTAGATAGTTTCCGATAACACGCATGCCAAAAATGGAAACTTTCCATTTTAGGAAACTTTTATGTGCAAACATGTTGTAAACGACTTATGTGACTTCATATGATGATGTGTTATGTGTTAACATGATCACGTAGGACAAATAAGCATGCTAGAACCCTAAAATTGTTATGCTTCGTGAACTTTCCATAATTGGAAACTTACTATAAAAAGTAAGTTGTCCATAGACGCAACTTACGCGTTCTGCACACAACTAGCACTTACACGATTGCTACACGATACACAACCGTCACACGGTTCACCAACGGGTCGTTTGGTCAAACACGGTCAACACGACCCACACAACAACTAGGAGTTGTTAAACGCTAACACGGTCCCGTGAGACCCACGTGTATGTAAACACAAACTTATAGTACCTATGTGATATAGGTAACTACTAGCCGGTGAGCTACTCTATTTTCCGCACGGAATCTCTACACGAACTCAGGTGAGTTTATAGCCCCACTTTTACTCTATAACTGTTTTATTATATTTTTGGGGTGAGAATTACATTGCAACTGTTTTAGATATATGACTGGTATGTTGTGAAAACCATTTTCGAGTGTAACTATTGTCGCTTAAAGTCCTCACTTATCCTTACCGTTAGTTGTATAACAAACGAGTCGTAATCACGTAGTACTACTGGGTTTGACTAACCCCACTCGGCACCAATGTTGACTGGAGGTCATAAAGAATGTAATTTCGATGTTGATATCGGGTTCAGCGATGACCCGCGGAGGCAAACGGGAACAGTCGAGTTTCGGTAAGATGAACTGACACACTCCACGGATCGTAGATCCACAGCTAAACTTAACATGCCCAGTATATATCTGTTTACTTTTCAGTCTGTCTAAACCTGTGAACTCACCAACTTTTTAGTTGACACTTTTCGCATGTATTCTCAGGTAACTAAATGGAGCACACGCTAGGATGCGCACAAGGAAGCACTAAGGAGTCTGGCTCGCATATAGACTCGTGTCCTAGGCCTTGTGTGCATCGATTCCCTTGAAAACATTTCAAATTATGTATTGTTTAAAACAATTTACATTCCGCTGTGTATTTTAACTTTTCCGCTGCAACTTAATTTTGTTATGGTATTTTAAACATATTCCGCTGCGTATTTATGAAACTTGTATTATTTTACAAAACTGTTTGATTGTGAACTCATATAGAGTCGTTCTATATGACCAATGAGCTGTGATCCTGGCCACGTCACACCCACGTGGACTGACACCACAAGTGGGAATTTGGGGGTGTGACAACTTATGATCGCTTAACTAAATTAAGACACGTATGCTTATGAACACGAACACACGCTAATTACAGATTGTTGAGTTGATTTTGAGTTCACTTACGCGAGCACGCACATTACAGGAACACTGATTCTAAGGATTCAGGTGAGTTCTCATACCCTCCCTTTTTAAACTGTTTTGTTTTAAAACTCGGAGGTGAAACATGTATACCAATTTTAAATATTATTTTGATAACACATGGATGATACATGTTTATCAATATGATATTCATATTAGGAATTATCATTATTTATGGATTATCACTTATTATCATATATCCGTGTAACGTTGTCATTGACTTTGGTCAATAACAAAGATTACATGTATTGCTACTTGGATTATCACAACTCCATGAATCGTTGCCTTTAACTTCGGTTAATTGCTTTGATCTCATGTATTGTCACGTGGGTTGCTTCCACTCCATGGAGAATGTCTTTAACTTATGTTAATTACATAAATTCCATGTATGGTCACATATACTATTTGAGAATATTGATTGTTTGTGATTGGTTGAATGGATTGTGGTTGATTATCTATGATTGTCTATGATTATATGAGATATGTGACTAGGTGTTTGTTTATGTGTTTGACTGTTGTGTTGGGATATGTGTTGGATTTTCACGCAGGTACTCTTGTGGATTTTCTCAGAAAGACCATAAGCTTTTATACTCATTTTAATCAAAACTTTTTATAAAACCTTTTTAAACATAAACTTTTATACTCATTTTATAAAATACTTTTAAGTATAAAAACTTATGATTACTCACCAACTACTTCGTAGTTGACACTTGATTTTCTTACATGTTTCAGGTAATGAAGACAAGTAGGTTGAGGAGGATGATCTCTTCTATTTTGGACATCATCACATAGGATTCTTGGACTTAGCTAATTAACTGAAATTCTGGCGATTAGAGTTTAGTTAGTTTAGCTAAATCTTTTGTGTAATTGATGTATTTAATTCATGATGAACATGATTGTTGTGTAAACATTTATTTGGTTTGATTGATATGTGATGGTATATATTTAGATGCCCACGAGCTTTTGAACAATCTACACATCCCTCGTGGCATCCCGACGTTTCCGCCATCGGTCGGGTCGTTACATAAACGGCAGAAACATTATCACAGTAAATGACGGAGGCCTGTCGAAGAGGTAAATGTAGTTCAAGTAGCATATTTTGAAGCCAAGTAGCCTCAGCGACAGCATTAGCGACACCACGGTATTCTGGCTCCGCACTAGATCGAGAAATTGTGGGCTGTTGTTTGGAAGACCATGATATAAGATTATCACCCAGAAAAACACAGTAGCCACTGGTGGATCGGCGGGTATCTGGGCAGCCGCCCCAATCTGCATCGGAGTAAGCCACAAGAGAATGGGTACCTGATGGAACGAGGCGTACCCCATAATCTAATGTACCCTGAACATAACAAAGAATAGGCTTCAGAAATGCGTAATGTGGTTCGTGTGGCTCATGCATGAACAAGCAAACCTGTTGAACAACATAGGAGAGATCCGGTCGTGTGAATGTGAGATACTGGAGGGCACCTGCGAAGCTGTGATATAGAGTAGGATAAGCAAAAAGTGGATCAATACCAACCGTTTGTGACTTACCATTAACAACCAACCGGGCTTTATATCTTTCAAGTGACCCATCTGCTTTGAATTTGTGACGAAACAGCCACATGCAACGTATAATCGGGCTGTCAAGAGGTCGTGGGACCAATTCCCAAGTGTCATTATCCTGCAACGCACTAAACTCAAGTTGCATGGCTTTGAACCAATTAGGGTCCGCAAAGGCCTTACTGTAAGAGGAAAGAATGGGTGAGATGGAAGTTGAAAGGAGAGTTGAGTGTGCTTTAGACCGAGTGAGCATGGGATGAGTATTGGATGTAGTGGACGGGACAGTAGGTTGGGTAACAGGCTGGGCAGCAGGAAGGGTAGTGGGTGGGCCAGGCGGGTTACCTGTTTGTAAGTGGCGTTGCCTGCGTTGGTAAACAAAGGGAAACGGGGATGTGGGATGTGGGGCAGGCTTGGTTTGGGGTAAAGATTGGGAAGAAAAGTGAAAGCCAGGTGGGGTGGTGTCATCCAAGAAGGTATAGGAGGTTGGTGAGTGAGGGATAATGTAGGGAAATGTGTTTTCATCAAAGGTAACATGTCTAGAAATGGATACCTTGCCGGTGGTGGGGTCAAAACACCGGTAGCCACGAAAATCTGAGGGATAACCAAGGAAGATGCATCGGATAGACCGAGGATGAAGTTTTTGTGGTTGAGTGGCGGAGGTATTAGGATAGCAAGCACATCCAAAAATGCGCAAGTGGTCGTAAGTTGGGTGTCTGAGGTATAAGGCAAAAGTGGGGGTAAAAAAGTTTAAACGTTTGGATTGTAAAATGTTGTGTAAGTAGGCAGCCGTGTGAAGTGCCTCAACCCAAAAAATGGGGGGTAGATTGGCATGGATGAGTAAGGAACGGATGATGTCATTGAGACGATGAATCATTCGTTCCGCCCGACCGTTTTGTGAAGAGGTTTGTGGGCAAGAAAAACGGAATAGAAGGCCGTTGTTGGTGGGCGAATGATTTAAAGGCATTATTATCAAATTCATCCCCGAGGTCGCACCGAAAGGTTTTAATGGACCGGTTGAACTGTGTGGCAATTAAGGTGTGGAATTTTACAAACGTGGGGAAGGTCTAAGATTTATATTTAAGCGGATACACCCAAACAAAATGAGAGAAATTATCAATCAATACCACATAGTACTTATATCCGGTTTGACTCGTAACAGGGGATGTCCATAAATCACAATGTATTATGACAAATGGAGTAAACGTGAAAGAATTGGAATCATAAAATGGCAATCGTTTACTATTTGATAATTGACAAGAATGACAAAGACTAGAATTCTTATTTTGATTACAAGAAAAATTAAATCTTCTACGAAGGATGTTGTCACACCCCCTGCGCCGCGTGCGGAATCCACGGCGCGGTGACGATCGAGAGTTGAATCATGCACAAGTATTGAATAAGAACAACCACAATGTATTACTAGATTTCATAATGTTTAGACCATTGTTTAGTTACAGACAATCTATCTACCAAAAGAATGACAACTATAGACCCAAAATATAGTTTACAAAATAAGACACAAACAAGACAATTAAACAAATAGGATTTAATGTGTTTCTAATCCATCCAAGCTTGTTTCTTCATCTTGTTCTATCTTAGAATGGTCCCCTTAGTTGTCCTTGAGAATGATCTAAACCTGATTACCTGAAACACGTGAAAAGTAACTGTCAACTACAAGAGTAGTTGGTGAGAACAATAGGTTTAACAGTTGTAAACATGAATTTTGCATTGTATGGCATATATGATAAATAATGAATGAAAATACATGGATGGTTGCAACCCAAACTAACATCAAGTATGTAAAATGTGTCCAAACAGTCATCAGACTGTTTGCTAGAAACCAACATATAATCAAGTCCCAAACTACGTTTGGAGTTAGAAAATTTGTCAGTAATATTGATAAAACCATTCGTAACCAAATCCTGCAGTTGGTTTTTAAAACAAATTTAAAAGCTAACTGCAGAATTAGGTCTGCCCAATTGTGTCCGCTTTCCCTTGTTGTGATCACCCAGTACTAACGCTAAAAGAATATGTGTCCGCTTTCCCTTGTTGTGATCACCCAGTACTAACGCTAAAAGAATACGTGTCCGCTTTCCCTTGTTGTGATCACCCAGTACTAACGCTAATGAATATGTAACTTGATGTATGTATAAGTTTGTTCGCAACGTTGAACACCATGTTTTTGAAATACTTGGATTTGAAACCTTTAATTGAATGCCTTGTTTGAATACCATGATTTGAAAACCTTGCTTGAAATACGATGAATTGAAATCCCTCAATTGAATACCACTATGAAAACCATTGGTAGAGTATCAAAGATAGTGTCCTTGTGTAATAACAAGGTTTATAAAGTAGCATTTTATTGAACACACAAGATTTTAGTAAAAGAGTTTATAAAACTTATTCTTTAAAATAGTTTAACATTTATAGAACTATTTATAAAACTTTTTAGTAAAATATGTTTAACAGTATATAAAATCCTTTAAAACAGTTGATAGATCCTTTAAAACAGTTGATAGATCCGTTGAAATTGTACAATGAACCTGTAATGCTTGTAAAGTAACATAAATCCTGAATAATGAAATATGTTTGTGAATAAAGTGTTTGATCACGTGTTCCACCCCAAAACAGTTGTAAAACAGTAAAAGGGGGGCTAAAGTTCTCACATGTCTGCAGTAGACTCTGAACTATAACAAGTAGCAAGTAGCAAACAAGACCTCTAACTGGTTCCTATATCATTGTAATCATACATAAGATATAAGATTTATGATTGTATAAACTTTGATTCATTGATTGACTTGTGTTAACTTGAACTTGACTAATTCTTGAATACATGTTCTCATGTTTAGAAATGTTGTGTGAATTTGAATATCATGATTGAGTCACTTGTTTGATAATTGGTAAATGAAACGAATGTGTCATGTTCTTTTGTGCACAAACTTGTTTTGCATCAAAGTAACGTGCGTTTATGGTTATGATAACTCTTGTTTAACATGTATTATGAAAAGATGTTTCAAATTGTTTAATGCCTTTGGGTTTATGACTTGATCCACTAATTAGGTTAAGTTGCAACTTAAACCAATTATGATCAATTCACAATTCATTTAAATTGGTGGGCCAAACATTGGGCCTTGAGCCCATGTAACCATAGTGGGCTTAATCAAAGGCCATGGGCCTCTTAAGTTAGACATGGGCCAATTGAATGCCTTATTGGGCCAAGCCATAGTTCATTGGGCCGATATAACTCAATTGAGCTTGGTCTAATCTATTGGGCCGGTTGCTACTGAAGTTGGGCCGAATAGAATCGAGTTGGGCCGAAACAAATCATGGTTTCCACACCATGGCAGCGAACCTATAGGCTGCCATGGTTGAAGGTTCGGCTCCTTTAAAGGAATGAGGTTCGTTAACATGGGATAGGTTCATGGTTTAACAAGGGTTCGGCCGATGCATGAAGGTTCGTGAATATCAACCATGGAGTGTAGGGTTCGGCTCAAGGTGGAGGGTTCGTCGCACCCCATAACTCGCAGAAGGTTCGGCCGAGAAACCTACATAGGTTCGGCACGTCGGGTTCGTGGCATGCATGGAAGGCTCGTGCAGATTCGTGAAACCCATTAGGGTTCAGCTGGTTGTGATCAACGAACCTAAGGTTTGTTTCTGATATTGGTTCTGTCGCACCCCGAGAAATCCCGTCCCTTCCGGGGCGCGAGCGGCGGCAGATTGTCAGGATCGCAGTCTCCGGTCACACAACATGCGAGACCTATATGTCTGATTTCGTACGTACATCCAGTAATTTGGATAAAACAGTTTAGTAATATCAGAGTTGCGGAAATAAAGTACAAGTTAACAAAACAGCTTAAACATTCATAGTTTGCGGAAGCGTTAAATCAAAATGGTTTCCAAAGTGATACGTGACAATAGTAGCGGAAGCGATTAAAGCTGATTAACATTACATAACAACCAAATGATAATAAATGTTTGATAAACTAAGACACTTATGCAGATGCATGCGACTCCGGCCTAGCATCCTATTCCTGGTGCGCGTGCCTTAGTTACCTGAGAAAACATGCGAGTAAAAGCTCAACACAATGGTTGGTGAGAGCACAGGTTTGTAATCAGCAGTAAACATCAAAATGTTTAAAGTAAAGTTTGCAGGTCTATTTTTCAATACAATGCAATATCAATTGATAGCTAGTCAATATGTTTTATATCATATGCGGGTTCGCAACCGAAGCTAACATGCTGCCTCCCGCCATATCCATCCAAGATATGGCAAATGTTGTTTGGTCAATTATGCACTGTTCCGACCTCCAGTCGGGGTGGCCATACGGCTCGCAACAGTGGGGCTTGTCAGGCCCAAATAGTACTATTCAGAATTACCACGCTGAGCGCTACGCGCTATTAACGGTTCGAGGTGTGTTTAATGAGGACTTATCAGTTTGTGGATGAATGCCACACATATGCATATACGATATTAGCATGTACAAAAATAACCAAAGTGTGTAAGTTGTTCAAAAGCAGTTGTATGCAATGTTTTCTCCCCCAAAGGTAGAAAATGTAAAAAGGGGCCGTGAACTCACCTTAGCGAGGTGAACAATTGTAAGCGTAAGCTCCTGTGTCGTCGGGTGGTCAGTCACCGGCTACCTATATTGTATACTATACGTGAGTTCATGTAAGTGATCGTGTTACATGATCGATAACTCTCGATTGATCATGTCTGTCTGTGTCGGTCTACCTTGACCGTGTTTGACCGTGTGTGTCAACGACCCGTTGGTGAACCTTGTGTTGTTTGTGTATTGTGAAACATTCGTGTTAGTGCTCGTTGTGTGCAAAACGCGTAAGTCGCGTCTATGGACAACTTACCATTTATAGTAAATTTCCATGTGTAGCAAGTTCACAAGCATATTGATTTTAGAGTTCTAGCATGCTCATTAGTCCTACGTGATCATGTTAACACATAGCACATCATCATACAAAGTCACATAAGTCGTTTACAACATGTTTGCACATAAAAGTTTCCTAAAATGGAAAGTTTCCATTTGTAGTATTCGTGACATTGGAAACCGTCTAACTTAGTATCTAATCATCATGCTATAACACGTTAAGTCATTTAGTATGCCCAAATTAATCAAAATATCCACGAGTCGGTTTTTGTAAAATTAAAGTTACCATAAATAGTAACTTTGTAGTTTTTGCATCAAAATAACTATCTAACATCATTTAAACATGTCAACATAACCAAATTCATCATCTAGCAACATTTGGTCCATAAAAGTTACTATTAATGGAAAGTAGATCAAAAATCACATTTCTCATCATTTTAATAACATCTAATCATGTAGATCATCACCAACAACAACTATAATCATACAACAACATCCAATATCATCTAAAATGCCCTAGATCATACATGCATGTCATGATTTCACCATTTCATGACGAAAACAAGTATTTTAAAGACACCCATCATCATAGATCATCACTAATCACTACCTAAGCACCATAGATCATTATTAAACACATTAAAACCAACAAACCCAGATCAAAGTCTTAAGTGTGTACTCTATAGGTGCTTGCATGTAAGTAAATCACTCATCCATGACCAAATCATGCATTTTACATACACACATCCTCATGGATCGTCAAGATTCATCATAATATCACTCTAGATCATCAAATATCATGTAAACATTATCAAACCCAGATTATAAACTAAAGAAATTCGTGCATGCATAGCACTTGTGCTTGCATGTGTGATTTAACATATGTATGTGTGTGTATTAGTGATAATAAGCTACTAGGGGTGCAAGGCTACCTTCTAAAGCCTCCAAGAACACAGGAATGATGATTGAACAGCTCTTAAATCCTCTGGAGCTGCTGGATTCGACAGAAATAGGAGGAAGATGATGGTATTCGAGCTTCTAGATGGACTCCAAGCTTCACCCTCCAAGCTCTAAGCTTCCAAATGATCAACAATGGCTTCCTTGAGGTCTAATCAGTGATCTCCAGAGATATCAGTCGAGATGAGGCGTGCAAGAGTGTTTAAAATGATTAAGATAGGTGAAATGATGGATTTTGTGGTTTTTAAAAGATTTTTCAACGATTTCCCTGTCAGGCGTAACGCCTAACGAAGGACACCGATTCCAGGCGTACCGCGCGGATGTAAAATGTGTCCGGCTGATTTCTTAGTCCCGCGCGCATCGCCAGGTCTGGGTGCTTCGGGTCAGGCGTACCGCCTGGCCCAAAAGTTAGGCCCACTAAGCCTATTTTGTTGTTCTGGGCTCGTTCTTGCCCGTTTCTCGACTGTAGAACATCGTTCGAGCATCGTTTGGTCTCGTTTGAACTTCCCAGTTCACTGTGTGAGTGTTTCGTGAAGTTTTGAGTGTTGTGCTACACAATGCGTTTGACGTTAACCAACGTTCGTGAGACTCGTGTGTGTTTCGGTAATTCCTCGAATTATCGATGATTGTTTGTGTTCGTGTCTAGTGAAGTGTTTGCACGCTTGATTAATCATAATCAACGTGTGATGCACAATTCAATAATTCCCCGAATTATTGTTTTGCGTTAGCGTTGTGTTTGCCACACTTGGTTTCCAAAACCAATGTGTAATGTACGATTCGATAGCTCCACGGACTATCGTTTCGCAGTAGTTTGTGTTCAACTCATCTAATTAAACATAATTAAATGAAATGCAACAAGTATGAATGTGAAATGTAAAGAATGCAAGTGTCGCAATTTACCTGAAATTGCCGGGTGTCACATCATCCCCTTGTTGAAAGAAATTTCGTCCCGAAATTTGGTTGTTGTTGGTAGTGTTCGAGAAAGAAGAGTGTTTGAGAAAATCAAAATTTTCTAATTGTCACATCATCCCCTTGTTGAAAGGAATTTCGTCCCGAAATTTATTTGCTGTTGTCGACGTTCGACGCTGTCTGTTTGAAGAGATGGGGATATTTTCGCATCATCTGATCTTCACGTTCCCACGTGAATTCAGGTCCGCGTTTCGAGTTCCATCGAACTTTGACAATAGGGATCTTACTTTACTTGAGTTGTTTGACCTCACGGTCCATGATTTCTACCGGCTCTTCCACGAACCGTAGTTGTTCATCCACCTGGATCTCATCCAGTGGAACAATAAGTGTTTCATCCGATAAACACTTCTTTAGGTTTGAGACATGAAATACGTTGTGAACTCCATCGAGTTCGGCTAGTAAGTTGAGTTGGTATGCCACTGGACCAATCCTTTTTAGGATCTCGAAAGGTCCAATGTACCGTGGGTTCAGTTTTCCTCGTTTACCAAAACGAATGACGCCTTTCCATGGCGAAACTTTCAGAAGAACTTTATCTCCTACCTGAAATTCCAGAGGTTTTTGGCGTTTGTCGGCATAGCTCTTTTGACGATCACGAGCTGCTGCCATGCGGTTTCTGATTTGCACAATTTTCTCCGTCGTTTCGTGTACAAGTTCAGGGCCAGTGAGCTGACTGTCGCCCACTTCCGCCCAACAGATAGGTGATCGGCATTTCCTGCCATAGAGTGCCTCAAAAGGCGTTGCTTTGATGCTTGTGTGGTAGCTGTTGTTGTAGGAAAACTCCACCAATGGTAGGTGAGTTTCCCAGCTGCTACCAAAGTCTACTACGCATGCTCGTAGCATGTCCTCGAGGGTTTGTATTGTGCGTTCGCTCTGGCCATCAGTTTGCGGGTGGTATGCTGTACTCATATCCAACCGTGTGCCGAGCGACTTTTGCAATGATTTCCAGAAGTTAGAAGTGAATCTGGCGTCTCGATCTGAAATAATGGAGATTGGCACTCCATGTCGCGAGACTACTTCTTTGACATAGATTCTGGCTAGCTTTTCCATTTTGTCATTTTCCTTGATCGCAAGGAAATGTGCTGACTTAGTCAGTCGGTCTACAATTACCCAGATAGTGTCACATCCACTAGGAGTACGGGGTAATTTGGTGATAAAATCCATGGATATTTGTTCCCACTTCCACATGGGGATTTCAGGTTGTGTGAGTAATCCAGAGGGTTTCTGGTACTCGATCTTGACTTTAGCACAAGTCAAGCATTTGCCTACGTAAGTAGCGATGTCGGCTTTCATATGTGGCCACCAGTAAAGTACCTTCAGATCATGATACATCTTATCAGATCCAGGGTGAATGGAATATCGGGATTTGTGAGCCTCGTCCATCACAAGGTCTCGTAGGTTCCCATGATGCGGAACCCAGATGCGTTCCATGAAGTACTGTAAGCCATCGGCTTTTTCTTTAAGGTGTTGCTCCATTCCCCTTAGTGATTCTGCCGCTAGGTTTTCAGGTTTAAGTGCCTCCACCTGGGCATTACGTATTTGCTCAGGGAGGTTGGGAAGAATGGTGAGTTGTAAAGCTCTTACCCTCTTGGGTTTCGGTGTATTCTTCCGACTTAGGGCATCGGCCACTACATTGGCCTTCCCCGGGTGATACTTGATGGCACACTCATAGTCGTTTAGGAGTTCGAGCCAGCGACGTTGTCGCATGTTTAGTTCCTTCTGCTCGAATATGTGTTGGAGACTCTTGTGATCGGTGTATATCGTACACTTTGTGCCGTACAGGTAGTGTCTCCAGATCTTGAGTGCAAATACCACGGCTCCAAGTTCCAAGTCGTGGGTGGTGTAATTCTTCTCGTGGACTTTCAGTTATCTAGAAGCATATGCGATTACCTTGTCACGCTGCATCAGCACGCAGCCGAGTCCTTGTATCGAGGCATCGCAATATACTACGAAATCATCTGTTCCCTCAGGAAGCGATAAAATAGGTGCACTACAAAGCTTCTGCTTGAGAAGCTGGAATGCAGCTTCTTGCTTTTCAGTCCAGAGATATTTCTTGTCCTTGTGGGTTAAGGCTGTGAGTGGTTGGGCTATCTTTGAAAATCCTTCGATAAATCGCCGATAATAGCCTGCCAAGCCTAGGAATTGTCGCACCTCAGTTGGGGTCTTTGGTGCTTCCCAGTTCTTGATTGCCTCTATCTTAGACTTATCCACATGAATCCCTTGTTCATTAACAACGTGTCCCAAAAATTGGACTTCTCGGATCCAGAAGTCGCATTTTGAGAGTTTAGCGTACAGCTTCTCTTTTCGTAGCAGTTCAAGAGTCAATTGAAGATGCTCTTTGTGTTCCTCCTGGGTTTTGGAATAAATGAGAATATCATCTATGAAGACAATGACGAACTTGTCGAGGTATGGTTTGCATACTCTATTCATGAGGTCCATGAATACTGCAGGTGCATTGGTTAGCCCAAACGGCATGACCAAAAACTCGTAATGGCCATACCGAGTGCGAAAAGCAGTCTTGGGTATATCTTCCTCCTGAATCCTCAACTGATGGTACCCAGATCGCAGATCGATCTTAGAGTAGTAACTCGATCCTTGCAGTTGATCGAATAAATCGTCAATGCGGGGTAAGGGGTAACGGTTCTTGATTGTCACTTTGTTTAACTCCCCGTAATCGATGCACATACGAAACGTGCCATCCTTTTTCTTTACGAATAAGACCGGAGCTCCCCAAGGTGAGAAGCTTGGTCTAATGAAACCCTTGTCCAACAGCTCTTGCAGTTGATTGGACAGTTCCTGCATTTCCGAAGGTGCAAGTCGATATGGTGCTCGTGCGATAGGTGCTGCTCCCGGCACAAGGTCTATGCGGAACTCCACTTGTCGAGGTGGTGGAAGTCCTGGTAGATCCTCCGGGAAAACGTCGGGATATTCGCATACGACTGGGATGTCTTATATCCTTTTCTCCTCTTCAGTCTTGTCGGTGATAAGCGCCAATATGGCAGTGTATCCCTTTCGTAAGCATTTGTGAGCTTTCATGCACGAGATGATGTTCAGAGGAGTGTCACTCCTTTCGCCCATGATGTCTAGAGTTTCTCCGCTAGGAAGAGGTATGCGCACAACCTTGTCGTGGCAAATGACTTCAGCCTGGTTTTCAGACAACCAATCCATGCCCACTACGACATCAAAACTGCCTAGTGTAACCGGCATGAGGTCAATCTTAAATTTATGGCCTGCTAGCTCTAAAGTGCATCCTCTCAGAATGTGCTTAGTTACAATCAATTTACCATCAGCTAGCTCTACTGTATATTCAACTTCTAAGGGTGTTGGGGTTATGGCAAGTATCTCACTAACGTTCGTGAGACTCGTGTGTGTTTCGGTAATTCCTCGAATTATCGATGATTGTTTGTGTTCGTGTCCAGTGAAGTGTTTGCACGCTTGATTAATCATAATCAACGTGTGATGCACAATTCAATAATTCCCCGAATTATTGTTTTGCGTTAGCGTTGTGTTTGCCACACTTGGTTTCCAAAACCAATGTGCAATGTACGATTCGATAGCTCCACGGACTATCGTTTCGCAGTAGTTTGTGTTCAACTCATCTAATTAAACATAATTAAATGAAATGCAACAAGTATGAATGTGAAATGTAAAGAATGCAAGTGTCGCAATTTACCTGAAATTGCCGGGTGTCACAGTTCGCCACACGAAGGTTCGCTTGGTCCAGAAGGGTTCGCCCCATGCAGCAACAGGGTTCGCCTCCAATGTAGAGGGTTCGGCTCTCACGAGCACCACCGAACCTGTCGAGCTGCATCATCACCATGGAGCATTTCCGATTTTTTTTTGAAACCTGTGTCGTGTCACCCTTGTTCCAGACTTACTCTCGAAGGTATAGGATCGGTATTACTAGGGTTATAAACCGGGTATAGCATTGGTTGACAAGAACACAACAAAAACCCTAATTTTCGTGTTTTTCAAGCATCAATACCTTGATTTTGGTCGGCTAAATCCACAGATCCCTTGTACTTCCGTGTAGGGAATGTCGAGAGCTTCGCGTAGGTTCAAGAATCACTCAAATCCGCCAAGAAACGAAGAAGATATGAAGATTTTTGTGGTGTTTTTTCTATAGAGAGAGTGGGATTTCCGAAAATCTAGAGAGAGAGGGTTTGGGCTGGAAATAAATGAGAGAAATAGCCTTCTTCAAGGCTTTTATAGTCCGGGCGGTATTCGGGTTCGTTTCGTTTGCTCGGTTCGCGTTTTTGTCGCGTAACGCGTATTTTACGCGGTTTTAAAATAAAGAGTTGTTATTCTCGTCATTTTGATGAGTTTCAAAATTGTAAAAATGTAAAATAATTTATTTCAATTATTTTTACTCTTCGTGCATTGCCGGATCGTTAAACAAATACAATTACGTGTATACCCGCAATCGCGTACGTTTTACGATCGTAATAATTTTTATTATCGTTTAATCATAATTATAAGTTCAACATTCGTATCGTTATGGATCGTCACCCATAATTATACTCAGTCTCGCTTACGTATTACGATTTTTGTTTAATTAATTCGCTTGTCATACTATTCGTCTAAACACTACGTACTAACACTATCCCATTACACCGAACGCAGTATATGTATAGGGCATACCCCAGAGTCCAGCTACCTGCCTTATCTGACGCCGTCCCACCACTGTTTCGATATAATACGATACTGTTCTTGCCTTGCGTAATCGACTGTAAATAAATAATACATACTTGTTCCTATTAATTAAAATCCTATCACACACAAACACAATCATGAACATATGAATCCCATTGACTGATTGGACATAAATACACATTGTTCTAACACTGTTTACGACTACCATGACTAAATGTACAGATGTTACAGATGTCTAAAACTTGTGCCCCCGGATGTCCAAGACGTTCATGCCACGGTAATGAAGTTGATGCAAGAAAGCAGGCTTGTGAAGGAAGAGTTGGTGGAGTCACCGGATAGAGAGAGCCCATGCTATTGTGGAGGGAAAGCAGGCAGCCTGTGTGGAGGTCCTTCAAAGAAAAACCAAATGGATCAAATTCAATTGAAACATTATTATCACGAGTGAATCGACGGACAGAAATAAGCTTTTTGATTATATTAGGACAAAACAATATGTTGGGTAAGATGTATGTACGGTTGTGAAGTGGGAGAAAACCTGTGCCAGAGCCCTTAATTGGTAAAGACTGGCCATTGCCAACCAGAAGTTTAGTGTGTACAAGAGATGAATCTGGAAAATTGATCATACCTGGATTGTCAGTAACATGTTTTTCGGTGCCAGTATCCATAACAAGGTTGGGGTCAGCATAGTTGAGTTGCATGGTACTGAAGGCGGCACTCAAATCAGAAGGATTCAATGCATCAAACCCACCATGGGAGGACTGCGCAGGATAGGTGAGGCTGTGTAGCCAGCAAATTGAGGCGGATAAGATGGGTTGTTGGTGTTTGGGCGCCAGTTGGATTGAGTGGGATAGGGACAAGGTGGGGTGTTCCACCAAGCAGATTGTGGGTATATGGGCTGGCCCGATTGGTTTTGAAAAGCCCATGAGTGATAGCTAGAGTGTCTGCCTCGGTTGCCTCGACCACGGTTGGGACGACCTCGAAATCCGCGCCCCCTTCCACGTCCCCCGTATGTATTAGGAGGACCGGGAAAAGAAGAATATGGGTAGGGTTGTGGAGTAACAGGTGAATGGTTTGTGGTTGTAGTGGCATTGGGAGTCGAGGTGGAGTTTGTTGTAGTAGGAGTAACCAAAACTGAAGAAGAGTTTGGTTGTAAGGCCTCTTGACGGATGACTTCATCATGTAACATGTTGCGCGCAAGATCCCAATCGGCTTTCTGAGCATGTATAAGTTGAGCAGTCGTAGCGAACTCAGAAGATAGGCCACGAACGAGTTGCAATACCAGCCGAGAGTCGGATATCGGTTGGTCAACATCGTCAAGTTGATTTGCCAGATCTTTGAGTTTTTCACAGTAGTCCTCTACGGAGGAACAAGCAGCAAGTTTCAAGTTGATGAATTGAGTTTCAAGGGCTGCTGCTCGGGTTTGTTTGTTGCTGAGAAAAATCTTCTCGAGTTTAAGCCAAGTGTCTCTGGCCGTTGCTTTGGTATCCAGTATCCGGATCAGGAGTTCATCTGAGACCGTGCTATAAATCCACTGAGAAACCAAGGCGTCCAGCTCTTTCCATGCCTCATATGCGGGATCCGTAAGCGGTGGTGATGGTGTAGCGTCAATGTGGTTGAGTACTTTGTATGCAACAGCATGAAATTGAAAAAGCTTGATCCAGGAGGAGTAGGTAACCTTCTTCCCATCGAGAGTACGAATCTTGGATTGGATATTGGATACCGAATAGGCAGGGTGTAGAGATGCGGCTGGTGTGGATGGTGGGCGTCCGTCATCAGATTTGGTCATGATGGTAGTCGGAAAAAAAAATTAGGGTATAGTGTAAAGTGGTAATCGGAAGAAAAAAAAAGAAGGGCAAGGCTATCGGAATTAGGGGTGATCGGAATTAGGGTAAAGATGCAGAACCGAAGCTCTGATACCATAAAAGTGATTATAGTATTGAAAACTCAATCAATTATTATTGATCACCAAAACCCTTTAAATAGGGAATACAAAATAACAACCTTGCCACCAAACAAGGAAACATAATCTAGTCTATCAATATAACAATCAATACCAATAATAATAAACAATACTAAAGATAATACTCGGCTAATAAGCATTTCATACCGACTATCGAAACCGTACCAAACCGATAGATTTGGTAGGTACCCACTTTTTCAAAAATTTGGTACCGCAACTATCGTGCTAGCAACTTTGGACGTTATCACCTTACCACTGAAAATGTAGAAACCATACAACGGCAACAGGGGCGTAGCATAGTTAAGACTAGGGGCGACCGTCCCTCCTGTTTTTTCGTGTAGTAGTGTATATTTCTCGATACGTAGTTTAAAGTTTTTTAAAAACCTTTATTTCGTCACCCTGGAAAAAAAATATTTCACCCCCTAAGGTCTTGGTCAAGCTTCGCCACTGAAATGCAAAACGTGATTACTTTTTATCGTAAGGCGTAGGCTCATAAGACCACCCGCAACACATGAGCCGCTGGCTCAGCGGGAACGAATCTTTCGGCGGGCATCCACGGGAACACCGCCCCCCCTTCAGCAACTCCCGCCCAACAGCCTTCCACGGCCCCCGCTCCCCGCTGCAGTCTCGCTTTCTGATTGGTGCAACCCCCTTTCTTGCTTTTTGATTGGTGCCAAGATAATAGTGGGGAAGGGTTTTCAGTGGGGTAACCGCTGTGGAGTTTAAGGTTTTCAGTGGGGTGATGACGTGGCATGAAATTTCGGTGGGGAAGGATTTTCAGTGGGATGACCGCTGTGGATAGTCTAAGTGGAAGCACAAGCAAAGGAGTATCAGACCAAGAAACTAAGAGAAAATTTGGCGCCAAAATCACGAGCAATGACGGACAAGAAACTGAAAAACGGGAAGAAGGCTTCTTACAGATCGTAACTTCATTTCTTGTTCAATCTTTATGATCTTCGTTTCGATTATTTTCATTCTGTGTATTGAGAACTTCTTTTTATTTCAAACGAAGTGTATTATGACTCAAATCACATCTGTAATTCATTATCAGCGTCTGATTACCGCCAATTGAATGATATTTTAATCATTTAATGTGGATTGTGTCAGGAAACCCTGCGTATTAAACCATGATGATCGTGGAAAGGCGTTATTAGATGATGAAGATGAATCTGAAGAGATGCCGATGAAACACATTCGATGCTTCGCGCTCCACCAACAGGATTCGCCAAAATCAGGTAAGCACTATGCAGATTAACTTAATATATGAGAAGTTTCGATTGTTATTTACTACTGAAAAGGTCTGTTTGTTTAAAAGTAAGTTATTATGATGAATTTGCGATCTTAATTTACATATTCAAATTGTTGAACTTATAATTTACTGATTCATGTTATAGTGTTTTACATATTCTCGGTGAATTAATCGCGATTCTAATACCAAGTGTTGTGCTACTTTTTTGCCCTTACTTGGAGATCTAATCACAATTCTTGGTTGAACTATGGTAGGAGTTCACTTAAGATCACTTCATCTTCTACAGAAATTAGGGCTAATTTGTGTCAGTGTTTTGTTATTTGACATGAAGAAGCTTATATTCCTGCTTTAATCGATTCCATGCATTTTGTTTCATGGTGTAGTTGTTAACATTGTTAAACTTATAATGTTATCAGAATTCCTTTCGAGGGTGATTTAGTCTTGATTCTAGTATTGATTGATGCATGTTCTACAGAAATTAGGGCTAATTTGTATCAGTGCTTTGTTATATGACAGGAAGAAACTTGTATTACCTCTTTAATCGATTCCATGCATTCTGTTTCATGGCGTAGTTGTTAAAATTGTTAAACTCGTAAAGTTATGAGAATTCATTGCGTCGGAGATTTAGATTCTAATATTGATTGATGCATGTTCTACAAAAAATGGCTTATGTTCTTGATATAATTAATTACATGCATTGCATCATTTACATGTTCAAGATGGCTTAAATATGTTATGGAGTTATTTTGATCAGGTGAATCGTCCAGTTGGAGGAGTTATAGACAATGGAGACAAGAAAGGTATAACAAATCAGCCCGTCTTGAAAAACAACTTAAGGTCCTTGAAGACCAAATCGATAAGCAAGTAAAACGGTTCAAAACCCAATACTCACGGGCCTTGAACCCAACTCGACCCAAGGACGTGGCTAAACTTCTTGCACCCAGTTCCACCCCACCTCTTGAACTTGCTACACTCTCTTGGCTCGGTGACTGGCGCCCATCTTCCATTTTGGGCCTCCTTAGCTCACTAACCAAATCCTCACCCACCCTAGCCTCATCCTTGACCCATGCGGGTGCCACCGAGAAGGCTATTTCACAACTGATCCATGACTTGCGGATAGAGGAAGCTGTGATTGATGAGGAACTAACAGAGATTCAAGCCAATTGCATCCTTAACCTCCCTTTTGCTTTGGTCCAAAGAAAGCCCAATGGGTCTACTTTGGATCAAGTCAATTCTGAGCTCAAAAAAGTTCACCGTCTCATCGTTAAGGCCCAAAACTTCAGGTCCAATCAAATACACATATACCCAATAAAATTCACTAATTCATAATAATAATTATAAATTTATAATTCAGTCATTTAACTTTTAACAGGGTAAATGCATTGGAGACAGTTGTGAAGAAAATCTTGTGTCAAAGTGATGCTGCTGAATTTCTGGTTGCTTTTAGTGGAATTCAAGAAACTGTGCACCAATTTTCCAGAGATTACAAATTGAGGAAAGGCCCAGTTTGTGTGCCATTGACTTCTGGATCTGAAAATGTTGGGGCTGACAGTGCTACTTAGTGGGTAAGTTTTCTTTGAAATGGATAGATCAGAGGTACATTTTTCAAAGCATTTAGTATTATTACTCATGACAGCTATTACCCTGCTGCACATTGGTTTGCATACATATACATACAGTAGGTGTAACAAAACTGGACTGTGCATCAGCATTGTTCTGTTCTTTCACATCTAACTGTCCTTGAAAACTTTAATATCTAATAAAAGAACTTGAAAACTTAAAAAGTATCATAATGCTCAATAAAAGAACATCATAATATCAAATAATCGTTTTCCTATTTTTAACATACTCTTTGTTATTTAAGTACTTATGTTATGATGGTTTAAGTGTAATGAGAAGGGTATAATGGTTATATTATACGTTGTATTTAATAAAGTAGTGAACTTAAATTAGTGTTTTGAACTAGTTAATTGGTATTAAATATGTATTATAGCAAGATCTTAAGGGTGTATAAGATTGCCGGTTTTTTCTTCTTTTTGGTATCTTATGGTGTTTGCGCTTGTTGTATGTGCAACTACTATTTGGTAATGTCACTATTTTATTGATGATTCATTATATTTTAAATTAATTATCAGATTTTTCATAGCGATGCCTTTAATTATGAATAATCAAACCAATTGTTCGATCGAATGGGAAATTTGTTTCATTACTAATACCAAACAGGTTGGTTAATCGGCGCAAAACAGGTTTTTTAACAATTGAACTCGTTATTGATTAACCAAAACCAAACCAATTTTGATTATACTCAGTTCGTTTAATAATTGATTTTTTAAGGCGATGAAACCAAATGGTCCTTAATTGGGCCGGTTATTTATTTAAGCCAAATATATACTTTATAATAAAAGTTGTTTTTTCCGCGTGTCTCTTATATTTAATATTTATATGTTATCTTTTTTTAAATTTTGATTTTTTTCATACTCTCTCTCTCCTGTTAGATTTTTCTTAAACGACGAAGGTCCCAATTGTGTGAACCAACTGTTTTCAGGCCATGTCACCAAGGTCTAGTTACCTAGACCTTCCATGAGCCACCACAACCACCCCAGGAGGAAACCCCACTGGGAAAACCCCCTGACCCCCCTCAGACTCCTATTTCACTGCGGGAGGGATTTGAACCCAAGACCTTCTATTTGGAAGAATCTTGGGGTATCATTGAGGCAATGCCTCATTGGTCTCTCTCCTGTTAGATATTAATGCTTTTATTAAACTTGATAAATAATATGATTACAACTTAAATAAATTCTTTATTTACGAAAAAAAACATATTTGAAAACTATATATTATGATAGTTAAAATAAATTATTTATTTATTTAACATGTGTAACACACATGTTTAACCTAGTAATTAATATAAATTCAAACTCAATAAAATCCTTCTTTTAATATATTTATTTATTTTTCAATGTTATAAACTTATAAATACCAAACTCACAAAATATATAAACTCAAAAAAAAAGTATTTTATTATTTAATTTATACATTTTTATACGTAATGAATACTAAACTAAAAAACATATAACTGATCTAGAAATTCTTTTATATGCATTTATTTTTTTAAAGTTTAACTTCATGATTTATATGCATTTATTTTTTCTAGACATTATACATATAACATACCCTTGATAAAATAGGTGTTGAGTCTTTGAAAAGTCAAGTAACTTTTTTTTTAACAGCAATAGTATCTTTACTTATACTCCTAAATTACTCCCAAATACTCTTTGTTTGGATTTGAACCTACGACCTCCTAAATTCAATAAATTCCATCACAAGTTGAAAAAAAAACTGTAAGCTGACTTTGTTTTGATAAAACATCCAAAATCTCTCTTTTAGAATCAAAAAGCCTGCGAGTTGAATTACACCTATAATGTAGGTCTCAATTTGAACCTATAAAGGAGCTTGTATTCCCACAATTTTTGATAGTCCATGGTTGAAATTTCAAACATCATATCCAATTGACTTTTATGGTTAATCACTAGCTGCATTATTTTTTTTATCATCAGCTAATTTTTGTATAATTACTTCTCAAAGTTGAGTTACATTTGAACATTATGATTGATCAACAGCAAGGTTATTTGTCAAAATTCGACATTTCAAATAAGTCAAAGTGTTGCAAAAACTCTTTGTTACTCGTGGTAGGTTTGATCATCATAACGGTTAGTTTGATGAATAAAAAGTATCATCATCAATGTAACTCTGACTATTTGTTGAGCCCGTCATTGATGTTTTCATGACTTGAGTTGTTAGAAAATATTTTGATTTTATTTTAACGTGTTTTGAATATTAGAGAGAGAAAATTGTGCAATCAAAGCATCACTTATTTATACTAATTAATGGGATAGAATGGTCCAAAAAAGTTTTAAATGACTAGATAGCCATGAAAATCGACTATTTTTTTTTAATCTTGGCTGATTAACTTGGTATTAGTTTGTTAACCGGTCCTAACTCTAAATGAACCGATTCGAACTTAACTTGAGTTTGAGCTCTAAAATTAACAGGATTGTCTTGAAATTATATTCTATCTAAAAAGTCAAGCTGGATCTAAAAATACATAGGTTTGAGCAAGCATAATTATTTAATTAATTATTTAATTTTGTCCCTTTGCATATTTTGCTATATTACTAAAAAACTACTTTTTTTTTTATTTTAGAATGGTGATAAACTGATAAAGAGAATATCCTATAAAAAAAGAAAGAAATGAAAAAGAAGATACATAACGATATATGTTTATGCTTTTTTTGGAAGTTGTAGAAAATAAATACGTAATACATAAAATTAATAAAAAAAAAAAAAAGGTAGTAAGAGAAATGAACATTTTTTAGAGCATTAGACACATACGTTTGGCCCCAAATTTCACATCTAATGAGCACACATATATATAAAAGATCATCCCAGTGGATATGCTTGTCCCCTTTTGGATTTAACTATTGATTGGTATATGATTATGCATTATGATACCAAAACTATAATCACATTGTCTTTGATTCTGGAACCTACAATGTGCTTTAGTTGCCATCCATATGTGAAAAATAATTGGCGTAATATTATTTGACCTTTATTCAATTGAACTTGGTTGGAAAAGGGAAGCTTCAAAAGTTAAAGATTCAACATGTTTATTATTAATTTGTGGACTAAATCATGATAGATTTTTGGATAAATTACCACCGTAAAATATTATAATTCATACCATTGTGATTGGACTTTACCCAAAATCGAAAATTTATCCCTCTCTATCTTTGATAATAGTTATACCTATAAAATATCTATTAAATGATGTTACATGTTATAATTTTTTAGAGTAAATTACCGATATGGTCCTTGTGGTTTGCTAATATTTAATTCTTAGTCCTTAGGTTTAATAATTGCCCATATGGTCCCAAACTTTGCACATTTATACCACATATAGTCCTTATGTGGTGTAATTTGGTCAATAATTTGGTGACTTAAGAACTATATGTGTTACAAATGTGCAAAGTTTGGGACCATATGGGTAATTTATGAAACCTATGAATCAAAAGTGAAATACTATCAAATCACAAGATCATCTCGATAATTTGCTCTAATTTTTATGAGTATAGAACTTTATTTTTTCAGTTATCACCCTTCTCACTGATCACGTAATAATTAATATTTTTATTGAACAATCTATGTATTACTTATTTATATCATTTAGCATTTAATATTTTCTTTTGTCTTACAATATGACCATGTTTTATAGATATTTTAAACACCAAATAATTCTCCCAACAATATGATAAGAAAAATCTTTTTTAAATTGTTTAAAGAGTCTATTCTTTTTTGGCAAATTGGATTTAAATAATCCAAAGTTTGACCCATTGGCCGCTGACGGTCCCAACTATGAAAATCCCCAATAATGGTCTGAACTTTCGATATATTTTCTCGTGGTGGACCGCCGTCAAATAAACCCTAACGGCGTTAACTTTTTTTTTGAATTTCGAACGGATTTTTGAGGGCTTTTGTTCAGATGGAGAATACAAGTAGAATGGCGTATAACTTACCTCAAAACGTTGCTTCAAATTTCCCAATTTTGGTGTTTAAACTTTCAATTCGTCAAATAAATCATCAAATTAAGAAATTTGGAGCAACGTTTCGACGTAAGTTATACGACATTCGACTCGTATTCTCCATCTGAACAAAAGCCCTCAAAAATCCGTTCTAAATTCGAAAAAAAATTAACGCCGTTAGGGTTTATTTGACGGCGGTCCACCAAGGGAAAATATGTCGAAAGTTCGGACCGTTATTAGGGATTTTCATAGTTGGGACCGGCAGCGGCCAATGGGTCAAACTTTGGATTATTAAAAGCCAATTTGCCTTCTTTTTTTGTTCATCAACTAGGTGTTTTCTAATCATGTTTATTACACATATTAAATAGTAATTACAAATTGTTTATTTACTGATATAATAACTAGTCATATTCAAATTAATATTACATAATTAAAAAAAATTAATATCATTATTTAATAGAAAGATAAAGAAGAAAAATAAAGATAATAATGTATCACAAAGTATGGTAACACACGTTTCTTTGGTTATTTATTTTAAAGTAAATTACGGTTTTGGTTATGTGGTGTAAACATTTTAACTATTTCAACCTAAAATATAATCTTCTATCAATTCAACACCTGTAGCTTAAACAACTAACGTTTTTTCTCCCAATCATAGTTAGGTTTTGGGTCAAAACCGTTATGATAGTTAAGTTTAAGGGGCAAAACCGTTAGTTGTTCAAACCAAATGGGCGAATTGAAAGAAAAATACTATTTTGGACCAAAATATTTAAAATACTTAAACCACATAGATTAAAACCATAATTTACTCTTTATCTTATGTATAATTGTAGACGTAGGATGATAATATAAACTTTTTAGAGAACATTTATTAACAATGTATCAAAAGATTAATTTTTAATTCCTAAATTTCTTTCTGAAAAATGATTAAAATTGAAATTTCGATTTAAAAAAAAAAAGTTATTTGGTTTAAAAAAAAGATATGATGGAACTTGATTATTGCAACATTTGTACATTTAGTCATGATAGTCGTAAACAGTGTTAGAACAGTGTGTGTCCATGTTCAGTTAATCAATGTGATTCATATGTTCATAATGTGTTTGTGTGTTACAGGATCTTATTTATTTAGGAACAAGTATGTATTATTTATTTACAGTCGAGTTCACTAGGCAAGAACAGTATTGTGTTATATCGAAACAGTGGTGGGCAGCGAGAGTGAGCCCTATATATATACTGCGTTCGGTGTAACAAGATAGTGTTAGTGCGTAGTGTTGAGACGAATATTATGACAATTAATTAATTCAACAAGAATCGTAATACGTAAGCGAGACTGAGTATAGTTATGGGTGACGATCCATAATGATACGAATGTTGAACTTATAATTATGATTAAACGACTTTAAATAATTAATACGATCGAAAAACGTACGCTATTGCGGGTATACACGTAATTGTGAATGTTTAACGATCTGACAACGCACGAAGAGTAAAAATAGTTAAAATAATTATTTTATATTTTTACAATTTTGAAACTCATCAAAATGATGAAAATAATAATCTTTTATTTACAATCGCGTAAGATACGAGCTACATTCCGGAAACGCGAACCGAGCGACCGAAACGGACCCGAATACCACACGGGCTATAAAAGCCTTGAACAAGGCCATTTTCTCATTTAATACACCAACAACCTCTTCTCTCTCTAAGATTCCCGTCTACCCTCTCTCTCTCTAAAAACCGAGCTTCAAACGCGAATAACTCGCTCGTTTCTCAACGGATTTCGGTGTTTTTGGTGTCTACGCGAAGCTCTCAACGAGTACTACAAGAAAGTACAACAGATCGGAAGTTTTCACCGGCCAAATCTGAGGTATGATCTAATGAAGAGTCACGAAAACTAGGGTTTTTATATGTTGTTCGATTCCATGTGTAAAACCAGTGTTAAAGTTTAGACCTACACCTCCTTTTCATCGCCAAAGACTGGTTCATGCCTCTACACATCAGGGGGATAGTTAGATCTAGGATCGGGGCTGATAGGGGGAAGAAGAACACAGGGTTCGTGGCTGGTTAAGGGGCCGAACCTTCATCAGCATTCAGCCGAACCCTAGGGGTCCCACGAGCCTTCAACGAACCATTTGATGTTCCACGAACCCTATCAAGACCTAGCGAACCTGTGCCATGTCAACGAACCTATGAGGATGCCACGAACCCTTGTATACATGCAGCGAACCATAGGTTTGTCACCTTAGCCACCGAACCTTGTTGACAACATGAGCAACGAACCCTTCAGTTGATGATCGAACTCTTGCCAATAAACGAACCTAAGGACAACCACGCGAACCTTAACTCACTGACGAACCTGCATGTGGCTTTCCTGTTCATGAACCCTTGGGCTATGGCGAACCTGCACAAACCTACATGGTTCGTAGCATGCAAGCCAAACCTATTGATAGAACCATGGAAGGTTCGCTGCCCAAGTTGGCAGCCATGATCTCTTTCGGCCCAACCCAATTATACTTGGCCCAATTCAGTTAGTAATAGGCCCATAGGTTAAACCAGGCCCAAGGAAGTTATATTGGCCCAACATGATCTTTAATTGGCCCAACATTAACCTTGGAAACTTATATGGCCTACATGTACATTTGGTTGGTCCAACTCAATTCCTTTAGGCCCAATCCAAGCCCATTCGACTACCATGATCCTAATTGGATCGATATTGTATTTGGCGTGTTACAAGACCTACATACATGTAGTTGGGCCAACATCACATTCATTTGGCCCAACATCACATCCAATTGGCCCTTGTGATTCTAAGAGGCCCATGGACCTCTATTTAAGCCTGTTATCATTATGGGCTTAAGGCCCACAATGCGGCCCACAAGTTGGATAATTGTGAATTGATCATGATTGGTTTAAGTTGCAACTTAACCTAATCATGGGATCAAGTCACAATCTCAAGAACTTAAACAATTGGAACATCTTTTCATAAGTCATGTTAATCAATGGTTTATCAAACACTTAAACACATGTGATGTTGTGCAAACAAGTTGGTGCACAAAAGAACATTACACATTCTTTTCATGAACCCATGATCAATCAAGTGACTCAAATCATAACTTTCAAGTTTACACAACAATCATAATCATGAGATCAAGTATTCAAAGGTTAATCAAGTTCAAGAGAACACAAGTCAATCAATGAATCAATGTTTATACAATTATAAATCTTATATCTTATGTATGATTACAATGATATAGGAACCGGTTAGAAGTCCTGTTTGCTACTTGCTATTTGTTATAGTTCAGAGTCTACTGCAGACAGGTGAGAACATTAGCCCCTCTTTTACTGTTTTATAACTGTTTTGGGGTGGAACACGTGATCAAACCCTCTATTTACAATCATATTTCATTATGCAAGATGTGTGTATTCTTATAAACATTACAGGTTCATTTCACGAATCCAAGGGATTCATCAACTGTTTTAAAAGAATTGTCAACTGTTTTAAAGGAATTTTCAAACATTAAACTCTTTTCATTAAAAAGGTTTCATAAAGGTTCTTTGAACTGTTTTATAAACAGAATTACTCAAATGTTTTCTTTTATAAATGTTAAACACTTCTAAATAATGGATTTTATAAACTCTTTTGTCATAAACCTTGTTATTATACAAGGTCACTATTTCATGGTATTCAACTCGAGAGGTTCATTTCATGGTATTCAAATCAAGGGATTCATTTCATGGTATTCAAATCAAGAGATTCATTTCTTGGTATTCAAAACAAAGGATTTAATTCATGGGATTAAATCAAGGTTTTCAATTCATGTTATCAAATAAGGCATTAACACGTTCGGTTAAAGTAAGGTTCATAAATATGGTGTCTATTGTTGTAAACAAACTTATAAACCCATCAAGTTTCAAAGGCGTTAGTACTAGGTGATCACAGCAAGGGAAAGATGGAGTTAGCTTTTAAATTGATTTTAAAAGCTAACTGCAGGTTTGGTGTCATTGTTTTCTTATCCAAGATGGAGTTAGCTTTTAAATTTGTTTTTAAAAGCTAACTGCAGGTTTGGTGTCATATGGTTATCAAAACTGCTGATGTATTATCTAACTCCAAACGTGGTTTGGGACTTGATATTATATGATTGGCTTTCGTGCGAACAGTGATTGGACTGTTTACACTTATTTTCATACTTGATGTAGTTTGGGTTGCAGCTCATCCATGAGAATCATTTATTACTTTAACATACCTATGCCTTATATCATATATTCATGTTTACAAATGATTAAACCTATTGTTCTCACCAACTACGTCTGTAGTTGACAGTTACTTTTCACGTGTTTCAGGTAATCAGGTTTAAGACATTCTCAGGGACAACTAAGGGGACCATTCTAAGATAGAACAAGATGAAGAAACATGTTAGGATGGATTAGAAACACACTAAATCCTAATTGTTTAATTGTCTTGTTTGAAGTCTTATTTTGTAAACATTATTTTGGGTCTGTAGTTGTCTTTCTTTTGATAGATAGATTGTCTGTAACTAAAACATTGTCTAAACATTATGCAACTTAGTAATCCATTGTGGTTGTTCTTATTTAATACTTGTGCATGATTCAACTGTTCATACATCACCGCGCCGTGGATTCCGCACGCGGCCCAGGGGTGTGACAATTATCCACAAAAAAGTTAACAAATGTAAGCTATTCATTTGTTGCCTCTCGAGACGCAATGCATATAAGTTTCAAAATGCAATTACTACTTTGATTAACATTTCAAAATTTCCTATTATTCTCACCAAAAAGATTACTTTATATAAAGAGAGGTAACACGTGTTTATATAAACGTTACGTGTTTAGTGAAGCATTTTGCAAATTGCAAGTTGAACACTTGAATTTGAAATTTACCTATAATATAAACATGTGAATTTCATGATTCCTGCTATGTTTGAAAATTATATCATTAATTAATGATATCATATTCAATGAGATCTTGTAGAGGGGGCGATTTGTATAATTACTAAAATAGAAGGTGTCATGTGAATTCAGCTTACTGGTTAAGATATCATCTTGTGACCAAGAGGTCATGGGTTTGAGCCATTTTAGGGGCAATTTAAATGATATCCAGGTGAGGGAAAAATTTTGAGCTTAATATTGGGTTCTTGACTAATGGGGGCGAGAGTTTACCCATTCCAGAGGGTTCCTGCGCATCTGGTGTGACCACATCTTACAATCTTACATCTGCTCGATAATGCCTATTAAGACAAAATACGTGTATGCAGGATCTCGTCGTAAAAAAAAAAATAGAAGGTGGATTGGATCATGTTTGACGGTGCCAGTGTGCCACCACGCATGCGCTTAAATAGTAATCTATGTGGACCCTATTCTTATCTTTCCATTTATTTCTAAAGTGATTTTTCAACTTCTCTCTTTCACAGTGCTATAAATATAAATAAATCATCATTTAATTATTTTTTTTATAGTTTTCATCATGTTTGTTTTAAATTCATTTATTATTTTGTTTCTATGATACTTTGTTATGTATTATGTGTTACACTAATTAAGTAATGAAATATTATTTACCTGAAAAAAATATGTATTCAAAGAGTGTTTGTATTGCATTAGTTAAATAAACTCATGTATTACAAAAGTTAAATAAAATATAATGTAATCTTTTAACTCATACAATCGTGAAAATATGTTCTTTAAAAAATAAACGTTAATGCTAAAATTATAAATTATGTTAATTTGGTTTTTAAAGATTGGTAATAGTTTTTTATGTCATTGATATTAATTCAATTAAAACATGCTTATTCTTTAAATATATTTTCTTTTATCATAGTTAATTAATTAAATAACAATTTATATTAATAAATACAAAAAAAATCTTGGATAATTTTAATACCATCTATTTATTTTATTCTTTTACATATTCTAAATTTAATTTTCAAACCATCTAATCACATTAAATGTTTAAAAAAAATTTAAAAATCACTTATATAAAAGTTAAAATCATTATATTTCTTCTTCCTTTTTTTGAATATTTTAGTGAGCATAAGTTGAATTTCGTGATATTTATGAAACTTAAATACAAACTTTTAATTAAAAAATTTAATTTATTTGGTTACTTATATTTGATTAATACATATAAATTATTATTTATATTTATAGTATATATAATTTATAACTAAATAATAAGTATTGATATAATTATCAAAAAAAAAGAGTAAAGAACTAACAAAAAAAATGCTTCGTAGACTTATACGGGATAAGATAACTTCAATATTTTTAATAAAATAATTATTTTATTTTCTTAATGTAGTGTGACATCACGAGGACTTGTTGCTGTTCTTTAAGTTCTACAATTTTCACAATGGTAGAAATCGATATATTCCAACGTCTCTTTACAAAATATTCATGATAAAAGTAAACAGGATAGTCAATATACTCCCAACAATAATGTCTATATATAACCAAACCAAAGGGCTTCTAGTTTTTTTTTAACGCCAACTAATCAACTGCCGGGTATTTCGTACGCGGACCCCAATGACTAAAGGATGCCGAAGCTGGCCACTAGTCTAAAAGGGCGGAGCCCCTAGCCCACCAGCCACCAATTCCCGGTCAAAACCCGACCCAAACATCAGCCCAAAGGCACAACGATGGAAGGTCGGTAAAACCGGGTGGGATCAAGAACTGAGCCCAAGACCTGGGTCTTCTATCACTTTACTCATACCTCCATCTTACCAGTAGGATAAGACATTATTGGTAAAGGGCTTCTAGTTAAGTGATAACTTATTTACTTCTCTTATTATAGTTTTGGGTTACAGTCTCACCTAGAACAATTATTGTTCTGGGTTGAGTCATTAGGTTTTCCTATTTGTATGTTTCTTCCTTTACAAATAGGTCATGTTGTCACGCTCTGTTAAATGGTGATCTATGTGTCAAGGTGATCCCGGTGACGGACTTTTGTTGTTTTGAAAAAATTAGCAAATATAACCGATAGTTTTGTTTGTTTTTTTTTAAATTAGACAAATTTTAACCTTGTAACCTTTTGTTTACAAACTTCTCTTACCATTAATCCTAGGTCTGTAAACGAACCGTTCGTGAACTGTTCGGTAAGAAGTTCGTTTATGTTCGTTTATTTATGTTCATGAACAGTTCGGTTATATTCGTTTATTTACGTTCGTTTATTTGTGTTCGTTAGTGTTCGTTTATGTTCGTTAACTATGTAATGTTAGTTTTTGTTCGGTTAACTAACTAATTTACAAATGATATGTATTTAAATTTAAGATACTAGTCGTTTGTGTTCGTTTATACATGTTCAATTGTGTTCGTTTATGTTTGTTCAATAGTGTTCATGTTCGTTTATGGTTGTCCAACGGTGTTAAAAAAATGTCCATTTAAGTTTGTTCGTTTATTTTAGTTCGTTTGTGTTCATTTATGTTCATGAACGAACACGAACATATTCATTTTCTTAATAAAAGAACACGAACACAAAATTCATGTTCGTTAATGTGTTTGTGTTCGTGTTCGGTTAAGTTTAAATGAACGAACACGAACATGCATGTGTTCGTGTTCGTTCGGTTCGTTTACAGGCCTAATTAATCCTAACCTAGCTTCCACAGTCCTACCCAAGTATTGAACAGGTAGAGCACTACTAATCAAGGACAGTCATAAGAATTCAAATGTCACGAACAAGTAAAAAAAACGCCTCTAACGAATTATAAATTTGTGTTTTTTTTGTTTTATATTTTAAATATAAGTATATATATATATATAATATAAAAAGAACTTTTTAAAAATTTTTGTGCCCTTGGTTTTATATTTGTTTGGAGGCCAAAAACCCAGTTGCCTACAACTGTGGTTTATTTTTCTCTATGGTTAGTCGGTATTAAGAAGACCTATGGATTTACTATGTTAGTGCCTTAGTGGCTCCTATAAATACAAAAAATAAAAACCAAAAGATGAGGATGCATATTCATAAAAATTGAAAGTGAATGTTGCTAAGTTATTTGAACAGGTAGAGCACTACTAATCAAGTATTGAACAGGTAGAGCACTACTAATCAAGGACAGTCATAAGAATTCAAATGTCACGAACAAGTAAAAAAAACGCCTCTAACGAATTATAAATTTGTGTTTTTTTTGTTTTATATTTTAAATATAAGTATATATATATATATAATATAAAAAGAACTTTTTAAAAATTTTTGTGCCCTTGGTTTTATATTTGTTTGGAGGCCAAAAACCCAGTTGCCTACAACTGTGGTTTATTTTTCTCTATGGTTAGTCGGTATTAAGAAGACCTATAGATTTACTATGTTAGTGCCTTAGTGGCTCCTATAAATACAAAAAATAAAAACCAAAAGATGAGGATGCATATTCATAAAAATTGAAAGTGAATGTTGCTAAGTTATTTGACCGAGTCTTCCATCCATCAAACGAGCTGGTAAGTCCATCTGACCGTGCGGGTCGGTTGTTAACTTGACCCATATCTGACTGTAAGGTAGCAGTCCGGATGCTCCATGGGGTACTAATGCCACGTCACCCATTTGTTTTTTTTTTTTTCCGGCTAATTTTTGAATAATTGAATAAATACTGGAGTATCATCGTGACACCAGTAGTATCATCTGATCATATCCACCACCAAGTTACCAGTTTTAGAAAAAACTATGCCTGGCAAAATGGGCGTGTTTGGTCGGGTTGGGTAACTGGTCATAACATGTTCGGGTCAGGATGGTTGCGGGTTAGAACGAGTTTTAAGCAAAATCAGTTCGTGTCTAAATGAATTGTTCTAAAAAAAATTAATTTAGTTTAACTTAAGATGTGTTATAAGTAAACAAATAATCCATTTAGATAATTTTTTGAGTTTTTTTTCTCATCAAATATGTTATTAATCATTTTTTAAATGTTTGAATCCATTGCATTTACATAGTTTTTTGGTTACCCATCTTGACCTGCATTGTGTTTAAGTGCTACCCATCTCAATCCATTCGATATTATAATATTACCAATTTGATTTCAACCCATTATACTACAATTGTTTACACAAATCAGTCCATTTCTTTTGATATGGGTAAAAATTGACACCTTTAGAGAAAACTAAATACTTTGAGAAAACTCGTTGTGAGATTTGAACGCAAGACCATTTTGTTCTGTATCTTACCACCAAGATAACATAGCACTCCATTTGCTAATTGCTACATACCGCTTCAAACTTTTCTTATCACCACAATCATGCCCATCGGCACTAACGTATCTTCACCTGTTCACCATAAGGATGTGCAGTCGTGCACATCTGATTTTTAATGCGTTAATTTTAATAAACGATAAATCGTCTAAATATAAACCTTAGACCACAAATTTCTTTTCCTTTATTCTTAATATGAGAGTTGGTTCTTTTTATCCAAACTAAATATATTCAAAAGTAGCCGACGGTCACGTAAACTTAGAATTTTAACCGATCATATAATTGAACTGGTTAACTAGTCAATAACCATTATATCTAGATTGATTAGTTAACCAGTTTAATTATTTGATCGGTTAAAATTTTAAGTTTTAAAAACCACTTAACCAAATAAATTATAGTCAAAAGAGATTGAAATCACGTTCACCGGTTACATTTACCCGTTGTTCCGAATTTGCCTTATATGTGCACCTATGTCAGCAACCACAGATCTCTTATAACAAATAAAATATAGTACCAATATACCCAAAGATTATTTCAAATGGGAGGTCTTGGGTTCAAATCCCTCTTGCAGTGAAAAAAGAGTCTGAGGGGGTCCAGTGGGGTTTCATCTTGTGGTGATTGTGTTGGCTCATGGGAGGTCTAGCTAACTAGACCGTGGTGACATGACCTGTAGACAGTTGGTTCACACGATTGAGACATTTGCCGTTCAAAAAAAATGAAATACAGTAAGTTGTCGTCCGATTACCGGTAACCTTTTATTGATTGGTTAAAAACTTAAAACATTACACCTATTAAATAAATTAATATAAATTAAATATAACACATGTTAAAAATATGACTTATAACGTAATTATATTATATATCAAATTAAATAAAACCATTATTATTTAATAAAACAAAAAGAAAAAGTTAAAATTATCGCAATATAAATACTTAATATGATAGAAAGAGGTGGAAACCAATATTAAGGTGTTATAGGAACATAATATATGTTCATATAAAACTTTATTTATTAGAATATATAAATAATTTATTTATTATTATTATTATTATTTTCTTTTGGCAAAATTTTTTATAAGATAACCTGGTTATGCCTAACAAATAGATAGCCATTGCCAACACCAAGGTACAAAAATATTCACCCAAAAATTTTTAGTGATTTAATTATATATAAATTTGAAGTAATAACTTTTTACATTTTTGTTTTCTTTTTTAAATTTTTATTTCTGAACTTTTCGAAACAAGTCTCAGAAAATGAAATAAAAAAAATACACATAAAAAAAACAGTTTTTTTGGTGTAATTACATGAACATAACAATTGTCGAGTTGGGAATAAATCATTCGTCACTTTAAAACTACAATAATTCGTCACAGATACGTACTCCTCGTGGATTGTCGGTATGTGATTCCTAATAATTCCCAAGTTTTTGTTCCCCCAATAAAAACCTTAATTATTTATCTTTTTTTTATTTAATTATGCCGAATTATAATTTGATTAAATGTAACTTTGTAATAACTTTTAAAAATTTATCCAAATATTTAATCAGCTTGGACCACTTTGTAATAATACCAAAGGAATGATTTGAAAACAGAATTTCACAGCTTGCTTATTTTTGGTTTTAACACAAAATCCAAAACGAAAAGTATTATTTTTATTTTTATTTTTCTTAAGCTTAGTCACTTTTTCTAGAATAAGAATGGTCAATTTTAGTAAAATAATGTATATAATATACCTATTTTAATTAATTTATTAATGCTTTTAAGAGCACATTACAAATAATTATTAAAGCAGCTTAATTTTAATCTTTTGCCTATTAAATATAATGATAAATATTAAATATACTTTTTACATATTTTTAAATTAAAAAAATATTTTAGTACATTACAAAATGTAAATACTAAAAAATAAATTTTTAAAAACTCAAAACTATTATAAGACATAATAACGTTAAAATAGTTTTTAGAAAGAAATGTTTGCCAAACATACTTATGAAACAAATAGTATTTAATAAAATAATATTATTATTTATTTATTTAAATTATACAAATTTTAATCATATTTTTATTAAAAAATCATATTATATTGTCTACTTTTTAATTAGTGATTATATCGTTGTATTTTTTTATTCAGCATTTATAATACATGAGATGCTAACATGCTTAATGTATAAACTATATATAAATGTTGCATGTAAAAGTTATGTATATTCTCATGGCTCTTAAAAATGCTTCTTGACCGGACAAAGACAAATACTTAGGGCTCTTTGTTTTTCCAAAAAACATATTCATAACCTATTATGTATGCCCTGCGCAAAAACGGGCAAAGCTTGGGGAACTACAGACCGTTTGTTTTCTTGAAAACATTTCATTAAAAAATGGCCGCTCATCCTCTTCTTGCCACATACATGAACCACGCTCTTTTATCATCTTCCCCCTCTTCTTCTCATGTTTTTCAACATAGCCCGTCTCCCCACCGTAGCCCCCTCCACCGCCGCATCCTCCACAGCCGGCGTCCCCCACTGCCATGCCCTCCACAACCGTGACGCCTCCTCAAGCCACCACTGTCGTTCCACCTCTCCTCCGTCGTCGTGGAACCTTGTGAACAGCTTATCTCCCATCGGCAGGGGTGGAGATTGGTGGTGGCTAGTGAGGTGGGTAATCGGGAGGTTAGGGTTTATGTTTGGGATTGTTGGTGGGTATGCAGACAAAAAACAAACATTCTTCCCACAGATGTTTTGTTCAGTTCTTTTGCTACATATGTCTGCAAATATGGTTCACAAACTACAGACATTTTAGTTATAAAAAAAACAAACACCCTTTAGAGTCACAAAGAAGTTGTAGAGTATTTTAAATTAAAATTCAATTAACAACCAATAAAAGATAAACTGAATAATCCAAATATATAATTATTCAAATAAAACCAAGAAATAAACTTAATCTCAATTCAAATATAAGTCAGACCCAATTCTTGATCCTCATCTCCTTTCGGGTTTAGATGGAGTTGCGGGTTGCGACACTTCACAATCAAATTAATCAGATTTATGTTACAGGACCCTTCTGGGTTGTTGGGTGGATCCGGGTCGGCAGATGGGTCGTCTGCATCACATAGATACACACTCATACATGTTGAAGCCACTAAGCCTTTAAACGAAACATACGTTCAACTAAGGCTATCCATAGCGGTCACCCTACTGAAAATCCTTCCTCACCGAAATTTCCGGCCACGTCATCACCTCACTGAAAACCTTAAACCCTCACAGTGGTCACCCAACTGACAACCCTTCCCCACTATTCCATTGGACCAATCAGAAAGAGAGAAAGTTAGCAGGGAGCGGGAGCCGTGGAAGTGGTTTGGGCGGGAGCCGCTGAAGGGGGCGGTGTTCCCGCTGTTGGTCGCCGAAGTGGGCAACCCCACGAAAGGGGGCGGGGGGACCGCTGCACACGGTCTAATAGCTTGTTGACTCTTTGACAAGAAGTTTGTTTATATCTGTTCATTTAATAAGATTCATTTAACAAGCAGACGAACATGAAAAAGTAATTTCATTTGTTGGGTTGGTTAAATTAACGAAAATAAACAGCTGTTGAGTTCTTTAATGTTTGATAATATGTTTTTTACGTTTTTATTTATTATGTTCATTTATTAAACGTGTTTTATATTTTATTTTATTTTTTATTTTTAGCTTATTACAGGAACATTAAAAATAAAAAGCTAGTTATTTGAAGCTTGTATCTTTTCAAAATCATTGTAATTTAAAAATGACATCTTTAAAAAATTTGTTAGATAAAGTTTAATCACAATTATTATTTTTAATTTATGCTTCGTTTTAGAATAATTATATTTTTATATTTTATATCATATGTTTAATACTATATTTATATAAGATGTTTTTGTCTAATGTTTAACATTATATTTATATATGACATTATACTTACAAGCTACACATGTCATTTTTTATACCTACATTTTTTATGCTTTCCTGCTCTTTTTATTTTGTGTTTTTCTTATAATACATAATTTAGTTAAAAAGAAAAAAGAAAAATAATATAGCTAGATAAGCTAAGCCCTTGTTTAAAATCAAAGATGTTTGAGACTTTAAACTCAAACTCGACTTATTTTGAATTTAATATAAAAGAAAATAACTTTTATATTTATAGCTTAAATCATGCTTGACACAGATTGAACTCATATACTCTTTACTAAATATATAATAGTTTGTTTAAGAGCGTCTCTTTTACGCTCACTCGTGTTTAAAAATTTTACCTTGTTTTCAATTCATAAATTGTTTATCATAATTTTTCAATATGAAAATTTAGGCATTAACCCCTATTTTTTTTATAAAATATTTAGAATAAGATAAACAATACCAAAATTAATTAAGATAGTTTTGTAATTTTTCATACTTAGGTTATATGTTATCATCAAGCTCCCATCACTTTACGTAGGAATCAAGTATGCGTTACATAATCAAACAATACCATCACCCCTTATCACTTCACGTTATCATCACGTGTGTTATCATCACCTCTCATTAAAACCCCATCACTCCTCATTTTTTCTACTTTCTTCTCCTTCACGCCGTGAAAACCCTCACAGGATTGCCACCACAGGGTGATCATGCCCCTGTGTGTAATGGTGAATGTGGGTGATGGGGGCGTGATGGAGGGTGGTCAAGTTGTGACATCCACTGTCACTTTCATGTTTCCACCGGACATTTTATACCAATATTAAATAAATTACGTTTAGGTCCCAGTAAAAACTTTCGTGTTTTACACACCTGTAAACATACTATTTACTCACACCTGTTAAAAACAGGTTTACATATGTTTACATACTTCACAAAAACATTTATTACACAAAAGTTACACAACTGTTTGGTTATTAAAACTAAAAACCATCATGTGAGCCTTCACGTTCGATTTCCGATCACCATCACCGCTCACCCGACTCCTTAGTACCTGTAAACACCACATTTAAAATCACCATTAGTTCGTTAGAACTAAGTAAGGTTACCCCACTATTTCACCCAGTGTATTCCATAATATCATATGGATACACTAATGAGGTTCCAAATAAAATTTGACAACAACAGTCAATCACATACAAAACGATTTACTAACGGTTCGTTTTCAACCAAAACCTCATTATACCTCCCATTCATGCACAATCATTATAATTTAATATAATACATGTATAACCGCACAAAACTCCGATTGTGCAACATATTTCACACAAATCACAATTCACAGTTTGACATTTGAATTTCAAATGTATATCTCCTTATAAATCATCTATTGTTCACACACCTTGTGAATCAATTATATTGGAATTTCAAGTCTTATGTTCACACACCCTGTGAATCAAAACCTGCACATTTCCAATCCACCATTTGTTTACACACCTTGTGAATCTATTTCATTGGAATTACATGTCTTATGTTCACACACCTTGTGAATCAGCATGCACAATTCCAATCCACCAATTGTTCACACACCTTGTGAATCTATTATATTGCGTCTTATGTTCGCACACCTTGTGAATCAGCATGCACAATTCCAATCCACCAATTGTTCACACACCTTGTGAATCTATTATATTGGAATTACATGTTTTATATTCACACACCTTGTGAATCAGCATGCACAATTCCAATCCACCAATTGTTCACACACCTTGTGAATCTATTATATTGGAATTACATGGTTTATATTCACACACCTTGTGAATCAGTATGCACAATTCCAATTTAACATATACACATTAGTAGATCACCACATGTTCACATACCTTGTGAATCATGTGACACCCATAACCACATTCATTTATATCATTCCAATCAACTCAACAAATCATGTATATATGCTAAATGCACAATTCTTTGTAGTGTGGACTCACCCAGTCCTTTAACTACAAGTTCAATCAATTAGGTAACTTACCTCGCTTTGTAGAGTTATCAACAATCTCAAACTCTTTCCCAGGCCTTCTAGAACTAGATTCACCTCCTCTTCCTATTATATATTCACATATAACAGGATTTAACAACATGAACACACAACTTGTGTTATTTATATAATCTAATTCATTTGACCTGTTTTACTTTTCATATTCAATCAAACCTCGTTGAGGCTTTTATCAACAATCTATGTGTAGAAACTAATCTACACATGTTCTTAATCATATTCAACTTACCAAAACTGCATATTTTGAAATTCGTTGCTTGACTTCCTTTACCAACACCTAGTTGCAACTCACACGTATACAACTAGTTTCAATACACCCAATACCCATACATGTTGATTCAAACTCATTTGAATCTCATTTATTAGTGTGTGGCATTTAGAAGTCAAGCTATTCTTTATAATTAGCATATCATGCTAAAATCATTAACTTTCAATTTCAAACATTTTATCAACACTTGAATTGGATATATCATTTCGGAGAATGATCTAAAACCACAATTTAATCATTCCTCTAGTTATCACACTCAATAATATGAGTTTCACAACAACCGGACATCATAACGGATCAAACTCAAAATTTCACCGTTAAAACATCTAGTTCTTCGTTTCTAGTCATCTCTAATCATCATATAATACTAACAACTCAATTTAATCAACATATTATTAAAATCAATGGGATAAAACGAATTGTTACCCTTCGAACGGATTTCTGATTGAAATCTGACGATCCAGACTTGCAGAAACGCTTCCTGATTCGATCTGGATGATCCGGTAACTTGAAAACTGATGTTGATCCACAAAATTTCGTATATGTGTGTGTTTGTGGCGAAACCGTTCGAGATTAAGAAAAATAAATTTTCTTCATGAAAATCTGATAAAATCAAGAATCTGCTGAACCGCCTCATCCGTCGCGTACCGCGAAGGAGGGCTAAAGAACTCTTCGCGTATCGCGAAGAAATCCGGAACTCTCAGATCTTTTGGTCCTTCGCGTATCGCGAAGAGGGACTCAAAAAGTCTTCGCGTACCACGAAGCATTCCAAAACATAATTTCTTTATAATTTTCTTTGTTTCGCGATTCCGGACAATCCGTAACTCCGTTTCGCGAACGGTTTTCTTCCACGTTCATAATTTCTCACATACTTTCAAAATCTTTTTTTTAATAATCACAATCGTTTTATTGATGATTATTTCAAACGTGATCGATAATTGAAAACCGGTCGTTACACAAGTCCTCCTCACTCTTCATAACACATAGCCTTAAACTCATAATCGTTAATTAAGTTAAGGTGTTTCACCCCAACCACAAGATTATAGGTTTGAGTCTTGATAGTAACAACATTATCATAAATTATGTAAGATAACATTTGTTCTTTCAAAGGTAAAATGTTTATAGTCTATGTATCATATTTGTAAACATTTGTAGCTGATAAGTTGAGCAAAACATCTAGAGTCTGTTAAAAGAATGTTGTTTATTTTTTAACGTCTGCAACCTACTAAAATATATTACAAAATTAAATTCAAGTGGAGTAAGAACTAATAATTTCAGAATGGATAACAAAGCTCATATTTTAAAAGGGGGTTTAGGGATTTGAAGGGGTGAATAGATGCATACGTTGTTTTTGAAGAAATTGTTTCCTTGGAGACGCGAACCAAAATGATCCATGTCATGGCCGGTTTCCCGAATCCAAAAGTTGATTGCGTAAGCTGTTCTTCCTAGGGATCCCCATGGTCGATTACTTAGTTTGAGTGTTGGTCCCGTTTTGCACCATTGATAGAGGATGTTTGTGACCAGTGGGATGAGCAGAGGTGGAGGGATGGCGAAAGGAGAAGGAGATAATGGATTGCTGATAGATTCATTTTAAGAGAAACTATTAACCTAGAAGAAGAAGATGGTGGGAAGAGAAGAAAAGTGGTTGATCCATGTTTGCACCAACCCTCGACGCTACCTATTAATTCATTTACAGTATTTTTATTTTCGTAATTTTCACATGGTTTATGTATTAATTATAAAATTATATAAAAAATTAAAAATGTCGCTTATAAAGTATATATATAACAATTTACAAACGCAATAATTACATATGGACAGTGATAATATTTTTTTTTTATCAATTTTCGTTTAAATAATTAACTACTAATTGAACTACGATAAGCATTGTTCTCCTAGATCAGATGGCAAAACACCCGTGTCTTAGGTAGCCTGCCTTCCGTCGCCCTGAGTTTGAATCTCACCCTGCCCAACCTTTTCATTTTGGTTCTGCTTCATAATTTTTCAGCTTGAAAAAAATAAAATACTAACCATTGTTGAGTTAAATAATTAAACATTCAAGGGTTAAACTCGAGAAGGTAAGTAAGTTTATGGATTTATCCGGTTTCACCTAATTTAAGGGATATTGTTTCATGGCTGTCGAAAAATCAACCTTGGCTACCTCGACCGGTTTGATGTGGTTAGCATGCGAAGACTCTGTGATGTTAAAAAAATTATTAATTATTACAAATTATAATTTAATGATACCAATTAAAGGAAAGTGAGTTTATGGATTTATTCGGTTTCACCTAATCTAAGGGATATGGTTTCACGACGATAGAGGATTCGACCTTGGCTACATCAACCGGTTTGTTGTGGTTAGCACGCGAAGATTCCCTGATTGCAAGGCCAGTTGTTCGAATCCATGCAATAACAGGATTTTCATTTTTTGTTAATTTTCCTTTGTTATTTTAGTTAAATAAAAAAAATAATAAATAAATAATATTGGTTATAAAATAACAACATTAGTTAAATAATATAAATAATCGGTTAGTATTTTTTTAGTTTTATTTGTCAGCCTTATTTTCGTAGTTTTTACATTAAATTTTACGAATACAAAAGTGTTTTTTAGCATTTTTGTTTTTTTTTATTTTTACATTGTTTGCTTATGTATGCATTCGTATTCATTGGGAGTATCGCATGCTTTTGCGAAAGTTCACTTTTTATTTGTTATAATAATATTTTTTGTTTTATGTGTTAGTCTTATTTTTGTGTTTCTTGATATACTAACTTTTACGATTAATAACACCTTTTCTTGTGTAACGGACGCATTTACGGCCATTACGCTTTAGGGTTTTGTATCAAAGTGACAACCGTTATAACATGCTTTTATACATGTATTTTGATATACATGATTATGCCTTTATTTTAAGATTCGGAATAATAACGAAAGTCCCGCCACAACGCGTGGGGAACCCACTAGTTACATATTTTTGGAACAAGTTATCAAACGGGTGGGCGGGCCCGGGGATGTGTTCATATGTCATTAATGGGTTGGAGGCCTGTGTATATGGGGCATTTAATCCTGTGCGTGGTGGTGTACCCAACTCTACTGCACTCATCCTTTTACAAGCGATCAACAGCAAGCAGATGGTAAATGCTCTGAGCAGGAGAGATCTCGACCCTACATTTACATGTGGGGCCCTTTTCATCTCAAAAGGAAAACGTTAATGTTGCCACGTAATTTGGATTTTAGTGTGTGGGACCACCATAAGATCCGGGATCTCCTACTGCCACCACTATTCTCTGCCTGACGTACATTTAATTTGACGTATGATATGAAGGACGGAATCGGTTTGGGTCTGAGTATTAATAAATAATAATTTCAATTTTAAAGTTATAAATATATTCATAAGGGGACGGATATTGGTACACTGATGTATAAATAACAATACTTTTTATTTTTTTTTAATATTAAAAAATATGTATTAGTATAAGTTATATGCGTATGATGTAATTGATTTAAATGTGTATGATGTATAAAAGATGAGTGTGATGTATGAATATTAAGATCCTTAATTATTGGAAAAATTCTAAACTGCTAACAGATGCCCAAATTTTCAATGACCAAAGTTTGGTCAACTGATCACTCTTGTACAGGCGAAAATGCCTATATACATACAGGCGGACGCTCACATACTCTGCCACTTAAATGAATACACGTATCTCTTGAGGGTGCTGACGCCCGTTGTGGCACACACGGTCCTTTATAATTTCAAAAACGGTCTCGGGCGCATGTCCTACCTTGACAACCGTGTCACAGGCGGACGCTTGTATCGGGTATTTTTTGTGAATACGTTTTTTTACGGGTGACCGAACCAAGCAAATATAAGTAAATTGGGGAAAATTTTGGACGATTTTTTTTTAATTTTTCTACTTTAAACCGGAATAAGCGGACACCTGTATAGTGTAAGCGAACACATGTATACTACAGGCAGATGGCTACATAACATTCTTAGAAAAAAATTATCGAAGACACCTGTAGTATATGTTTATAAGAGGCGTGACTAGTGGGTCATTGAATTATCATTACACCAACAGTAACACTCAATCATATTAAAATTCAAGTCACCAGTTCAGAATAAAGCTTAATACTTTAAATAAACTTTGTGAGACTCGAACTCAGGACCTAATAGTTCATAAGTTACATCTTACCATCTGTCGCTTCGTTACAATGTCTTACATATTTTGACATACGTGTTGTGTATTTTTTGGAACGGTGAAATTTCTAGTAATACTTATTTCTTAGTTTCTTACAGCTTTTATATCTCATCAACAATCTGCTTCACACAATATTTGTGTTCTAGCTTTTTAAGCGTAATCATATTTTAATTGTTTATAAAACTAGGAACAATATATATAATTTATGACGTTTATATACTATATGTATGGAGAATCTTGCGTTGAGCTTACAAATACGGTTATTTTAGAAAAATAAGAAAAATCTTTGTATTAAACAAAAGACACATGTTAACATTTTTTAAGGTATCCTTACATTAATATTTCGTATCTTTCACGTATTACATCCATATCTTCTATTAAATATAATATTTAATGATAATTTTATAAAAGTGATTTAATGAAAAAAATAATAATTTAAAAAATATATTTTTAAACAACATGAATTTTTTTATTTAACTTGTGCAATATAAGGATACTAACATATATTTGTATCAAAAAATTGAGACTACTTAAAATATTTTTTAACAGCATATTTAAGAAATAAATTTTTAAAAAATAAAAGTTTAAAATATAATTTTATTATTTCATTACTTAAATTATTTATTTATGCGTACTTTTAGTCATATTTTTATCTTGAAATATTATTTTATAACTTGTAAGTCTTAATTATTAACTATTTAATATTTTTTATTCAACTCATGTAATAAATATATATTTTTAAAAAAATTAAAATTTAAAAAATATATATTGTTGAGAAATTAACATTATTGGTTTTTAATCAAGGTAATAACTTATACATGATTTCAATTATATACTAAAATTTTAATAATTGACAGATTATTAATTTTTAATTTAACCTATGCATGGGTTAATAACCTGATAAAAAAACTAGAAAGCTTTGTGAATTTTTTTTTTAAATTGATTTGTGTTTATTTTAAATTGTTTTTAATATTGTAAAAAAAATCATGTTTAAGTATTTTATATTTTTCATAACATTGTAAGCCGAATCTAGAAGATTTGTTTTGTAGGATTTAAAAAGATTTATGAAATCCAACATTGAAGAAAGAATTTAAAGACCATTTATTTCTAAAAAGTAAACTAATAAAATATATATATTCTGTCGACCTACGCCATCGGTAATAGAAGTCTGAAAACGATCAAATCACTTTTGTGTAATGCGAGTGTTGAAAAAACAAAGTCAATGGTTCTACAATCTTTGTTTTTTTGTTTTTTTTTAACAGCCATGTTATCTACTCCTACACTACACCTAATATTCCACCCTTGCTTGGATTTGAACCCAAGACCTCATTTTTTAAGTGGCAATGCCTCTATCAAGTGGGTTAGTCCCACATTGGCCTACAATCTTTGTTAAACGCATTAAGTCATTAAGATACCAATGTTCATCCGATTGATATAGATATAAACTGGTTTCAATATTGAGAAGGTTACGGGTTCAAATCCTGACATTTTCTGAATAAGGGTTTCATGCTGGGATATAAAGTTTTCTCTCACTTATGATGAGTTTTCTCCAGTTGGATGTGGATATGATCGTGCGGTTTTATGACACGTCATTGATCCAACTAGAAAGTTTTCTCTCACTTATGGTGGGTTTTCTCTTCATTTATCTGTCTTTTTTCTCGGTTTCTAAAATTTAAAGTTCAAAGATTTCAAACATTTTTTTATTTTATTTAAATATCTGTCTTCCTTTTTTTTTTTTTCCTTGAGAATTTAAAGATGGCTAGTTTGTGAATTAAACTTCAAGATGAAAGTCTTCTTTTGTTTATCAAAAATAAAGTAACACGAGAGTCATAAGTTTATTATGTCATGTCATAACATGTTGAATGAATCAATCTTTTTACGTCTCCACGTTTCTTGTATGGCTAATGAACCCAAAAACTAGAACGAGACATATGGGTTTTCTATTGTTTTTAGGAATAGGAACCCTTGAAATCAAGGCTGTAAACGAATCGAACGAGTCATTGTTCGTGTTTGTTCGATTCGTTCGTTTAACTTTAACTTGTTCACGAACGCTAACGAACACATATTATTTAAACAATAAAAATCAACATTTTTAATTTCAAGCATTGGAGATAATTATTTATAAATATATAAATTAGAATATTATAGTATTAAACCAAAAATAAATTAAATATTATATCATTTTTGAAATTAAGTTTTTAAAAATATTTTTGTATTTGCTTTTCCAAAAGATTTTTTCAAAATGACCAAAAATGATATTATTATATGGATAATTATTTTAAGGTTATAGGTAGCGGTGGTAGGTTGTGAAAATGATGCTGGATAGCGGTGGAGGTGAGTGATACAGTGACAGCGATGACAGTGGGTCGTATAGTGATGGCGATGACGGTGTGTAGTGGTGGATGGTGGCGCTTGCGGTGGGGTGGCGGCGTACCTGGTGAGTGACAACGTTGGTGGTGGGTGGCGGCATACCTGGTGAGTGACAACGTTGGTGGTGGGTGGCGGCGGTGGGTGACGGTGTCGGTGGGTGGTAATGTGTGGTAGATTGAGTAAAAGGTAAATAATGAAGGTAAATTTGTAATTTTATGTCAATAAGTTATAATTTTTTTTAAAAAAAAAACAGAATTTAAAAAACACCTTAATAATATTTTACAAAAAGTAATTATCAAAAGTTTTTAAGTTTGTGATACACTTTATTGATTTTTTGAAAAAATCTAATTTTAAAATTAAATCTTAAACATGTCATTAATTTTCATCCGGAGGTAAGTATCAAGTACAAGTTAGTTCGCTTATAAATAAGACAGGATAGTTTGAACTTCAGAGAGAAGGTGACCAGCTGACCGGCGTTACAACTATCTCCGACCGGATTTTCTCGCGGGAAAGTTAACGGTTTACCGAGAGATGTTCGCCGAAGAGAATGGTTTACATGGAGACCCAAGGATAAAGGCCATATCAGATGCCATACGAGTCATTCCTCACTTTCCAATACCAGGTATATAATTCGCCTTGATTTTTCTCTGTGGATTTTCGTCGAACAGTTGGTGGTACGTCTGATGAACTCGAATTTGTTGCAGGGATAATGTTCCAAGATATAACAACGCTGCTGTTGGATCCAAAAGCCTTCAGATACACTGTTGATATCTTTGTCGATCGTTATCGAGACAAGAAGATTTCGGTTGTAGCTGGTATAATTTTTGTTATTTTCTCGCATACTTTCATGCAGTTTAGTCTCTTAAGAAATTAAGAGAAGATACAGAACACCCCACTAGTCTACCTTCTTCTGGTTGCATATCTGTAGATCAATATGCACGTTTCCGAGGTTTTCAACTTTGGATTTTTGTAAATTTTTCTTAGTTATTTGGTTTTCGTTTAGAAGTTTGAATTTGAACGCAAAACAGTTCTGATCAAAAAGAAAACAACGCATAAGCTCCTGTTGTAGAAATTAGGGTTCTTATCCTTTAGGAATATGATTAGTTACTACTAATATTTTGATACCTAACTTGCATTGGACACGGTTTTACAAGAACACTGTTATATACTGTGTGGCTCCGATTTATACAAGCAATATAATTTATCGGGCTTGATGTTTGACTTTTTTAGTCAAACCAATTTACTTTTAAATTAAGAAATACCATCCGGCATCCGCCCCAAAATCTAAACTTTTTCGAATTTTACTAATCTTTTGCTTTAGTATTGTTGGAAAACAGTTACCTAAGAATGTAAATTTCCGCATAAAAGCAAGGGATGTTACGGATCTAAACTTGTCTCACCTATCATATTATTCTTTTGGGTTGAGTTCCCCTTTGGCTTGTAACATTGATCAGAATATTGTTCCAAAACCCTGTGGAGATAGCCTAGTGTTAAGGGTGTTGAGGTCTCAACCTTGAGGTCATGGGTTCTAGTAGTGGGGGTGACAATTTCTCCACAAGGCCACCGATCCGGGTGCTTTCGCCCGCGGTTTACCCGTTCCCCCCGGTTAGTCGGGTATTGGGGGGGCCGGGGTTTAACTCGCAAGTGAGTTCCTTGGTCATAAAAAAAAATTGTCCCAAGTTCTTGTTTCCTTCTTGCTTTCTTTGGAGTGTTTGGCTACTAAAAAATGCTCTACAAATAGTCCACAGGTCCTAGGATCGTAACCTGGCTCTGATACCAGAGTTATAAGACAAACAGGAGAATTCAACCCAAAAGACTAGTCTGATCGGTGAGAGAGCCCATTTGGCTTATAAACCCCACATCAATTACTCATACAACCGATGTAGGATATGTCCCATACCTTACAATGGTTTGGATCTGTAACAAGGGATTACACCATAAAATATACAATAAAAAAATTCATTATTTAAGAATACAAAAGTCCTACAAATCTCGAGGGTGAATAGAAGGAAAACTTTACCGTATTCAATCAGAATAAACAGTGGTGAATGTTTTAAAGGGCCGTGGTGTGACCATCATCTTTTTTTTCATCAGTAGTGATACTTTTGTGGTCAAATGGTTAGTTTTTGTTTTAAATATTGATTTCGTCTCTTCCTCTGCTTCAAATAAATTAACATTATATATATAAGTGTGGGTCTTCTAAGGGCAACGTTAAAATTGCATTAATTTTAACGTTATTTTACTTATTTTGTGAAAATAACGTTAAAAGCGTTGGGATGATTAACTTCGAGTGATAACTTTGAGTCATGGACTCCTTTAGAGTAGTCTCCCTATCCCAACTGGGATAGGGTAAGGTTTGTCCATCTTTTCTTGAAACCTTACTAAAGATAGAAAATATACCGGGTAAGTTTGTTTGTGGGGTCCTGTAGATTTCTGCACTCTGTTCTAAATGTTCAATCTCAACTACTCGAAATAAAAAAACTTGTTATAAAGAGACACATGATTCTTTAAGAATCCAACAACCTTATCCAGTATATTCCTACTTTTTAGTAGGGTCTGGGGGGAAGGATAAATACAAACCTTACCCCTATCCCAATTGAGATAGAGAGACTGCTCTGAAAGAGTCCCCGGCTCAAAATTTCGTTTGAAGTTGATAATCCCAACGATTTTAACGTTATTTTCATAAAATAATTATAATAACGTTAAAATTAGTACACTTTTACTTTTGCCTCATAAGGGCCCACACATATATACATTATATGTGTGCATCGCAAATGGGGCATAATACAACAACAACCTTAATTCTTTAAGAATGAATAATGTAAAATATGGGCCCTGTTTCTTACACTAATTGTTTAGAAAGCATAGATACTGCAGCACATCAGCATCCAAGATTGCATGTGGATTGTTTTTTCTTGTCTAAATGAGAACTTAACATATTAATAACTGCTGATTAGGCATGGATTAATGACAAAGACAATTTTAAAGTGGCAGGTAACTTGGTAGTTAGTTTCATATTATATGGACAAAGATGTCATTACCAGTTACAGTGACTTTAATAGTTGGCTCCTAACTATTGGTTCCATTATTTGTTTCCTAAGATTATTGATGTTATATGGACCCAATTTCTCGCCCTACTTGTTGATAAGGCATAGATTATGTAGCGTATCAGCAACTGTTTTCTTATTCACATGTGTATGCTGTTGATTAGTCTTTGGATTTATGACAAAACAGATTTTAGCGTGTCAATCAATTAGCTGTTCACTCGCCAGGCCGACCTGATTTAAGAAGCAAATGACATTGACTTCATAACTATAATTTAGAATAGAAAATAAAAATACTTAGAATTTTTTTGGCATGGATTTTCATATTTTAAGAACTTGAAAAAAAAAAACAGTTTGAACCAGCCAACCAATATTTTTCGGCATGGGTTTTCAAATAGAAACAGTTCAAACTTCAAAGAGGCCTAGGCAGACCAGTTATACGACGTCGCCAGTTGGATTGGTCCAGATTGTTCATAAAATCATTGGTGACAAGTGACAACTAAGCTGTTTTGGTTTAATTATAGTCTTGTTAATGAAAGCTTTGTGTATCTATTCACATGAATTATATGTTTTTGTTATATATAATCATTGATTGCTCACTCTAAGGTTTTTATAATACAGGAGTTGAAGCTAGAGGATTTATATTTGGTTCTCCAATTGCTTTGGCCATTGGTGCCAAATTTGTTCCACTACGCAAACCAAGAAAGCTGCCAGGTATCCATTGAAGTTCAGTTTTGATTTCTAAACATTACAAATTCATAATTTAAGTCTGGTGATATATATAGAGTGGGAAAGAGAGAGAGGAAGTTTCATAAGAAAACTCCTCATTTTGGAGAAAACCAAGAAAATTCATACTTATCAATAAATTTTTAAAAATTTTTTTCGTAATTTTTTACGATAAGGTTAAAAATATTATAATGAGAAATAAAATTTAAATATCATGAAGTTACGCATGTAACTCATAAAGTTGCATATATGTAATTAGTATGTGTAAGATACAACTTACTCATAAAGTTACATATATGTAATTAGTATGTGTGAGTAAGGTTATTGTACAAATGGATAGTTTTGTAAAAACAATGACAAACGATCTGGACCATTAATGTGTTATCATCAATGGTTATAAAAGATTCAATGGCATGATAGTAATTAATATGCTGTTTAAAATGGAAATAAGGGCATAAAAGGAATTTCTTAATCTAATTTGCTGACATCACTCTCCATTTAAATAGGAGAGAATCAGTTACGAAAATGGTGGTTGTTTATTTTGCTATGTGCTGATATGTGCTACTTGTACATTTTAGCATATATCAGCACATATACATAATCGTATATCTGTTAATATACTTTTTTGTATGTTTTCCTATGTGCTAATACGTGTTATTAGTACATGTTAACATATATCAGCACATATACATAATTATATGCCTGAAACAATCTTTTTTGTTTGTTTTGCTATGTGTTAATATGTGTTATTAGCACATGATAGCATATATCACCGCATATACATAACAATATCCTGTTAACAATTTTTTTGAATCGAAATACTAACAAATGATTTATTTATGAACGTTTGCTTGATTGTTTGATGTAAAACTTAATAATTGACGGTCAATTGATGAATTTTAGAAATAATATAATCTTATTGACTGAACAAGAATCTTTCCTTAATTAAAGGATTATCAAATCTACATTATTACTTAACTTGACTAAATTACCCTTTAATTATAATTAATTATTAATACACGTGTCAGCATTTTGTATCTGAACCTACTCCTAGTATGTGTAACGTACAACTTACATATATGTAATTATTATGTGATACATATACCAGCCATATTAATTATCTGTTGTTGCTAATTTGTAAAAAGATACTAACGTTAGATCTTATTTGTCATTTATGTGTCTATATTTACGTCTGATGTGACATTTTATATAACTATGGCATCCAATGTGACATTTAAGACATTTGATTTTAAATTTAAATGCGGTATCTCATGTGGGGCTGATATGGCATCAGCCAGGACCACATCAACTGGTAAAATGTTTTGAAATAAGATAGGGTATTAAAATCAATAATAAATTGTAAGTTGGCATCTATTTACACCCAAAATAACTAAGTTTAGCCAGTTTTGACCCATTATCCCCAACCTGCCCGACCCGCTCGTTTTGCCTCCTAATGTTCCTTTTTGACATGTGATACAACTAGTTTTTTTAAATAAATTATTTGTTTAGTTATAAATTAATTTGACTTGAAATAAATTGAAGTTTTTTAAAAACGACAATTTTGACCTAGGCTGATGTTGCATAACCTCAGCCTGACCCGCACCTATCCTGACCCGTTACCCAACCCAATCCGTCCAATTTGCCAGGCTTACAAGAATTATTTTAATTTTAAACATGTAGGTGAAGTTATATCTGAGGCATATAAGCTAGAGTATGGTACAGATTGTCTAGAGATGCATGTTGGAGCTGTGCAACCTGGTGAGAGGGTGTTGATTGTAGATGATCTGGTGGCTACTGGCGGGACCCTTTCGGCTGCCATAAAGCTTTTAGGTAAAACATGAAAGTTGCATCTTTTATCTGGATTTACTATCATAATCATCCAAACAATAATACATATGTATCAAGTTTCCATGTGTATGTTGTAGCAAGTGTTCGAGCCGAAGTTGTTGAATGTGCGTGTGTTATCGGGTTGCCACTCGTCAAGGTAAGTTCTTTCTGTTCCAAATTTGTGTTACTATGTGAGGCATCAACAGTGGCGGAACTTGAACATTTTGAGAGTGGGCAAACCAATACTTTTAACAAAAAATAATCTTTTAACCGAAAACTTTAACACTACAGACGGAAAGGTGTTGCCCCTCCCTGCTCTATAAAAGCTTCGTAAATGGGTATCAAATTGGGCGGGTCGGTGGTTAAGTAATGGATCCAAACAAGTTTTATTCCAGGTATCACATCTTGTGGATGTGAACACAAAAATTTACAAATAAAAATTAATTTTTGATTTCTTGCTTGACGTTTTGTTGCGAATCCTATCTAATAAGATGCCTTTTTGAACAGGGTAATTGTAAGCTAAGCGGGGTACCACTGTATGCTCTCGTGGAGCCTCGGCTGGATGATCTGGTCTCTTTTACAAACTTTTTTTTTTTTAATTTTAATATCGTCTTAGTTCATGCATTTCCAGTTTAATTTAGTTGGGCTTTTATTTAATTTCCTGCCAACAGACAACAGTGGTGATGGCCAATGGGGTCAGTTTATGGGTCATTCAAATCAAGTTATTTGAATTCTTAAACTGATTTAATAAACAGAAATATGATAAAATAATAGAAAAATAATTAATTAATTAATTAATCTTTATACTGATAAATAAAAATAATGCTGAAAACCTGTATAATGGGTTTTTAATTTTATTTTCATGTCTCTCCTGTTAAATAATTGTAATAAATAGTAATTTATTTATTCCTTCTTCTATTAAATAATAATAATAGTATTAAATATTATAATTTTTTAAATTAAATAATAACTTATTATTTTATTTGTTAATAATAATATATACTTTATGAATATTTCAGTCATCTATTTATTTTTCACATGTTTTCTTTATTTTTCACTTATACCTACTGTTAATTATTTCATTAATCAAATTCCGTGTAATACACGAGTTTCTAATAGAGTATATAATAAATAAAGAAACATATGTAATTTTTTATATATTCGGTTAAATTCAAGTCTTGGTTTTTTGAGTTCAATTTGAAAACCGAAATCGATTGTAATTCAAATTCGGTTCGATTCAAGTTTTGGGTTTTTGAGTTTGGTTCGAATAATAAACACCCAATATTGCCATATCAGGATTAAATCTGAATATAATATGATCAACAGGAATGCAGCTTATGAGACTCTGCAGAAGATGATGTTACAGCAAAACTTGGATGGTTGGGGTTAACATGTGACTAATGAAGGGTAAATCCATCATTTTAAGCTCCTGCACCAGCACTTTGTCTGGATATTGCTTATCGTGTTACAAATCAGTCATACTTTTGGGGTCTGAAATTGTTTAAGTTTTGGGATTTTAGGTGTTTTTGTTTTTGCCCATTGGAAGATTAGCTTTGATGGGTGCATTTTGTAGGTGAACACATTGCTTTGATTGAACCAACAAACTCAGATTCATGAATATGCATCATTGGGATTGGCAATGGTGGGAGTTCAAATGTGTTCAATTTGTTATTCATTTGGGTATTGTTTGTTTATCATTCTGTCAATTCATTTTCTTTATTGCTGTCTATGTGTTTTGAAATAATTATAACCAAGTTATAAAAGTTGTATCAAATATTGGAGAATACTTTTAAGCATGGTTGGAGATTTCGATAGGCGCTGTTAGGCTGGATGACTCGGGTTTTGTTACTATTTGGCATAACTGAGGAGTAATCGGATATAGTAAAATCAAATAATAATTGATGAAAAACAATGAGAAACAACGAAAATCGGTTTTGTAACCATTCAAACTACATACCAATTTAAGTAGAGAATGATTATAACTCCACGAACACTTACACTGTTCATGAGTTCATTTAAAGAGAAAAAGAAAGGAAATGAAAAAAAAAAGAAGAAATATTTTGTGTTGAAAGGAAAATAAAACATGTTGTGTTTTTGAGTAATACTTATTTTGACATACGTGTTGTGTATTTTTTGGAACGGTGAAATGGTTGGACTTCAAATGTGTTCAATTTGTTATTCATTTGGGTTTTGTTTGTTTATCATTCTGTCAATTCATTTTCTTTATTGCTGTCTATGTGTTTTGAAATAATTATAACCAAGTTATAAAAGTTGTATCAAATATTGGAGAATACTTTTAAGCATGGTTGGAGATTTCGATAGGCGCTGTTAGGCTGGATGACTCGTGTTTTGTTACTATTTGGCATAACTGAGAAGTACTCAGATACAGTAAACTCAAATAATAATTGATGAAAAACAATGAAAAACAACGAAAATCGGTTTTGTAACCATTCAAACTATAGAGTATAGACCAATTTAAGTAGAGAATGATTATAACTACACAAACACTTACACTCTGTTCCTGAGTTCATTTAAGGAGAAAAAGAAAGGAAATGAAAAAAAAACAAGAAATATTTTGTGTTGAAAGGAAAATAAAACATGTCGTGTTCCTGAGTTTCATTTAAGGAGAAAAAGAAAGGGAAGTGAAAGTGGAAGGAAAACTAGGCAAAATTACCTAGTGTTTCTTTCCTTCCAATAGGAAAGAAATGAAAGGAAACAACTCAATTTTTTTCTTTTACTTTCTTCTTGTGTCTTTTCCTTTCTTTTCATTTATATTCTCTCTTTTAATAAACTCATGAACTGAGCATTAAGTTATAAAAGTTGTATCAAATATTGGAGAATACCTTTAAGCATGGTTGGAGATTTCGATAGGCGTTGTTAGGCTGGTTGACTTGGGTGTTGTACTATTCAGCATAGGTAAGGAGTACTCTGATATAGTAAAATTAAAAAATAATTGATGAAAAACAATAAAAAACATCGAAAATCGGTTCTGTAACCATACAAACTACAGAGCAATTTAAGTAGGGAATTATTACAACTACACAAACATTTAGACCTATTGTGTCAAATATGATACATTAGATGGTTATGTAACCGTCTTTCTTTAACTAGTTTAACTATAAAATTAATGTTATAACTTGTAAGTTTTTTTCTTAATTATGTTGAGAGCTGTGAGAATCACATAATATCATATGTAGCATATTAATATTCAATGGTGGGTTGGTGGTCATGTAACAAATTAACGCAAAAAGTGTAAGTACATAAAAACGATTCTTGTAGATATCTATATTTGCTTAAACATTAATAAGCTTGGCAATCTTTTTATTTTAAACTAGGTTAATAACCCGTGTATTACACGGATTATGTAAGAAAAATATGAAATAGTAACTAATAAAAATATAGTATTTATAAAACAATTTTTGATGTAAAATATATATGATTGAATTTATGTATATATACATATTTTAAATAACAAAACAATAATACAATTTTTTAAACTTTTTGTTTTTTGAAATTTATTTTTTAACATTTCATTTTTCAAATTTTTTAAAAAACAGAATTTATATAGAAATCTTGTTGTTTAAACTTCTGGTTTTTGTTTACTTTTAGAAAAATTGTTTTATATAATTTTTATTTTTAAAATATATTTTTTATTAATATAAAAATGTATAACTAAAATCATTAGTAATTAGCATTTAATTTAATTATTTAATATTTAATAAAGAGAATATATGTGCATTTAATAGGAAAGAGAACTGGATATCATAATAAGAATGTGACACATGTCAAAAGTTGTTTAAAATTTTGACAAGTGGCATGAGTGGTTTAAGAAGTTGACAAGTGGCATTTGCGTTACTTATTTATTATAAGTAGAAGATTTATAGTAAAACCTACAAAAATTGATAGAATTTATACTGAATTAAGTTGGTTAAAAGAATTTTTTCAGAAACATGATCACAATAAGTAACCGTTATTTTGTAAAAGTAAATGTTCATAAATAAATATTTTTTCTAAAATAATAATTTTTAGTCTTTAAGTCCATATTTCTTTTCTAAATTAAAGATTCAAGAGAAAAAGAGGAGTGGTGTCAGCATTCTTCCAAGCAGTGCTTAATTTTGGTGATTAATACCATTATAAAGATACGAATCGTTAATAACTATCATCTTACTAAGATGATAAGCGTCAATCAATGCTAGAGCTTGGCTTAATATATATGGAGGTCAGGAGGCCAGACTCATAGATCCAGGAGCACGGACTCTATTAAATTTTCGGACGACAAACGCGTAAAATTATACTACGGAGAGGAAAACATGGGGGCTAGGCCACTTCGGGCCTTTACTATCCTCCGCCCCTAGCAACGATCACTACAATCGACTGGTGTAAGATGATGTAACTGTGAGAGTTGTCGGATTAAAGAGATATTAACTAATTCAAAAAAAAAATGCCTCTGATTGAAGATCAATTGTATACATCTAGGTTTACCTTTATTTACTTGAAGTTTTGGTCTTGCGACAATTTTCTAAAACCAAGTGAAAAACAAAAGAATCCAATTCACCTCCGAATTTACTTTATTTAGTATTCTTGCATAAATATGTAATTAAATACATCGTACTCGGTATATCTCATTGTTACTAAAGCTAAGGTATGATATGAGGAGAGTAAAACGTAGACAACCTTACCTCTACCTATTAGAAATAAAGAGACTGATTCCAGTGAAACCACCGACTCATGATGCCTGATTACCGACCAACCAACATTTTTAACGTTATTTTTTCACAAAATTAAAT